>VZRL01004973.1:3730485-3804682 GCA_013397895.1 Origma solitaria | reverse complement strand
AGCCCGGCTGCATCCCGGCCCGCCGGGGACGCGGCTTTGGGCTGCCGCGCTCCCCCAGCGCTGACGCCCGCGGGATGAGGCGGTCGGTGCGAACGGGGGCTGCCTGCTGAGGGGGCCGGGGGGCACCGCAGCCTCGCCCCGGGATGCGGCTGGCAAGGAGCAGCTCTGCTCCCCGCGGGTCTCTCCGTGCGGGGCGCACCTGCCGCCGCGCCGTGCCCCGCAGCGGGTGCGGCTGTACCCGCAGCTGCTGCCCGGCCCGGGCTGGAGCGGCTCATCCCTGCTCGCTGCAGCCGAGCTGCCCATGGAGACAGGCTCGGCTCCCTGCGCTTCCCGCTGGCCAGGCAGGTCGCGGCGTTTCCCGACACGGTCTGTAATTCCCTTGTGTATCAGAGGGAAGAGAGAAGGGTATGATGCAACCCATGCGTACAGGTCGGACGACCTGGTTTTTCTCTTACTGTAATGACTTGAATTCATTAGTAGATCACTTTGTGGTGCCTTTTGGGAAGCAGGTGTGATAATGGGCTTCCAAACTCTATCTGTAAAATAAACACGGGCAAGCCGTGAATGTCACAGCTCTACCACTCCTTCCCTTTCATACAATTTTACCCTTTCCTGTTCCGTGTCCAGTGTCCAGATTCCCATTTCAGGTATCTAAAATTTTTCCTTAGCTGCCGCTTGACTTTTTCTCAGCCAGATGTAGTTCCTCAGTCTGTTCACTTCTGAACTGCAGTAAGCTCTATTTTGGGTAAACTATGCAGATAATTCACTAAAAGATTTATTATCACTGCTTTCTTTTGAACAGTGACGTAGTTCATGCAGCAGTGTTGATACTAAAATCCTGTCCAAGTTAATGCTCCATGAATGCAGCTGTTCACCTTGAGGAACTGTTTTGGGTTTCACGAAGTAAGGCACAATTACCTTTATGTGAAAGGTGAAAGCATTCTGGGTGAGACTCCATAAAACCTGGAGAGAGAAGCAGAAGGGTTTGTTTCCACAGAATTAGGGCACTCATTTCTGAAGCATGAAAATTGGGTTCAAACACCCCCAAAATGGACACAGGAGTAATGGCTCAGTGTTTCAATGAAGTGCTAGAATATAAAGGCAGACTCTCTCTGTCCTTTTTTTTGGAAATGAAAAAATCCATTTTTACAAGGTCTTCTGCAGCCTGACAGGAGATGAAAAAAGTGAATTTGCATCTCCCTTAGGTTAAAGCTCAGACCCACAGCTTTGTTGCTGAATGACCTGGGGTTGCCCTGATGTGTCTGCAAATAAGCAGGTTTAGGAGTCTCACTTGCATAGCAAATTCTTTGGCCATAAATTCTCTATGGACAGTGGCATTTTCTTGCTGTTAGCTGCAGGTGTTTGCAGAAACATGCACCTGTGTCTCCCTCCTGGTGACCTTGGGTGGCTCTGTGCTCATCCATTCCTTCCTGAAACTTGGGAATTTCAAAGTCCATATCATCAGGACAATTGGTTTCTATGAGGTAGTAACTCCCACATTGCTTTTTCTTTACTGTCACAACTACCTTAAAGGTTCTCAAGTTCTCCTATGTAAGTTTTTGGACAATCAGTAGGTTATACCTTTAAAAACAGAGTATTTGCATAGTACGTAGTGGAGATGATGTGAATGGCTCACTGGACAATAGGACTGCCACAAATCCATCTCTCCAGGACATTCCCCCTTTCTTCAGTGCCAGCTCTCAGGCCCCTGCCCCTGGCACGGGCTGGATGGTGTGCCAGGGTGGCGCAGCTGGAGAGACTCTGGGGAGAGGGAGCTGAGGGCTGGTAGCTGGTGGCAGTTTGGACACAAACTGGTGGAATGGACACACCTGGTAGGGGGAGATGCCATACTGCATGGAGAGAAAAGATCCCTCAGGACGGTAAAAAGACAGAACAGCTCTTCATCTGGAAGCAGGAGGCTTTTAATTACCTGCATACATTTGTGCCAGGAATGCTGCTTGCGATTCGTCAGCATCTTCTTTTATGTATAGCTTGGAGATTAAATGTGTGTTTAAAAAAAAAAACAACACACGGCTTGATGACAGTGGTCAGCAGCACCATGAGTGGCTGTGTTTCTGAATCTTTGTAAATCAGTCCTCTCTGCCTCAGAGGAGTTGCCATGAGATGAGACAAGGAATTAAATGCTTAGATGTGACAGCCATGGCTGTATGTGTTTCTTAAATATTGAGTCAGTCACTCAGCTCATGTTCTTGATGTTCCTTGGTTACCAGATCATTTAGAAATACTTTTTAATACCTCAAATGAAAACTCTGGTATCTGTGGATGATACAGAATGGTTCTAGTCCAATGCACTGTCTGGATTTATGTCCTGGCTTGGACTAGATATTGAATCCTTGGGCTTTTAGTGAAGAAACTCTCTGGGTTTATTACTGCAGAAGACAAGAGAGAAACTACTTGTAATTATCCTAGCTAATAGCACTTTCTCTTCTGTACTCCTTTCTATTCTTAGTTTGTTTCACAAGGAATTTGTTTCTGGAACTGCTTGAAAGGTATTGTTTCCTGATGCTCTGTATGAAAACCACAAGTTGTGCACTTAAAAACACCAACTTCCTAAAGGCTTCTCTGGCGTTCTGTGAGTGGCCAACTAAAGGCTGCATATATTTAAAAGTAGAGCTCTGCTTATCTCTAATCACCCGATGGACTTTTGCTCCTGAAATTGATAGCCTGAATGAAAGGGAACAAAGGAAAAAAATAATCTTCTATTCAAAGTTCTGTGTAGAGATTTGTTTGTCTTTCTCCAGTCTATCTTTCCCAGATGCTTTATCACCTCGAGATCTGTCTTCCTGCCTTTGAGAGAGTACAGTTCATGTTTACACTGTAGTTATTCCTTAACTGTCAGAGCTGCTCCGAACTGGCACAATGTTTACAAACTGCCTGATGATGTTTAGTGATTGTATGGTTCTTGCTCATACCGTAGGTGAGGAGGATAATAACCAGGATAACAGCCAGGTGGTGGTAACAGAAACAGAAAAGGTAGGTACAAACTGCACATCCATCTCAGATGTATCACAGTCCCAAAATATGTGGTCATTTACTTGCAAGATATCGATGAAAACACTGCTTTTGCTGTGATGGGATGGCTGGCAATTTGAAGCATGCTTGCTCTAGAGCTTGAGTAAAGATCTCTCTTCTGCAGTGGTCCCTTGCAACAGATTTTTGCATCAGCCTCAGAGTCTTGCTTTTTCTTTTTAAATTGTTTTGCAGTCTTAGTCGGTTTCACATTGTTTCCCTTCCTGTGCAGCTGTAAGTTGGCAGCAGCTGGGGACGGTTCAGCAGGAGGCAAACCCTTGTGAAAAAAGCCCACGAGCACTGCTAGGAGAACAGGCAGCAAGGCATTTCTCCCTCAAGTGCTAACACCTTGTCCTCCTAGAGAATACAGCTGAACTTTTGGAAGCTCTTCAGTTTGGAGCTGCAGCTGGGGAAACATGAGATGCAGTTTCTTGTTTCAATGGGCTGAGCACAAGGCTCACATTGCCCAGCATCGCTCCGTGCTCTGTACTCTGTGTTCACATCTCCCCTGCCTGGTGTGGCTGCCGAGGGAGCCTGACCATCCTGCCCCTGTCCAGTTTTGGGTTTGAGGTTTAAGCAGCCAGTGAGGGTTAGTGTTAATCTGTAAGAACGAGAGAGTTTCATTGGATGGGTTTTGCCAGTCCTGAGTGACATCCTCTGGGAGCTGAGAGCAGTCACATCCAAGACTCAGGTAGCACATGGCAACCCCGTGAAAATCCCTTAGCACTGGGTTTGCCTCTCCTCAGGGAGCAGCCTGGCACTGCCTCCCACAGGCTGCAAACACAGATGTGTGCATTTGTTACCATCTCATCTTCAAGATCTTGTGCAGAAACACCTGATGCTAACAAAAGTCTGTGAAGCCTTGCTGATTGCAGTGGGTCTCCTGTGTGGTGCCTGCTGCTGGCCAGGTGGCTGCTGGCACAGGGGCACACGAGGGGCCGAGCTGGCAGCCCAAGTCCTTACACTGATGATGATGATGATGTGGTTCGTGACTCAGTGCTTCCTGCCTCACAGCCTGAGTCATTTTTTGGAGGCCACTGGACCTTGTAATGAGGAGCTGTCAGAATCCTAGGATTAATTCCAGTGCTTGGAGGTGAGCCACTTACTGCTTTATAATTCTGCTGAATGTCTCAGGCCATTAGTTCAGATATCAACCAGAATAATAAAAGCTAATCTGCTGTCGTTTTTCTCCTTTGGGTCTCTGGAGAATAGGAGTAGATTTAACAGACAGGAAGCCAGAGAGGATGTGTTCTGGAAAATTCCTTCGGGCAGCCAGTTCTTTCACTTTACCTTGTGTTTATGCTCTGCAGGGAATGTGGATGGGTCATCTGGGCAGTGGAAGGTGACTAATGACTGCTGTGGCAAGTAAACCTGAGGTCTAGAGGGTACAGGTAGTGTTGTCTGGAGGGTACAGGTAGTGTTCTCTAAACCGTGAGATTTTTATTTAAAATGTGTCTTCACTTTCCTGCTTTAAAGGCCTTCATATCAGTTCAGTTTAGTTAGCACCTGTAACTTAATTTTCCAAGGTAAACTGCTATTGGTCTAGATGTAGAGGACTGTGAGTGCTTTAATATGGAGCTAAATTGCTGATTTATTACTGCTTTTTACTACTATATTTTGGAATATTTGTTACTAGATGTAAAAATAAAGAATATGTTTCATCCTTCCTTTTGAAGACAACTGGCAGTGGCAAACCTCTGTTAGCAGGGTTCCCTGAGCCTGTGGGCTCTGGCACACAGGAGATGGTCACTGTCACCCCAGGCCAGGTCATTGTTATCCCCTTTGCAGCTTGTCCCGCTGGATGGAATTATTACTGCTTACTTATGTCAGCCAGTTTAATTAGGTGTATTGCCTTTAGTGTTTCCCACTAGGAAACTGCTCTTTGACTTGAATCCTGGAACTATCTGCAGGGAAAGAAACCTCTTCACCCTGTGCTGATGCCTGATTGTGAGAGATTAAAAAAACAGTTTAGTTGTCCGAAAATGGTATGGCGTTACTCTGTTTGTGTTCCAGAAGCCTTGGTGCTCTGTGCCCCTCAGAACAGACCTCTGCCATAGAACTAATCAAAAAAGTAACTGACTGGATTCTTGATGCTGCTGTGTAGAAATAAGTGATTAATCTATGGGGTGAAACTTCCAGGCTACAGTTAATTTTAAAACAAAATCTTAAGATGAGAACAAGCATTTTGCTCCAAAAAGAAATGTAACAGTGAAGTCCTGGTTCTCCGTGGTCACTGGCTATTCCCACAAGCTTCTGTTGGGTTGGATCACATTAGGTTAAGCTCCTGTTGAGGGTCTTCCAGCTGATGTGAGCTCCTCAGAGCTGGAGTGCTGGGGGAAAAGCGAGTGAGGGTCTTCCCATTCCTCCTCCTCTGTATCTCTGGAGAACACCTCGGGTACCCAGCAGCCATGCAGGCCTTAGTAACAATCTGACTCATTGGTTTTGGCAGCAAGTCAAAACTGAGAGGTGATGGCGCTTGCAGGGAGGTGGGTGGGTGTGTGGGCAGGGTGGCCATCTCGTGCTGTGCAGGTGGAAAACTGCTGCTTTGTGGCACATCCTTCTACCCAAAAACAGTTTTAGTAACACTATACCTTTGGAAACATGAAGTACAGTGGAGTTTCAGAGGAATCCGGTATCTGTTTAGAAGCTGGAATCCCCATCTGTCTGAACTGCCTGTAATTTGCTTTCTCTGGTTTTAAACTTGCCCAGAGACACAGGTGCTACCTAATCCTTAAAATACCTTCCTCAGACATTTCCAGGTGCAGGCTCTGTGTTACACCTCACAAAATTGCAGTCTAATCCTCGTAAATTAAAATGCAATTAAATAAACCTGTTCTTCCACTGTAAAACAGGGAGGAAGGAAGCCTTTTCCTTCTGCCCTTCCCTCTCTTGCCCGGTTGTTTCCACATTGCACAAATTGGCCAGTTCTTCCTGGAATGTGGGAGGATGCTGAAGTGCACGAGGAGCTCACCCACCACATCTGCCAGGGCACCTGAAACAGCCGTGCCCAACCTGCCCAAGCTCTGCCTGGCAAAGCAGGACTCAGGGAATGAAGGAGGTGAGCTCATCGAGGAGGAGAAGCGCACAGCTCTGTTTGTGCTGTGCAGCGTTCTTGGCAGGAAAATGCTGCCGACGCTCACCCATGATTCAAAACAAAAGCGTAAGATTTGGACTTCTGGGGAGTTACTCCAGCAGCTGGAATGACCATGAGAGGAACAGCTTTCCATAAAGAGAGCACAAGTCTGAAGATCATGGTGGAAGGTACACCTATTACAGTTCCTCAAAATTATCTGAAAAGAAGCAGTGAAACACAATTTTGATCCCATGGGACCACCGTGTGAAGAAGATCAGACTGTCTTGCCTTTTTACTAGCAACAAGAAAAAGCTCCACATTATATGAGCTGGTAGGTTTGAGGGTTTGTCTAGATGACCTTCAAAGGTCCCCTTCCAACCCAAACTATTCTATGATTCTCTGAATCGAGGGTGTCAACTCTCCAGGCATCTGTTAAGAAAGGAATAGAGGAAGTTAAGTGGCCTGTGAGTTTAAGTGCCACAATGGACACCTTTTGATGAGAGTCTCTTCAGAAGAGGTTTCAGAGCCATGGGGTAATCACTAGCTAGAAATGTAGGTGTGAGAGGCATGCTGCCTGTGAGGTGAATTTAGAAGAAGCTGCAGTTAAGCTGGAGGATGAGAAGTCAAATAGTCTTGTGAAGCTGAAGGTATGGCTGAAAATTGACTTCTATTCAATAGGTGCATATCCTTACTGAAGAAGCAGGTGTAGACTCAACTGCAGAATGGAAAACAATGCACGTGGTAGAGATTTCATGGAAGAAAAATGTTGTTAGAGGAGATCACAGGCTGGAGATGGTTCAGTGGTGACAAACTTCTGAAAACTGCCCACAAAATGAAGGACTTTGTGCAGGACTGTTCCTTCAGCATTGCTGAAGTGTCACATCTGACCTTTGGGCTCTGTAATTCAAGACAGGCATGTTAGGTGCTGTGTCCGGAAAATGCTCAGTATCCCCTGTAAGAATTACCAGGTGATTAGAGGCAGGAACAGAGGACAGTTATGTCCTTTTTGAATGCTTGTAGCAACCTTCTCCTGTGTCATGCCTCGGAGGAAGGAAACAATTTGTTCCTCGTCTGCAATAGATAAGAAAATAGCCATAGGTTTAAATTTCAGCAAGAAAGGTTCAGGCTAGGAGGCAGGAGAGCAAAGCACTTGGAGATCTCCTGGAGCAAGCAGTGGAGTCTCCAGCACTGGTTCAGTAAGGACAGGTTAGACAAACTTCCACCAGAGTGATAGGACTGTAAGCTATCCATCCTTGGTGGACAGGCTGGACCAGGCTGGGTTTCGGCTGTCTGTCAGGAAATGTGGGGCTGTCCTTCCAGTGACTGCAGGCATGGTCCTTCACAAGCCATCTCTGGCTCCTTAGGAGCCGCTCCTCTTTCTATCTGAAAGAGACTTACTTTTCTTTCTTTAAGATAGCTTTCTTTCAGGAAGACAGAATAATCAATTTTTCCTTCCTTGATTCTTCCTATTAATTGCCCAAACAAATGCTCTGTCAACTCTAGTCTCATGTTATTCCACTTTATATTTAAATGTCTTGGCAGATTCTGTTACTTCTGTGTGTGTTCCTTCAGCAGAAGGAAGGAGGCTAAACATGTTACTTCAAGAGCAAGATATAGAAATAAAACCTATAATTCAATCTACCTCCCAACTGCTAATCAGAGTGAAAGGAAAATAACATAAAGATTTTAAAAATGCAATCTTCATACCTAAACTGAGGTGTCTTAACTGCGTTCTGGACCCCTTCCAGCTTGAGTGGGCTGGGTGTGTGCAGATGTGCAGGTGAGTGTGTCTCAGCTGACCATCCTTTACAGACTGAAGGGGACGCTTTGGGTGAACACATACTGATGCAAGATGTGGGGACAGGTGGGAGGGATGAACTGGATGAGCTCTGTGCCCAGTGGGACAGTGTTGCTGGGACACCTGCATGTACCTTTCCCATTTTCTATCTGACTGGTGTCAGCCTTTGGTCTGGCCAAGTGTAGCCCCTTTCAGCCTGACAGCTTCCAGCCATGCCTGGTGCTCTTGGCTGGGCAGCACTGCTCTGCTATGGCACCTTGCTGAGAGCTTTATGTAACTCCTTTTTTGGTGCTTGGAATTAATTAAGAAATTGCTGGGAAAAAAATCCTGAAAAATCAGGATTCTGCCTGATTTTTAGGCTCCCCACTGGTTCTTTACCTGAGACCACTGAAAGTGCTGTGATTCTCTGGCTTGAAGCTTGAGCATTGCTGCATCTCATGCAGAGATTGTCTTGCTTGTGCATCAGCTGGGGGTTCCAGGCCACATCCCTGCTCATTATGCCAGGAGTGCCTGCTGCTGTCAGTGCTTTCACAACAGCTGGAGCTGGATGTGTCCTCTCTGTGTGCTGATCAACAAGGACTTGCTGCCAACAGCAGAGCTGGACAAAACTCTGTGGCATTTAAAGAGGATTTTCTCGTGGTTTCTGAGGTTTTGGTTAGCTCTAGGTGTCCCTCCAACAACACAGGTGTAAACCTGGAGAGCTATTGAAAACTGGCGGTCTCGTGCTCTGTAAAGAGTAAAAAATTAATTACTTGTTTTAAAGTATTTGAGGAGAGTGGGAAGCTGCACATATGTCTGGGTTTGGTTAGGTTTATTTTTCATGCCTTGGGGCTCCCTGTGCGCTATTGTCCTGCCCCTGCTGTCTCCTGACATCTCTGCAATTCCTTCCCTGACTCTGTATTCATCCTTTGATGGCTTCCCCCTCACCCTACCATGGGTGTTGTGCACCCGTCCCCTTCCTGCCCGGGGCTCATGATCACGCCAGGATTTCCCCGTTTCCTGGCCACCCTTTTCCTTCCTCATGGAGCCGAGTTCCAGGGCTGGCCCTCCCAGGGAAGGTGAATGCAAAGGAGCTAGAGTGTTTTTGGCTGTTCTTGGCTGCTTGATGGATCTTCAGGAAACTCTGAATGTGTTTGTCATTGAGCTGTGCAGTTGGATGGAAGACCTGAAGCTTTTGATAATCATGAGTTTCGCTTTTTCTTATTTTCCAAAATCTAATTATCAATACCTAATTTTTTTTTTGTTGTGACTTAATAGGTTCCTTTATTAACTGGGTAGTGTTAATAAACATAAAGTGATGTGAAACTGACTCTTTATGCAGAATACTGCAGTACAGAAGGCTTTTTCCCACTGGTTTTGCTCCACACAGCACAGGGGCTGAATTGTCTGATTTATACTGTCTTTGTGTACAGCAACATCTAGGTTGAAATTTTTGGCTTTTTCTTTTGTGCCTGATTTTTGGTGTCTTCTCTAAATTTAGTGGCTTTTTCTTTTTTTACAGCATTAAAAACCTTAAAGTTATAAGTATGTAATGTGTTAATTAGGGGCTTTGGGAGGGAAATTCCTAATCTTTTGCAAAGCAATTCTGTTGGAAGGGAAGCAAGGGACTTAAAGAACTTCAATTAAACATGTACATCTTCTGAAAGATCCAAAGTAATTGAGAGCTGAGAACAGAGTGGTGGTTAATGGGTTCTCTGGGTCACACTCTGAGCCTTAGAAGTCTGATACTGCCCAGCTTGTCTCTAGAGACAGGGCAGAAAAAGCTGGGGCCTGTTTCACTCTCTGACAAGAGATATCCCAGAGGAATTGCAAAGAGTAGTATCTTTGCACAGCTATTTTTTTTCCCCCTAAAAATACATTTTTAATCTATTATGTTAGTGGTTCAGCTGCTTCAGCTTTGAAGGCTAAACATTACATATTCACATCGTTTCTAAAGTGATAGATTTCTCCTCTGCTGTGTCATTGTGTGTTATTGTATTCCCAGCGTCACCGCAGTGTTGGTTTGCCCTGCTCTGCTGGCCCTACCATTGCTGCTGTGTAGGAAAGCTGTGGGGATTTTGCTCCAAGGAGGTTGGGTGGGTGCTGTGGCAGCACCTGCTGTGGGTGACCCAGCCCCGTGCAGAGATGCAAACGTGGAATGACCTACAATAGCCATTTTCTGTGCCATTTTCTTCAGCTGGGTAGTTTATTTATGGAGGCTCACACATCCATGAGAATTTCTTGTAGTCTGAGCACTTGAAGTTTTCCAAAATAGATATTTTACAGTTGATGACAATTGTAGTTTTTGTGAAATTACCTGTCTTCTGTGCCTGCAAATGTTGAGGGCGTGTTACATCTTGCTTCTGAAATGCTCTAAAAATTCTGGTTTTATGTACAGCCTTAATTGCTGCCCATTAAACCTCTCTGATCCAGACTGAGTGGCAATGGAGGTGGATGGAGGGGCTGACTGGCTGAAAGGGCTTCAGGGATGGTGGAAGGCATCAGGTCACTGCAGTATGTTAAGAATAACCAAGTCTAAAGATAGAAGTTACTTAAAATTAGAGATTGAATACATTCCTGGGAATGTTAGAAGATGGTAAATGTTCACACAAGCAATAGTGATAAACTACTGCTGTAGAGTTAAAAAAAACAGGTGTTAAAAACACAACCAAACAAGTGTGTGTGTGTGATTTCCAATAGAAAAGGAATAGAAGAAAGAAAAAGAAAGGTTTTAAAAATCACATGGAAGGACTTGGACCTGCCTTTGGCCTGGAAATATTTTTTTGACTCCATATTTCTTTTAGAACCTGATAAAATTCTAACTTTATCTTGACAGGGGACCACTCCTCTGACCCTGGCAGTTCAAAAGTGTTGACTCATCTTTTCTGTTTATTGATGCAAAAGTCAATATAAGTAAGTTGTGGGAGTTTTTATGATAGTTCAATGGGAGCAACTTCTTTCCATCTTGCTTTTGTCATCTCCATGCAGTTTGCCTCATCTCTGCATTAAAAGCAGATAGAAAGACTTTTCCCCACAAAACAGTTACTGGAATTAGAAAGTTTTATCCCTCATCCCATGAGGTTGCAAGTATAAAAGCATTACCTTGGGGATGTGCCTGATCATCTCTGAGCTAAAGCACACAAGGATGCAATTCCCAATACCCTGGAGAATGATGCTTAATTGAGGAGTTAGCAGTGCCAGAAGAGGGCTTTCTGTCGGGCCATGCTAAGTGTCACCAAATACAGTTTCAGGATGGCAGACTGGCAGCACTGGAGTTGCTAATTGCACTGGGGGTGTTTTCTAAGTGGCAGATGAGGCTTGAAACACTGCGAGTAATTGCTCTGTCGTGCAGCATGGAGCTGTTATCCTGGAGGAAAGCCAGTAACTCATCTGTGACCTCTGTGATGGATAGATGGGTAGAACACCCCTCTGACCCTGGCATTTCAAAAGTGTTGGCTCATCTTTTCTTCTTATTGATGCAAAAATCAATTTAAGTAAGTTGTGGGGTTTTTTACGATAGTTGAATGGGAGCAACTTCTTTCCATCTTGCTTTTGTCATCTCCATGCAGTTTGCCTCATCTCTGCATTAAAAGCAGATGAAGAGACTGGAACTTCTAATGGCTTTTGCAATGAGTCACAAGTGCATATCTAGACTCCTTAGACAATTTTTATGTTTTCTCACTGGCGTGTAGGATGAGAATTTCTCTTTGGTAAACTTGTTAACACAGCCAGCTCCAGGCATAACTGTTTTGCTGCTTGCAGAGTTTTACAAGCTTATGTCAAAGCTGTATCTTAACTTAGGGTGTTCATGCTGAGACCTTCATGATCCTTTCTCAGTTGTCATCTTTAGGAAGTTCCTTCATCTCATATTTACATAGCAAGTTTTCATATTTTTAATTTTTGGGGGGAAGATGGAGTGAGACTAGACTGACTCCTTTGCTCCTCCCCCAAATCAAAACTCCTCTTCATCTATCTACCTATTTACCTATCTCCTTTTTTTTTTCTGAAGCGTACAGGTGTTCCTACAAAATGTGATTCACTTGCCTGTTGCTCCTAACAGGGTGTGAGTCCTCTTAGTGGTGTCCTAGTCCCGAATGGCAGCAGCAGCAAACCTTTTCTAGACTTATTTAGCAAGTGGCCGAAGTCACAGCCTTAAGCAATGTGTGCTGTTGTGTGTTTTCCCAGCTCTGGAGGGCTGGGTGTCTCCTGTTAAAATATTTCAAGTGTTTGTTGTATCTTTCTAATTCACTAAAACTATAAAATTCTTTTATTTCCAGGGTTGCACACAGAAGTATATTGTGAAGAACTACTTCTACTACTACTTGTTCAAGTTTTCAGCTGCTTTGGGTGAAGAGATTTTTTATATCACTTTCCTTCCATTTACCTACTGGAATATAGATCATTCCGTGTCTAGAAGAATGATAATTGTTTGGTCTGTAAGTATTTCTATGATTAATTTAAACTTTAATTCTGTGTCCATAGAAAATGAATATTTAAGAATAAGAACAACCCTTCAAACAAACAAAATCCCTTCAAACAGAAGAAGCACCAACGCTATTCATGTAAAACTCGTGTGTTCAGGAAGCAGAGGCATTGCAATGCTGAGAGAGGCGAGAGGCATCAGCTGACTCAGGGTTTCTTCATCTCTGCACATCTTGGACTGCCTTTTTTTTCCCAGCACAATCACTGATTGAGCTGCTGTTGATATGGTTTGCACAGAATAGCTAGGAAAACACTCCCTTCCTGATGTGTCATAGTATTTTAGGGATCATTTTTCACCAGTTTAGGAAATCTTTCTCTTATTTCTTCTGCGTAACTTCATGTAGTTCTGGATTGGTTGAAATTACTGCAAACCTGATATGAAGGGGATGTGCAGGCTGCAGTGGAATAAGCAGGGTGCTCCTGCAGTCACTTGAGGAGGGAGAAATCAGATTGTCTGTTGAAGGGTAGGACTTAAGAGCATTGATTTTTATTAATATGAGAGCATTCACAAATTAACTGACTTCAGCATTGCTTCAGCCTTCACAAATGTGGTTTGGGGTATCCAGAAGAATGTATTTCCACTGAAGAAACAGGAGATAGTCAGACACTTCAGGCCAAGACTGGCTGTTTTGTCACTGCCATTGCTCATCTCGGTATTGATCAGATTTTGCTGCCGAAATAAAACCATTTTAGAACAAAGAAGGGAGGTAAGGAGCCCCTCTGCCAGGTGGCAGACCTTGGAGGTTCAGCTATCAATCTTAAGAAACTGAAGCTTGATAAAAATTTGAATCCGATATCCAACTTTGTTTCTTTACAGTGAAGTTTCTCCGTGATCTAGTAAGTTCTGGTTAATAGTATTCTGTCTTTTGACCAAATAATATGATAAGAAATAATAAAACCAATTTGAATTGGGTCGTACACTTCAAATGTACCTGGTCTTGGACAGAAGGCATCAGTTGCTCTGTGCCAGTAACTTTAGTCAATACATTTTATAAAGAGAACGTGAAAAATAACTTGCAGAAGAAATTTAGAAGTAGGTGGACACAGTATAACTAGAGCTGAATTTTGGCCAGGAGTACACCTACAGCTTCTGGAAACGTGCCACATAAGATGAAAATCGGTAGTCACTGCATTCTGGGTTTGCATATTGCTCAAAAAACTGAGTCTTTGGAGTTCATTACATGCATTTCTGCAGACTTGCCTTGCCTTTTCCTTGCAAGGAGTTAATTTTGGCCAGATCTAGCCTGATTTAATTAGAGTATTCAAGCAGGTAATATTATGATAATTAATATTATTTTTCATTTAATGAGTTGTGGAATTGCACTTTACGCTGAAAAGGGGAAGTCCTTTTTAAATACATGGGCTTGCAGCAATTTGGGTTTTTAAAACATATGAATTACGCATAATTTCGAAGTGGCTGCAAATGTCTGTGCAGGCTGTGTTGATGCCGTGGCGTGCTCAGCTGGGGGGTTTCTTGCTGGTGGGCAAGGACTGGCACTCAGAGTGCTCTAAGTGGGGTTGGTCTGTCTTACAGAGTCATAAAACCATAGAATGGCTTGGGTTGGAAGGGACCTTAAAAATCATCTACTTCCATCCCCCTGCCCTGGGCAGGGCCACCTTGCACTAGACCAGGTTGTTCCAGCCCTGTCCAAGGATGTGACATTTGGTTTAGCCGCATGGGAAATGCCAAGGTGGCAGCAGGACAAAGCTGTGCTTTTAACTGACTGGGAGGTTTTTGGGGACGGACTTTTGAAGAAATGCTTCTGAGTGGATGATGATGATGTGGGGCTAAGAAGAGCTGTGTTAGATAAAAGTGAAAATCCAGGGAGCCTGATAGCAGCCGAGAGTGGAAGGCTGGGAAGAGCATGAAGGGATGAGTGCAGCTCCCAGATCTGAAGGCTCTTACCCACTTGGGGAGAGGATTGGTATCAAGAGGAGAGTCCTAAGAGAAAGACAGCAGCAGTTGCCCTTTAAAGAGGTGCTCAGGATGAGGAGAGGTTGTTAGTGAAGCTCTTCCTCAGGGAGAGAGAGTGGACCAGCGATGACTTTTCCAAGAGTCTGGTGCTGAGTGTGGATAAGTTGGGAACGTGGCTGGCAGCAATGATGGTGACAGACAGGGTGGGAGCACTGGCCAGGAAAAGTGGCCTTACCTGTGAGCTCTGGAGAAACAATAGTGCTGCTGAAGGTGGTACTTTTTGTGTTGTTTCCCACTTACACGTGTGAGTTTCTGCTGCAAGTTGGAAATGACAGTGTCAGTGTCCTGGGATGAATCAGGGGAGTTTCTTCCCTTAAAAATTAAAGCAGCATTAATGCTGTTTACAAAGCCTTCCTGCCATCTTATCTGTAATAGTTTATGTGGAGCCAGTCACCCCCATTTGAGAAAGATAATTTCAAACTGGAGCAGGGCCAGGGCTGATTAAAGAACAGACTATTTTCTGAGCAGAGACCGAAAGCTTAGAGAAATCCCTAGCAAAATGAAGCTGGAGAGAGAATGGAGCTAGCTGCAAAAACCATGGGAAGGAAGGAAGGAGCTTCTTAAAATAAAAGTACAGTCACAAGAAGAAACATGCATAAGGCAGTCATAAATAATTTAAGCTGAAGCCAAAAGTTGTGAAACAGCTCTAGAAGGGTGAAGGGCAGTAAGAAAAATTATAAAGAGTTTATTTCAGCAGCAGCAGAGGAGCAGACTTGGAACCCTGGAATAACTTCTCCAGCCCTGGGTTCCCAAAGGCAGCTGCTTGTGCATTTCTGTTGAGGTGGATGTCTCTGGGAAATGCTGACTCTTGTTGCATCCAGGTGCTTTGGAAGCTCAAAGAAGCATGTTGTGCTACCATGGGGCCTTGCCTCTGAGGATTCACAGAATATATGGAGATCTTACCTTTTCCTTTGTGGATAGATGGAGGAAATAACTGTCTGAAACCTCTGAGCAAGGTGCTGAGTCAGTGCTGAAGGTGCCCTGCTGTCTTTGCTTCTCTTCCCCAGCAATTTGAAGTAAACACTCTTGAACCAGCACAGGCAAGGCTTTGATGCCTCTGACTCTTGCAACTTCAGCCAGGAAGTGCAGAGATGAAAAAAATGTTCACACACTCCCCAAATGTGCTTTAAATTTACTACACATCTCAGTTCAAGAGATGAAAGCTCACTTTGATTTTGTTTGCTTGTTTTTTACTTTTTGCACTGCTTCAGAGTTGAAGGCTTTATTTTGGTGTGGAATTTCAATGGTAGAGACCTGGGGGAAAAAAATACTTTCTGTTTCAATTTGTTATTCAACGTGCCTGGAAATCTCTTTTTCTGGGTTTTTTTTCAGGCCACACCTCTGTCTAGCCTATAAAACTGTAATTTGTGCAATATAAATAAGTGGTGGCCAGCACGGACTCTGTTGGGGCAGGTGTGGAAGCTGTTGGCGTGTGACAGTGATAAGCTGCTGACTCAGGAGTAGGTGGCACCTCTGAAGGAAGGCAGAGTTTGGGTGTCTGGTGATGCCAGGCTGTGTGTGCCCTGCAGGGCTCCCTGAGCAGCACTGGGTGGGGACATCTTCAGCAAGTCTGAGAAGGTCCTGGGTCTGAATCTACAGCAATTCAGCTTCCCATTTTGCTTTTCAGAGGAGCAGTTTGCTAAAGGCTGTCAGCACTTAGTTACTCAGCAATGATGAGCTCTGAACTCCCTCTCAGGATAACCAGGAGTTTCCTAATCAGCAGGAGTTTACCTGCAATTGTGATGCCACTGAAATTACAGTGCAGTGATTGAAAACACACTTGGAAGCAAACTCTGGGTTTAACAATTCTTGTGTTTGCTAGTTTTAGTGCTTTTGCAACATTTCACCAAAACAAGCCTGGAACTGCTGATAAACACAGTCACTTGAAAGCCAAGCTCTTTAAAGCACCAAATATTGCATGCACAAGAACATGTAAAACTGTATTCAGGCACGTAAGTAACTACATGCCAGAATACAAAAATAAATGGTGTGTGCAAGTTGATAAAGTGTTGATTGAAAGGGAATTTTGCAAGAGCTAGTAGCTGTACTCCACCCTTCAAGAAAGAGTGCCAATGAGGCTTTCATAACTTGAGACGAGCTGTGAATCACTTAAGGTAAAGTTTAAATTGGAAACCTTTTGTATTTCAGTAGAACTTCTAGGTGTAGCAGTTTGCTGATTTTAGGTGTTAGGTGACAAACCAGGTCAGTGTGACAGTACTTTTTCCTCCTCCCAGGAGGTCCCAAATTTTCTTCTTTAAGCCCATTGTAAGATAGTACACTATCTTATAGTTTTGGTCTAAAGGCTTCCTTTAAAGACAGAGCGAATGTGTTAAGGTGTTGGCTGGCTGTGGTTCTGGAGGCTTGAGGTTCTATTAATCTTGTTCCGGTCTTGTGTTTCTGAAGTCTGAATTGAGACAAAGTCCTCCATATATATATATGTGTGTGTGTGTGTGTGTGTATATATATACACACATATATATATGTATATATATACACATAAAACTTTATTGGGAAGCTGCCCATGCTGTGTCCCGTCTCCCTGCCTGCTGCTGCCCTTTGCTGGGATGTGAATGCTGTGCTGCTTGTGATGGGCTGGGGATCTGCCTGCTGGCTTTGCTGCTCCCGTGGTGGCTGGGCCAACCCAAGGGTTTGAGTTTCCCACCAGCTGAACATGACCTTGAATGTCCCGTTGAACCTGGCCAAGCCCTCGGTAAACGTGAGAAGTTCCTGTGCAGCCTGCAGAAGATTGATGTATTTTCTGGAAAACAATAACCATGCTGAAATGGCAGGTCCTGGAGCTCTCACAGCCACCTACCCTGTCCCACAAGCTGCGTGTGCCTCGAGGAGGATGCCAGCCTTGGCATCTCTGCACGTGGGTGCTGCAGGAGGGGACAGGGAGCAGGACACCATCTGAGGGTGGCTTAGGGCCCCCAGGCTGGGGGTGCCAGGGACTCCTCTGCTCTGCAGGGCTTCCTCCACCTGGGCTGCTGCCAGGGCAAGGGGCCAACAGTGCTGCTCAGTGACTTTCATGGTGTGCTTTCCTGAAGCCAAGCCTTAGTTCTTGGCGTTGACGTGGGGGTAGGAGGAGTATCTCCTCAAGAACATGCTCTTCCTTGCCCTGTTCCTCTTTCACTCTGAACCAAGTGATGCTCGAGGGACACAGTCTCAGCCAGGATGTGCTGCAGTGTTTATCTGGTCACTCAGGTTGGGGGTGCTGAGAATAGAACAGTGCAGGCTGGGTGCTCGGTTTAATTTCTGTATGGTAAACCAAAGTCACGCCTGCCTCGGCAACCACATGCTGTGTTTGCTTCTGCTTGACTAATCTGCAAATGCTGGTTTATTAATAGTGCATCCTTTTTTCTCTCTGGTATGCTTGGTTACTCCTATCAGTGCACAGTGCTTGTGAAAAAAATCCAAAGTAATATCATTTTCAAACTGTAGATTTCCTTTCTGGGAAGATGGCATATACTACTGACAAGCCAGGGTTTCTAGAACCAGGTTATAGAGTTTCTATTTTGGAGCTAAACCAGTAGATTCAAAGTCAAGCTGCCACACAGTGAGTCTCAGGGAAGAAGTTGCCAGTGATATTTGACCGTGGGTCTTCTCTAGAATTTCATCTTGTCCTTTTAGCAAATCAATAGTGCAGATAAGGAGAGTTGTAAAATCAGAAGTTGAAAACAAATATGTTCTGGTTCACCTTTGTTAGCTGAAACAATACAGAATACAAAAAGATTTGCTCCTCCTGATCTTCCCATGCCTGCGGGAGGGTCAGGTGTGTCCATCCCTGTGTGGAGGTTGTGGCAGGGGAGGGGGGAATGGAGGATGTTCACACACAGCACACCTGCAGCACTGAGCCTGTTTCCTCACTCCTGCCAGGCTTGGGGTCCGGGCAGCTGCCATAGGAATGTTCCACAGGGGAAATTGCACCTGTGGCAGTGCTGCTGTGCCTCTGCACAGGGAACTGGCTGGGCTGTGTCTGTCTGCTCTGTGTGTGTCTGCACCGTGTGGTAAACCTACTTCCAGAGCTCTTGCTTCCTGTCACGGGAGTGCTGCATGACAGGAGTGAGGGAAAACCATCGCAAATGCCAGACAACACCTGCAGGTGAGAAAAACCTCCTCTTAGATGGCTGCTTACACACCAGAGGTATGCAAATGTCAGGGAAACAGGTCACTTCCTGGCACTCAGTTCCTCAGAGGGAAGGGAGCAGCTCCTTGCCCCAGAAGGAACTCCTGTGGGTGTTGGAACAAAGGAATTACTACCCACACCTGTGTGAATGTTAATGCCTCAAATTTGGTTCTATGATTGTTCACCAAAACAGGATCTGTTAAAACACAGAGATAGAATTGTTTTGTTTATCCTGATGCAAAGGCTCAGGTGAGGAAGTATTTTTGGAGACAGACCATATGTATGACTCAGAGAAAATTAAGAGGAAGCTCTCAGAAAAAGACTACAGAGGCTGTCTTGCTGCTATAGCAACTGCCAATTGTCTTGGTGTAGTAAAACGCAATGCTGTTGACCCAAAGTGGCAATAAAGCCTTGCCTTTCCTTCACCTGGAGTCCTGGCTTACTCTAAAGAATTGCTATTGCCCTTGGCACAGGCCAGCCCAGCTGTAGTGGGAGGCACCAGAGTTTGAGGAAGGTCTTGATTTTAAGTTGCTTGTAATATTAAAAAATTCTTTAGAGCGGGGAATATGAAAGAAGGGCGGGGGTGGGCACTGCTGGGTAGGTCCCACTAGTGCCGCCCCTGCCCTGCTCTGTGGCACAGGGCTGTCCCCAGGGAGGGCACCCCACTGCAGGGGGGTCTGGCACAGGCTCTGTTTGTTGTGCTGTGAGCAAGCAGCCTGCACAGAGCCCGGGCAGTGCCGTGCTCCTGCAGCCCCTGCCAGCAGCCCATGGGGTGCAGGTGACACAGAGCAGGTGACACCTGTGCTGGGTGGCCTTTAGCAGCACACCCCTGCCACCATTCTGCTCTCGGGAAGCCTGCCAGCTCAGCTGGTGGGGGCGCTTTACCCCACCCAAACTGCTGCTTCTGCCAAATAATGCAGGACGTTGTGTGTAAAGTCACGTGCACGGCACCCAGATAAGCTAAAGGCAAAGGTCTGGTGCTTCAGAGATCGGTGTTTAGTCTGAGCATGTTCTGGACTCCTCTCTGTGTTTTATGGAGGCTGTCTCACCTCTCCTTAACTATCTATACAATGTGTTTCAATGAAGTCGAAGGGTCAGAATTTAATCTGGGATGCCAGGAAGGGGAGGGTGTTGTGAGGATGCCTGGTATTTTCACTTACCCATCCCACCTCCAGCAGTCTGTTTTTCACCATCAGAGGAGTCCTAGCATAGCCTTCATTTTTGAGATGACTCATTTCCTTTTCTGCAATGCTCTTACGTTCTAGTGCTAATAATACTTCCACAAGTGGAAGTCATTATTATACAGGACTGCTGATAAACTGGCTCATCCTACCTTGCCTCTCAGATGGTATCACAAATGGCAGCTTCAATGTTTTATGTTCTGCCCGAGAAAGTAATTTATCTTTCAACCCTGGAATTTAATTAACTTCCAAACATGTGCCTGCATCCATTTGGAAACTGATGGCATTAACTAAATAAACCCAGAAAGGAGGTTTTAAAAAGGTGTTTGCTCCTTGAGCCTTTGTTTACTGTGAGCAGCCTGGGCCAGAGTATTTCCCATCTTCCCTGTGCCCTGCTGATGCCTTAAAGACAAGCTACCTGAAACAGAGGCCAAGACAAATTAGGAGTATAAAAGCGGACAATTTATTCAAGGCCTGCAAAGGCCTTGAAGGTACATTCGGCAAGCAAAATTCCCCATTGGGGATGACACCCAAAATGAACCCTGGGTCACGAGCCCTTCACCTTTTATAAGTTCCCACATAAGGTCCCATATTGGCCCTTAATTCTCCAATTACACCTTAGGTGATGATTTTAACCACGCCAGGCCTGCTCCCCCCATCTCACTGTTGTTTACACATTTTCGGGCCCTAGGGCAATGAATATGTCCTTGGATCTGTATTCAGAGAGCTTTGTTTTGGCTAAAGGTGCTGGGAACAGAGGCTTTTAGCACTTTATGAGAAGCACAGAACTACAACAAGTTACAGATACATGAAGAGTACAAAACCAGAAATACTGAAGGCATCACTGTGTCTGTGGGAGCAGCCAGGTGTGTCACACCTGCTGCTGATAATAAGGCAGTGATTCACATGGGGGATAAAGGCTGCAGAGGCACCCACAGTCGCTTTTCCAGGCTCTGGTGCTGGCTGCAAGTCTAGTGCTCTCTGACATGTGCTTTGCTGTAGAGAGAAGGATGAAGTGATGTGACTGGCTTTTTCCTGGTGCTGACTTGTGAATCCCAAATCCTGCCATCTTTCTTTTAATGTGAAGCCATTTTTTTAAATGGCTGGTGGAAGAGAGAGGGTTGCAACGTGGCTGGTGACAAATGTGGCAGTGGGTGATTGTGTTGCTGCTCCAGCATATGGCTAACACCAGCAGCATGGGAAGGATGTTATTTTAAGCTCCCTCCTTTGCTGGTGAAAGCATGAGAAGCAGAAGAGTGAGCTGTCTCACACAGCAACTGAGCTTTCATGGTAGACACTAGTTAACCTGATTTTTCTATCAGGAAAAAAAAGAAAAAGGTTTGCTTTGCTTTGTTTTAAAGAGCCTCCTCCGCCTATGTCTGGTTTCATTATCTAAAGGGAGGAGGGTTACAATGGAAAGCAAATACATCCTACAGGGACAGCCTGGCTAACTTTTCTCAGCTGTCCTCACTGTGGATGCTGAGAGCCTGCAGCCTTTGGGAAGAGGGTGCTGAGGAGCCAAGCATGCCATGGATGGGCTGCACCTCTCAGGGGTGCTGGATAGCATTGCCTCTTGCCTCTGCCTCCCTTGTTGACCTCCGAATACAGCATTTTCCCCAAAAGTACTGTGTTGCTGTGCTTGGGAGCGAATTAACACAGCCCTCACTTAAACCTCTGGTGTCCCAAGCATGGACGAAAAGCATTTTACTGTGGAGTTAGGCAGGAAAGCTGGTACCTCATGTTGCTTGTCCAGTTCTGCCTCTGCGAGGATGCCGAGGGTGCCATTTAATAACTACATGGGTGGTGCAGCCCAGCAGGGCTCCTGCAGCACCTGGTGCAGTGGGTGGAGTGGGGAATGGGGGAATGGGGGAGCTGGAGCTGCACACGGCTGGGCAAGGCACTCATCCCAAGCTGGGGGTGGAAAAATTTCTCCCACAGCTGGTTTCTTTGCAGGAGAGGGGTTGTAAGGGATAGGGAGGAAACTTAAACTTCTCTGGCATGGGGTGGGAGCCAGCTGTCTGCCGCGTGCTGTCCTGTGTTGCCGAATCTCATCAGCCAGCCTTCTTCTTGGTCCCACTTCTGCTCGGGTTACCACACAATGCAGCAAAACTGCCGCTTCCTTCACTGACCGAGCTAATGGAAACCCCTTTAATAATTCAGGGGATAAATTCTGCACTGGGAGGGGTGGATTTTGCAGGAAAAAGCACAGAAGTACAGGTGGTTCTTGGGTGGGCTGCATGGGGATTGCCTGTGCTGACTGACAGCCCTGTGGCCTTTCCTGTCCCCAGATAGTGATGTACATAGGCCAGGTCTCCAAGGACATCCTGAAGTGGCCTCGGCCCCTGTCACCACCTGTCGTGAAGCTGGAGATGAGGACAAATGCAGAGTATGGGATGCCATCCACCCACGCCATGGCAGCTACAGCCATCTCCTTCTCCTTTTTCATTGCAACCACCAACCAGTACAAGGTAGGGGGTACAAAAACAAAACAAAAGAAGAAAAAGAAAATATATTAAAAGAAAAGCATGTGTCTGATTCTAGCAAGCTGCAGAAAGTCTGCAACTCCTAAGCTGTTGCCACTTCCAGAGGAGTTCTGTATTTATTTTCACAGATGTGTGCTCTTCCCTGTGCTTACCTGTAGCTGGCCAATAATGAGCATAAAAAGAAGTTTAGTGGAAATGTCCTTTCTATTGCACAGCCTCCTCTCAGAGCTGCTGGCAGGCTGCCCTGCCCTGCTGTGGTTTGGTGGGTTCACTGTGTTTTTGTGTGGGGGGTGACTGTGGAGGGAAGGTGCTGGTGCCAGCACTTTGTGCTCACCCCATGCCCACCGAGTCAGTGCTGCACATCAGGACATGCTGGCTCCCAGGGAAACCAAAGGAGCTCTGTGTCGCCTGGCTTCTGCAGGAAAGGAAAAGCATCCTTGGAAATGCCCTGGCTCTGACTTGTGTTAGACTAACAGCATGCAACACGATTGAAAGCCTGTTTGTCAGAGAAGCAACAACAATTTCACTGTACTGGAACTGTAGGCTACTCAGGGGAGTCTCATCATTTTTCCTTGTCATATTTCCAAGAGGTTTACTTCCTGGAAACTCATTTCTCCATGATGATAATTTTCATTCCATTTTATGAATCCAGGCATGTGTTTCCTGTACTCTAGCAGTAACTTTCTGGCTGCATTGTATTTAAGAATATTTCTCATCCCTTTCAAGGGATAAACCCATGTAACCAGCAGGGCTCCTGCTCCCTGTGTGCTAACTGGTCAGAGCAGCTCGACAGTGGGATGGGGACAGGGAGCCATAAGAGGGAATATTTGTCAGCCCTGGAAGGCCAAATCCATCGCATGTGTCAGAGCTGCCAAGAAGACCTGGTCAGCATCACCTTCTCCTCAATCCACAAGTGACCAGTGGGACACGTAGCTCACAGGCTGTCTTGTGCTTCTTGGAAACAGCCATGACACAGTAAAGTTGCTGTCAAACAATTAAATTATTTAATTGCCTTTATTAAGATGGAAAAATCTCCCAGTACATTATGCTGCTATCGTCTCAAGATGCCCTAATCATCAATTACTGATCTGGACTAGCTCCCAGGCTGCCTGCTGAGGGAGGAGTCAAGTGGGTGTAAATGCTCCAAAGGCTCAGAGAAATGAGGGAAAATAGTGTTTTATGAACTGGGAGTGACATCTGCAGCTGGGTCTGAGCTCTCTATTCAGGGGGCTGAAGTATGCCAGGGGAAAGGGTCAGAAGAGAGTTGTTATGCTTAGAATTTCCACAGAAGCATTTTTGTGCTGACCTGTGGCCACCCTGGTCAGTCAGCAGCCTCTGGCAGAAGATGGAGACTTTGTGTCAAACTGGATGAATTAATTTCCTTTATTTATATTTTGAGTTGGTTTATTTTTTACAGAAAAATCTCCCTTATGGACTGAAAGGAGCCCAGCAGCCCACTCAGTTTCAGGATTTGGATGAGTGGATTAAGGGCTAATATGTTAAGCTTATTCTTTACCAAATGTGAGGTTGTTTTTTTTTCTTTTTAAATGTTGATTTATTTAAATGCTTCTTTCCATGTTTATAGGCAACTCAGAGGGAATTAATCAAAAACAGCTTCCTCAAGACAATTAAACCTTTAAGTGTCACAGGGAAGAGCAGCCCTGACTGCTCTAATAGCTGGATTGTGGTTTCAGCCCAGACATTGATTCTCCCCGCTCAGCCCATGTTCGAGGACTATTGATCACTCTTCTAGTCAGGCTCTGCAGCTGTCACAATCCCCTTGTCTGAGCTGAGGCTGCTGTGCTGCCTCGGGCACGGCTATACAACACGCTGTGCCTTTTTCCTTAAGGTCTTTAACAATTATAGGGAACAATTCTGCAAATGTCATCTATTTCCCCGGCCTCCCCACACTGAGAGCAAATCTTCCACAAACGGTTAATGAAATGACCTTCTAGCAGGACTGCACATTGACCGAGGTGAGGTCTCGTCTCAGATCACATTAATCTCTTGGGGAAAGTACAGCTCAGGAGCCTCTTCCGAGGACGAGATCCTTGTGTCATTCCAGCTGCTTGGTGTAATGGGTACATTTAATTTTTTTTCTCCTGTTTCCGCAGTACCCCTTCGAGCTTGGCCTGGTGGCAGCATTTGTGTTTTCGACGTTGGTGTGTCTGAGCAGACTCTACACAGGGATGCACACAGTCCTGGTAAGGATGTGCCTCCAGTTCTGCTTTCCTACAGCAACTCCCATCTCCCACTCTCTCCAGGTGATGGTGACCTGCCCTGGCGGTGCCACCACAGGAGCACAGGAGCTGTGCCACTGTATTTCAGGCTGTACATTCAAAGGAGCTGTGAGGAAACCCTGGGGCTATTGCTATTTGAGTCCGCAGGGGAGTGATTTATAGCCCCGGGGAGGGCACACTGTGCGTGGGCAGAGGAGCTGGGTGAGGTCAGGGTGGCATCTCAATTGGGGCTCTCCATTTTGAAATTTTAATTGCGAGGAATGCACTTGGGCAACTGAGGCTGCTCCTTAGCTAAGCCTTTTGTGCAATAGTATCACTGTTTTCAGCGAGAAGCGCTCGGGGCTGGTTTGGCCTGGGAGTGTCGGGAGGGATTGCAGGTTGGTGATTCACGAGGGTAAAGTGTGGCTGCTGAGCTGCCCTGGGCTCTCCTGCCACCACACACGGACCAGGCACTGCAAAATACTGCCAAAAGATTCTTGTTTTCAGCTGGAAAGAAATTAATTCTTGAGGGACTGAGATGCATAGATGCTTTGTCTGAAAATAATTATAAAATATCTTTATACGACAGGTTTGCTGGGCACAGTTGCTTAGATACATCAGTCCTGCTTTAGGAACAGATTTCAGTGTTCTTTCCTGACGAGAGGGAACTTTATTGATCTGTTATATCTAGTGGTCAGAGGGGTGGTCCAGCTTCCCAAGCATGGATAGAAACTCCTGGCTATTTCCCCACAGGAGTTTGATATGCGTTGTTGGTTGCATATGCATAAATAATTGAATCTTTTTTACTAAGTAATAATAATGTTTGTATTGAGACTTGATGACTGTAAGAAAGGGAGCCCTCATGAGATTAAGGGTAGCTATAAAATATAGCTTGACCTTCCCTTTCAGGCCCAGTGGACCAAAACAGAATCTTACATCCAAGTTGGAGACTCCCTTTCTTGGCTACTGACCTTTAGTCAGTCAGTAAAAATTCTTTGCATACTTCTCTTGCTGGCCCATCATAATGAAAGACCCCTCTAAATTTAGATGGATTTTAGGGTAAAGAAGAAAAAGTCCTTTGTGCTTTTGACATGATAGAAGAGGGCTTTAAAATAAAATTTTAAAAAAGCTTCCTAGCTGAAGTGTGAGCAATGCTGCTTTTGAAAAGGGCAAATATGCTTGGCTGGGATCTTCATTCTGGGTGTGGCGTGGTGGGGATGGAGCTGGGGAAAGGCCCGATCACCACAGCTGCCACAAAAAACACTCCGTCTGACACCCACAGTTCCTGCTTCCCCTGTCCCACCTGTAGGGATGGCTCTTTGGGGAAGAAGGGCAGTTCAGAGCTGCTTCTGACACTTTGTGGGATCGCTCCTGCCCTGAGCTGTGAATGCTGCAGGGCTGAGGCTCAGCAGTGCCCAGCCAAGCCATCAGCTGAAAGAGCCTCTGGATTTTTAACTGAGGCCTTAATAAAAAGACTATAATTATGTATTAAGTGGTCATAGCATTTTAGTAGAGCAAGGGGATGGGTAACAAATACCCATGGACTTGGTGTAACTGAATTTTTCCTGTTTGAGAAGGAAGAGGAGGAGCAACAAGGAGGGTTTCATTGCGTTTTGCTGCAGCTCCAGTGCAGAAGTTCATCCTCTATAGTCTCAACTCCACAAATCTGCCTGTATTTCAGCACAGCTGGCCTTGCTTTTGAACAAGGAATTGTACCAGAAAGCACAGTCATGTCAGTAGAAGAGGTGTTACCATTAAAGACCTTCTGGGGAGGCAGTCAGCTGCTGTGGGAGCCATCTGCAACCTTAGAGCCGTACCAGAATTAATGCTATGCTCAGGGAAAGGGAACAAACACCCGTGGCCATCACCCAGCCAGGGAATGGGGTGGGAGCAGTGCACTCGCACTGCTGGCAGGTAATTTAGTCACAACCATTCATCTCCACCGCCTCGACCAGAATGCCCTGTGTGTGGAAAAACAGGGGAAAGGCACGGTCCTTTCCTTTAGGTCTTAAATGACGGATTCTGAGGACCTGGTAAACAGGGAATCTGGAGTCACCTGGAAAGGGCAAAGGAAAAATTTGGACAGGTTTTGAAGCGGTGAATCTGTAAGTTTTTAAGAGTTATTTTTGAGAACAAAAAGCAATTGGAGATTTTTATATGGCTGGTGGTTGTTTTTGTTTGCCTTTTCCCCCACAGAACTGTATTTTAGATTTTTCCATCTTTGGCCCCAGTTTTGGTCCCTGCCTCAATGCAGGGAACAAGTTTTCCTGTCTCACAACTGCTGAAGCCATTACCTCCAGAGCCACAGCTGATGTGGTGAGACCCTCACTGGCACTGCAGCTGCCCTGAGTTACAAGCAATAATGTCCTGTGCTGGCCAGCATGGTCACTTCTGATAGCCAAAGAAACCTGAAGGCTTATTCCCCTGAGATACACCCATTCAGGGTTGATGCAATGTTGATGCATTGAGGTTATTGCACCTCCCACAGGAGGGAGTGATCTGGAGCTCCCACCCTGCCCCTTTTTCATACTACCATTCATCCTGAAATTATCTTAAATAGTTTAAAGCTGATAAACACACAACATATTCACAGTATTTTATGTGCTGTGCAGTACTGTCCTAGGGGTATGAAGTAAAGTAACCCTTAGGAGTGGAAACCAAGTAAGGCATTTCTGTTTAGGACAGTGAGTAGTGTCGCACACTAAATGAAAATAATATCAGGTAATAAAGACAGAATAGGAAAAGTGTTATTTTTGCTTGGATTGGCAATATCAGGGAAGCAGGGCAGATGTTTGGCACTGTGCAGGAGCAGGGCTGAGCTGCATGGCAGTGGAGGGGCTTTAGGGGAGGTAAATGGAGCCTGGGGAGAGCTTGTCTGTGCTGAGGGAGCAGGAGCATCCCAGCAGGGCAACACGAGGCTTTAAGATTTGCTGGTAGTACTGCACCTTGAGCAAAATCCGTGCTTGCCCTTATTTAAAAATTCCTTTATAATTGCGGGCTTGGCGAGAGGCTAATCTGTTTACACAGGCAGACGGGCAAGAATGTGCTTCCTGGGAGTGCTAAGAGCAGCTCCACCCCCGGGAAAAACTCAGGTCCTGCTCCGGGGGGCACAGCACCGAGAGTCCACAAAAGCAGTTCTTCTCACAGAAATTGGAGCCATCCCTCCTCTTCCCATCTTCTCCTAGGTTTAACAGGCAAAGGGGGAAACCATTAATTCTGCACTGGTAAATATAAGTGTTGATCTGGAGCTTACCCACCTCCTCTAGGTGTTCAGAAAATCAAAGCAGCCGTGCCCACCAGGACCGAACGGGAGTCACCACAGACAGCCCTGGCTGGGCATGTCCTGAGCTCTCCTCCTAGTGAGGAGTTTCCAAAATGAGGAGCCCACATATCGGTGGATAGGGGGGAAACAGAATAAACCACTGGCCTCCAATGTCTTAGTTCAGTAAAAAATTCTGAACATGCACCCCCTATATTTTTATTTCTATTTCCTTATTCATTGTATATACGTACTACAGTACTGATACATACATTGCAAAACACATACAAAATACACTTTAAAAATACAATAGAAGGATAAAATAAGCACTATTTTAAAATAATGTATATATTTTATTTTACTTATTAGAGGTGCAAAAAGTATGTTTTCCCCCCAGCCTGGTGGGTTGCCTTGTGCTACCCAAGTTGGAGATCATGGGTACAATGCCACTGGTCAGGGGCAGAGCTGATTGTCTGTGTCCCACTTGAAATCTGCAGGAGCCATGTTACTGTTCTTGGCCTGAATGGGAGGATATAACATTCGGAAAACTTTAATCAGGTTTGTAAATAGGGGACTGTCTGCAACTGGCTTGGGTACTGCTGGAGTCAGCTGGTTTTCTGAGCTAAGTTTTTGTGAGGTAATGTTAATGTTTGGTTACATTTCTTTAATTGAAGCAGAAAAGCATGTGAACACTGAGTTTTGCTCCTTGATCACCCACAGAGGGGTATCAAGGACTCTTTCTTCTGGTATGAATTGGACAAACAGCTGGGTGGGAAACGGAGGTACAGAGCAGGGACTAGATTTCTGAGCATCTGTGCCAGAAGCAGCCCCCAGCTCTTCTGTGTTGAGGCAGTTACTTGGTGTTGGGCCAGAATGTGCTTTGTGTGTAAAGGTATCATCCAAGAACTGATATCAAAAAGTGAATTACTGTAAAATATTGACACCTAAAGATATTTTGCATACTCGACATCTGTGAACAGGTTTGTGTATTTCCATGGCTAGCCTCATGTTTTGGATGAGGGAATAAAAGGAAATTTGTATTAGGAATATGTGAAATGGCTGTAGGAGTTGTTTAAAACCAAATGTGCTCTGAATCTAATGGAAGTTATAAACAGCTGAAGCTCAACCATACAGGAGTAATGCATTTACCAGAATGTCATTAAATATTTCTGTGGTGAAAAAGCCCCCTCATTCCTGCCTAACTCGAAGTGAAGTTCACATAAATAATTTTCAGACTGTGACCAAGCATGGTAATAGTCAGCTGTCATGACTCGTGAAAAAGGTACAATCTTAGAAGAGGACATTTCTGTCTGTGACAACTTCAGCTTTTGCAGTGCATTTTGTGGCTGTACTAACACTGCTGCCTCTGTGTGACACTGGAAGGGCAGCACAGGAAAATTTGTTTTACAGCTTTTTACCTGGCTGCCCTCATACAGATAGCTTTTGTTAGAGGTTACCTCCTGTCTCCTTCCTCAACTTTGTGGCTGACAACAGTCAGGTTCTCAAAGCACCTTATTTGCCTCTGTTAATAAATTAGGGTTTAACTATGTGCTTGCTCCGGGCACTGTACTGAGAGCCAGATTTCAGAGACTTGGGCAACAAATTTCTTCTTGCTGTATTCCTGCCCAGAGGTGCCTCCCTCCCACTGCTGGCAGAAACCGTGGCACACGCACCACCTCCCACAGCTCTGCACTTTCCATCCCTGCAGCTTGTGCTCCTGGGATGGGAGCCTGCCCCTGACAAAGGACAGCATCTTCCCCTTTATGCAAAGCGAGCAAGGGATTATCACACCGATGTGATGAAATGATTTGTGGGGTGACAGGAGGGAAAGGGTTTGTGTGGAGGCAGCTAACTGCAATGTTGTCCCTGAGATGGAGCTGTGCGTGTGCCTTTTCCAAGGCTGTAGGTGGAGAATGCCCTCAAAACATGAGAGCAGGTGAGGAGGAGAATGTGTGTCCACAGATAAATGCATATGCATGAGGCTAAGGCTGGGTTCATGGGCTGTCGCGTTTTGTTTAGCACAGGCTTCAGGCTGTGCCTGCACATGGATAATGCCAACTCAGTTCAGGGTGCTCCTCACTGCTGGGCCCCACCAATGCCGATACTGCTCTTTTATCATCACCCAAATACCTGGTTTACCTTCCGGGCCTCACAAAGCCTTTTAAACGTGATTTCTTTCCAGGATGTGATCGGCGGAGCGCTGATTTCGGCTGTGCTGCTCGTGCTCTTGTATCCTGCGTGGGACACGATAGATCACTTGCTGTTAACCAGCCCCTTCTGCCCATTGTTTTCCATAGTTGTGCCTCTTGTCTTATGTTACAACTACCCCAAACTAGACTATTACAGCCCTACCAGGGGAGACACCACCACTATCTTAGGAGCAGCAGCTGGAGCAACTGTGGGATTTTGGTTAAACAACCAGTATGCTGCTCCAGCCTACACCAGCAAAACTTTTCAGCCTGGATTTCCTCTGATCACCAGCGCGATGCTGTTTGTGCTGGCCAGGTTCTTCGTAGGGATCTCGGTTGTCCTGCTGGCTCGCTGGGTGATGAAGAGCGCGGTCCTTGGTGCGCTGGGCTATCGGTACCAGTTCCCCATCCGTGACCTGGAGGCCCGGAGGCGCCTGGAGGTGGAGGTGCCATATAAGTTTGTGACCTACTCCTCTGTGGGCTTCACAGCCACCGTGATTGTGCCGCTGCTGCACGAGCTGCTGGGGCTGATGTGAGCACAGCTGCTCCTCACCAAGCGGCACCACCGCTTCAGAGAGAGCTCAGGCCAGCCCGGTGACTCGACCAAAAAGTGTTTTGTGCCTTTCTGCACTGGTGTGGTGGGCTTGGCGCTGGCTGGGTGCCAGGTGCTCACCAAAGCTGCTCTGTCACTCCCCTCTCTCCAGGGAGAGAAAATATAATGAGAGGGTTATGGCTCAAGACAAGGAGAGGGAGAAATCACTCAGTGGTTTTACTGTCATAGGCAAAACAGACTTGACTTGGGGAAATCAGTTTAATTTATTACCACACTAATCAGAGTAGGATAATAAGAAATAAAAGCAAACATGACAACCACCTCCCACCTATCCCTCCCTTCTTTCTAGGCTCAACTTCACTCCTCAATTCTCTACCTTCTCCCACCCTGCATCACAGGGGGATGGTGAATGGAGGTTACAGTCCCTTCATCACACATTGTTTCTGCTGCTCCTTCTTCCTCAGGGGTAGGACTCATCACACTTCTCCCCTGCTCCAGTGTGGGGTCCTTCCCACAGGAGACAGATCTCCCAAAACTTCTCCAGTGTGAGTGTTTCACATGGGCTACAGTTCTGTGTCCAGCATGGGTCCCCTGAGGGTCACAAGTCCTGCCAGGAGCTAGTTCCAGTGTGGACTTCCCACGAGGCCACACCCTTCTTAGGGCATCACACTGCTCTGGTGTGGGGTCCTCCACTGATGGCAGGTGGATCTCTGCCCCCCATGGATCTCCAAAGGCTGCAGGGCCACAGCTGCTTCTCCGTGGGCTGCACCATGGGCTGCAGGGGGGTCCCTGCTCGGGCACCCAGAGCACCTCTTACTTCTTCTTTTCCCTCTGTGATCTGGGTGTCTGCAGGGTTGTTTCTCTCCCATATGTTCACTCCTCTCTCTGCCTGCAGTTGTGCAAGTCTTTTCCCCCTTCTTAACTCTGTTACCCCAGAGGTGCTGCTGCTGTCACTGATGGGCTCAGCCTTGGCCAGCAGTGGATCTGTCTGGGAGCCAGCTGGCATTGCTTCTGTTGGACACAGGGGAGCTTCTGGAGCCTTCTTAGAGAAGGCACCTTGTAGCCCCACCACTATCTGCCCTTGCTGCACACACCCTGAAATATCCTGCCTGGAGGAGTCACGGGAATGGCTGTGCACAGACAACTTTGGGCTAGAAATCACTGACCCCACTGTGTCCCACAATTAGGGACCCTTGCCCCAGGCAGCTAAAGATGACAAGCACAAAGACAAAACCCTGCCAGAGCAGCAGCAAGGGCGGGTTTGCTGCAGGGCTGGGGTTGCTGGGGTTGCCTCTGCTGGCCCAGCTGAGGACTACTCCTGAAGCAGTAGAGCAAGCCAAGGAAGGGCTTGGGGAAGAGGCATTGGGGAAGAGATGACCAGCCAAGAGCAAAGTGCCATCCTTGGGCAGATCTCATTGTGTTTTCTGATGGCACTGCCAGACCAGGTTAGCGCTGTGTGGATGGTATTACTCATTACAATTTTTTTTAAAAAACACACCAAAATGTAAAAGAAAAGGAAAATCTAATACAAAACATTTAATGTGATTTTGAACAAATTTACCTTGGATATTAATAAGAAAGCCTCCACTAAAAGATCCTTTGCCTACAAACAACTGAGCAGAGTTATTACCACAGCATTGAGGCTTGAGTTCAAACTGTTTAACTCCAATTTAGTTCCCCTGGCTAAGGGAAAGGAAAAAGTCCTTCCTGTTGTGCAGGGGTGACAAGTAGCATCCATAAACTGCATTGTGGAAGGAGCTGAGCAGCTACTCTGGTGACTACAGTGTGTGGCAATGATAAGATGCCATCATTTTCTGCTGCTGCACAGCATCACAGTTGCTCTTCCATGCATCATGCAACACTGTGTGAACACGTGTAGAGCATCAGGGGAGGCGTGTCCATAGGAAAGTCATCCCTATAACTCAGGCTGCTTATTTAAAACAATATATATCAGCTGTTGGACCAATGAGCTGTTGAGAAATACAGCAGTGAACGCGGTCTGCTTGGCTAGCGAAATGTACCATGCTATTGCTGCAGAGCTTCAAGCATGACCCCCGTGCATTGCCTGGCAGAATGTACAGTGTGAGCCAGCTTTCTGACCATGTCCACTTGTCTTCCTGGCTGCAAGGGAAATGAACCTGAAGAACGTAAAGGAGGTGCTTTGCCGCCCATTGACTGCTTGGGGAAACGTTATCAATCCCAGAGTTCTGTCTGAGGAGTGCGAGGTGTGCACGTGAAAGAGCTGTGCCATTTTAAACCCAGGCTGTGAATCTCCAGAAAAAATGCAGGCAGACATTTTAACGATTTTCATATTTGCTCAGGCTGTGGATAAACTGTATTTTATCAGGTTGTGTGGACTTTACATGTGCATGCAAACAGCTCCAGCGAGCCTTTCAGCAGGGCACATGCCCACTCACATCTGCCCCTGGGGGAGCGCTGGCCATGGGCCACCACAGTGTGGGGTTCCATCCTCAGCCTCCCTCCCTCCCGTACACCACAGAAGCGCTGCCATCAGGTTTAAAACACCTCTAAACCCCTTGTGTTAAGAGTGCTGTGTGACACACAGGTGCAGTGCACAATTGGAGCCCTGTGAAAGGGGCCACACCACAAAACTGAGAAAAAACTTGGCAGCAAGCTGAGCGTTTAAACTGGGGATTGGAATTACTCCCAAGACAGGCACAGTTTGACAGGGACATTCATGCAGCTTTATGTGTAAAATTTCTGTTCTGATTCACAGCTATTTTATGCTATGAAGATTTTATAAATTATACATAGATGCTGCACAGGTATTTTTATAGTATTCACCTGCATGTGATTCATGCAATAAATGCAAATTCTATTTGGTTCAAACTTTAAAATAAACCTATTTTGCAGAGTTCCATGTCTTGTCTGTCCATTTTACATCCTCTATTGATACTTGTAAATGTAATGTATCACAGCTAAAAGAGCTTCCCAAGTGCAAGCTCCCACCTCTCCTCCCAAGCTGTCCCACTTGTGGCTCCTTGTCCTCTGTTCAGTCTAGCTATGAGCTTTGGCTCCTCCAAAATCCTGCTTTTTAAAAAACTTTTTTAAAAAAGACTATTTATACTAATGACTATTTATGACAACCTTTACAAATGGAAAGGAGTGAGTTGCACATACTTAGTGCTGGGGGACTTTTGGGTGCTGGAATCTCCTTCACCTGCAATATCTACCTCTAATAAACTAAACAGTTAATTGGGAGCCAATTTAAATGAACATGTGCAATGACAGCATGACAACCCATGAACTGCAGAATATTTTGCATTAGTTAAGGAGTCTAACAAGGTTTTGTGGCCAAGGATGCATATTTGAAACCAGGTAGGGCTGCATCCTCCCCTCAGCATCACATCCTGCCCGGAAGTGGTGCTACCCCAAGTGCCCACAGCTGATCAGGGTGAGCCCAATTGCTGCAGCATCCCGGAGCCAGCTGGGCTGGGCATGGCTGCCTGCTGGGCTCTGTTCTGAGCCTGTGCTCCCGCAATGCTCACAGGACCACTGCCACACCTGCAGGGCCAGGCTGGGAGAGTCAAGTCTTCTGACAAGGTGAGGCACACCACCCTTTCTGTATTTCACTAACCTAGAGCACCAGCTCCTCATGGCAAATCCATGTGTGCCTTTGCTGTCCTTGGAAATGCTCGCCACCTCTTCACCCCTGCAGTGCAGGTGCCTCTGCATTCCCAGGGTGGTGGTGGAGAATGAGAACTTGTGGAGGGTTTGGTTGCCATGCTCTGTACTCAGTAACACAGAGGCACCAGCTGAATCCTCTCGAGGAGGCGCACTGTGCTTTAGAGTAAATCACTGCTTCTGGTGTGAATGGAGTGGGAGCTAACCTGCAGAGCACCACCCTTGCAGCCTGGGCTGTTGACTTCTCAGTCCTGTCCTGTGCTGTGTGTCCCAGGCCAGAGCTACAGCTCTCCCTCCTGTGCCTGCCCACAGCCAGAGGGGTGAGGCAAGACAATCTTTTCCTAAGTTTCCTTCATTATGCTGTCAAGAAGAATGCAGCAGGCACCTCACCCTGAGCTTAGTCCACTCTGTCCTGCCTGGAGCTGCCTTCTGCTGACCTGCTTACTTTGCAAATCGCTTCCTGGCCATGCAGTGCCGACCCAGGCTTCCTCCTGCCCGGGGCATCTGTGTGCTGGTGCCCCTGATGCCTTAAACAGGCTAGTAAAAATATGAAGCAGACACAGCAGCGCAGGGAAAAGGGAATTTACCTTGGTTTAATAGGATCCTAGGTGCCCAGACTCATCAAAGGTGGAAAATATGCCATGGAGCGAACGATGAGCCGGAACTGAGGGTGCCGTACAATGCGTACCGGATTTTTATGGACTTCACAAAATTAGCGTATCTACTTAAAATCCCCCATTAAGAAACTTAATAAATTAATAATTGCCCCCTATTCTAATGAACCCCGCCCCAATGAGACTACAGCCTAGTTTACAAAAACATTTACCAAGAGAGAAGAGGTTGGAGACTCTAGTTCTGAGATAATATGAATATTTGGTCTTCCTCGCTTTGCAGGACCCCAAACTAAGCTAAATGTCAGACTACAAGGGTTGTAAACATGTAGGGCCAAAGTACAAGGAGTGTTTGTGCAGGGTACAAGGAGTGTGTATAGAGGGTAACAGGGAGGGGAAAGGGTGTAAAAATATATTAAAAGGGTATAAAAAGAAAATACAAAAATCACCGGCATCACCCCAGTGCAGAACCACCTACTCAGTCAGGAGTCAAATGGATATTGCACCTTTTGGCAGGGATTGAGAATCGAAGCAGCAAGCACTGAATTTTCCTGCTCTAATTTTCCAGCAGGAACTTTGTCATGACCCCAGTCTCCTAATCCATGCAAGTTTCTATGCAAAATGGCAAGCAAGTTCATGCCTTGCTCTTCTGGATGCAATTGATGTAATTTAGGGGACAGAAGAAAACAGTGCCAGTTTCAGTTTTGAGCCTTCTAAACTGTGCTACAGGTAGGAATTAGAAAACACAGGTACCTCTCTGAACAGGGTGGAAGTGCAGATCGGCAGGGGGTGGGATCTTGCACATTTGCTAAGCCGTGAGCAAAGCAAGGCCCTCAGCTGCTGCCAGCTCCTGCTCTTGTCAGAGCTTCCCCTGCTGTCTCCCTGTCTTCCTGCCTGTCCCCAGTCCCGCTGCCACCCCACTGCCACTCCGCTGCCACCCTGCCCTGGCAGCAGGCTCGGTTTCAAGGTCGCTGGGCGGTCAGAGGTGTCGCGTGTGCCAGGCCACGATCCCCTGGCAGTGCTTTTTTTCAGCCTGTTCCATACTCACCTGCCAAAGCAAGGATGATTTAAATTTCAAGTAAGCACAGTGCCAGCCGGAGATGGAAACAGTCCCAGGCGTCACCTTTGCATAAAGAGCCTTGTGCAATAGCCAGGGTGACCTGCAGGCACTGGGACCTGGGCTGGGAGCTGCAGCCAGGCTGTCTCAAGGTTCTCTTTGGAAAATCACCACCAAAGCACAGCAAGGACAAACTCAGAGCTCAGGGCTCGTGTCCAGCAGAAGGGAACCCAGCAATCACCCAGACAGCACACTCAAGCAGCTCTGATCTCTCTGTCACCAGCTCTCCAGCCCTTTCTGCTCATGTTCAAATCCTCAGCAATGACACAGTAGCCACAGGCAGCAGGAGCAGGCCAAAAGTAATACACAATTGGGGACCAGGAGTTAAAAATCCCCCTCCAACTCTTGTTTAAATATAGAAAACCCAAGTTCAAAAGATGTAAAAAACCTGCTCAGAAGTCCCCATCGGCAGCAAAGGTTTCCTTTGCCAGAGCCCATGGCTACAGCAAAGGGTAAAAGCAAATTTCAGTTCTCACAGTGGCTGGCTCCAGCTCGGAGCTGCGCGATAACTACGAGTACTGCACACAGCTATGAGGAGGCTGTAAATACCACATAACTGCTTTGGAACTATGAACGACAAAGCCTCGCAATAAATACGCCAGACTTATATGAAGTGTCCCACTCATCAGGAATCATAGTTAATCCTGAGCACAGCACTACAGCAGAGCTTGAATTTCATTGCAAGGCTGCTGGCACCACAGTTAACTGGAGGGGTCAGGGACTCTGAAGAGGCTTTTTAACCTTTCTCTCTATTCTCATCCTCTACTTTTAGCAATGGTAGTTACCTGGGACAAAGCTTGTGTTTTTGGAGCATTTAGCTGCCAATGCCTGAGCAAACGATATGAAAAAGAAGCGATGCCTAAAAGCCTCACAGCACATGCCACTGCAGCTTAAACCCTTAGTCCCAGTTTAATCTAGTCTTTACTCTCAAAGGACAGTTAAATTCACAGGAGGATCGGGACACCCAAAGAGTCAGAAAATCTCGTGTAGAGAAATATATTTAGTGCACGCAAATATGCCTGCACTCTGCTGCAATGCAAATCTGCCTTATTGTCGTCCTAATCCCCGTGCATGACACACCAATAAACAGGGGGGGTTAATGCTTTCCATCTGCGTTACAGATTGCTTCCCACACTGCGAGCCTGCCTGCTTACAGTTGTGTAGGCATCATGGAGAGAGAGAGAGATCCTGCAAACGCCAAGCTGCCTAATCCCTTGGGAGGTTTAAAATGTGAGCTGCAGTTTTCTCACTCTCCGTGGGCACTGGAGTCAGTCGTGCAACGTATGGCAATAGCTGTATTCTCATTTCACGTCTGTCATGCAGAGATAATTAAAATCTACACTTCCATCTGAGGGGAACCGTAGGGTTTCCAGATGGGTAACTGTAGTGCATTTTTCATACTGGATTATCACTTGCACCAAAAAGCCTTGCCTGTTGTCTTCCCACCTGTTGGGATTATTGATGGGGCTGCCATTGAGAAGCCCTCATGGGCCCAGGGACAGGGGTCTGTGCAGCTCGTAAAACTGCAAGCTTACCTCACCCCTGCACATCTCTCTGCTCAGTGAGGCAGTCATGACACCCTTCTCCAGAAATTCCCAATGTCCACCCTTGGACAGCCCCCTCACCCAGGGGTCAGGGTCTATCTGGCTCTCACAACAGAAAGGAGCCACAGCACAGAGCCCCAACACAAAATCCTGGCTATTGCTCGCCTGCAGCATTAGCAATGGTTATAATATTGCAGAGGAGGGACAGCCAGCTCCACAAGCCAGCCAGTCAAGAGCTGCTTCCACGTTCTGAGCTGACCACCCACTTGGTGACATTCCTGCAGAAAGGATCGGGCATCGCCGTGCTGGACGGAGCTTCTCAGTTTCACAGGCACCAGAGGAACAAAGCAGCAGGCTGCGACACAACTGCTGCCAGAAAGCCACCTAGAAGGAAAAGCCTGACCCATGAGAGTTTCTCATGTACCAGCTGGGGCAAAACTGCCAGAAGAGTCACCCTGCCTGAAAGCTGCGTGGTCCTGCTGCACAGCTGGGGTCCAGAAAGCCCTGGTGGGGCTGGGAGTGCAGAGGGCCCACGCTCACTCCTGCAGACAAACATGCCAGCCTCAGGCAGACAAAGGCTTTGATAGTTTTCTGCTCCTCGTGCAAAAGACCACTGGCATATGCTCTTAAATGCACTTCCCCATTTGGTTTGGAGCTTCAAAAACCACGAGGCTAACATCGACAATGAAAAAAATTGAATTCCACCCCCTCCCCTTTCTGAATTTAGAATGATAAAGGACCAACAGTTATGTCTGGAGTGGGGAAGCAGATATTACACACATCTTGCTTACAAAATAGCTCTGGTTTTCATGAAAGAAGTTTATTTTCCTCCCCCAGCCATTGATGAGCACATGACAACCATACAGAATAAAAGCTCAACTCCTTAGTTCTGCTCACATTCACTCAACATTTGCTCTAATCAATTATCTTATTTCATGCAATAAGAAAAGAATGAGATTCCTGTTATGCAGCCATAATCAGTTACAGTATGAAGCTGTGTCTGTGGAACATTTCTGATTTTGAAAACTAATCATGTGCTCTGCCATTACATTTCTCTTGTAAAACACTGGGCTTTGACCCAACTTGTTTCTTCCCCCCTGCCCTTTGAAAACACTGAGGGCACAGCCTAGTCTGAGGTCCCACATTCCTTCCCTGCAGAAGCCAGCCAGATTGCACTGTAAAGAACACATTTACTCAGGGAGACAGAATCTGTTTTTCTGGTTTATTGGAACATAAAAGCATAAGCACATGTCCCCTGGGAAGCAGACAAAAGAGGAGAGGGTGCTGCCTGTGACAGTGGACGGCTGTCAGAGGATAAAAGTCACATCTTCACACGAAGGGCTCGATATTGATCTCTAGGGCAGAGCATGGCATGGTGAGCTCAAACTTGGTGATAACATCAGGGTGTAGGACTCCAAGTTTCCCAATGCTTTGACCTTTGGCAAAGACCTCAGCACAGCGACCAGGGAAGAAAGCAGTGCCTGTAACGAAAGTGAGAGAAAAATCAATATTTCTTTGGGCCAGAGAAGTCAATAGGCATTTAACGTGCAGAACAAAGCTCTCAGTATTAAATGGTTCTCTGTGCTGAGATGCTAAGAAGGGGCTCACACTTTCTTGCGTTAAGAGTTGTCATGATTGATAGAGAAGGAGAAAACACTGAGTTAAAAATAAAATGTAAAGCCCAAAGCGTGGGCATTTTTCACACTCCAATTGTTTTGACTAAGTTCCTCCTCCAATAGAAATTAGCACAGTTGAGTCAGAGGGCTACTGAAATGAAGAACTTTTGCAGCCTTTAGGCTATTTAACATCTGAATGTCTCCCACCTTACTCTGTTTAAAGAAATAAAGCTTGCTGTCATATAAAGGGTAAGAAGGGATGTCACCCTTGATTGCCTGTCACATAATTAAAAACAACCTGCATTCCTCATCTGGAGAAGAACTCTTTAAGCAGTGTCCTATACACCATAAAACTGTGAAACAATGAACACTCAAAGGAAGCCAAAGATCATCTTCCTCCTACCTCAAACCAAGTCCCAGTTTTTAAATGTTACATGGAGGTTTGTTTTTTTAAAAAAGTAGATAAATTTGCCATTAAGAACTTGGGGGATCTGCGCAGAACTCTTCATGGAAAGCCTTTCCTGCCTGGGAACTTCCCTGTGTGTGGTGGCTGCACCAGCAATATGCTCAAGCTTGCCTTTAGCAGCTACACTTGCATTTTTCTGGCAAGCTCTGTCCTGAGGTGAGTGGCATTTTTACCTGATAGCCCTTCTAAGACAAAGCCAGCCCAAAGCAGCAAGCTGCTCCTTCTGAAAGCTCCTCTTTCCTAATGAGTGTGTGGAAGCAAGGCATGGAGCATGGGACATCCAGGGAGCAGTGCTGCAGGCAATGCTGTGATATCAAAGGGGCAAAGGGGACAGGAGGAAACAAGGCCTCTGAATCCTACAGATTCTGAATCCTCAGAAAGCTCCTCCACCCTGTTCTTAATGCTGCTGCCTTCAGCATCCTCTGCAAATGGATCACAAAAATTTCCTGATGGTAACTTACTCTCTGGTTGTTCCAAATGCTGCTTAAGGTTCAGGATCAGCCCAGGACGTTTTATTGTGTGTACAAGGAGCTAACTTAAAAAGGCAACAAGGGTCCAAATGAACCTCAAACCTCAGGAACACTTTCATGATACTCTGATCACTAGTGGTCAATCCCAGAGATATATTCTCTGTTAGCTCCCCAGTGGAAATAATTCATTTAAGAAGTGTCTCCTATGAGGTCTGTAGTTGTAACTTGCAGCTACAAGAACAGCAGTTAGGTATTTTTTCTTGCCCAAGTTGCCGCAAGTGCAAATTAACTTCCATGTTCACTTCAGTTTTGGCTACCTTGTGAAATCTGACCACAGTAGTAAATGACCACAGCAACATTACTTAAAGGCTGTTTTAAAAAATATTCAGAAGCAGTATCTTTTAAATGATCCAGTTCCAATCTCAGCTACAAGCACAAACCAACAACTTACACTGGACATACAGCAGTGAAATGACCTCACCCTGGATGCTACAGGCACGTGACTCCAGCCAAAGAGACACTTGCCATTGCCAAGCTGCTCTATTCAATAAACAAGATGGAACAAATTTAGCAAAGAGTCAAATGTCACACATACAGATCACTCTGCAGATTGTGGGTGAAAACATAACCTAAAAATAAAGCTGCCTTTTACTTAGAGGTAAAGGCTTTCCTATTTGTAAATAAAGCTGGTATTGTACCAAAGATGTGAGCAGCACACAGGGACATTCTTTCAGACACTTGACTGTAAGCTAAAACTGGCACAAGAGCAAGAACCAAGCAGAAGCTCATAATGTTGGCGTGGTACCCCACTATAAATCTACAGGAAAAAAGAGCTTTGACAATAGGGTCAGTTAAAAAGCTGTGAGTCTGACTTGTCTGTTCTTCTGAGCTTCCTTCTGTGTAGTCTTGGGAAAGTTATTTTATCTTCTTGCACATCTAGATCCAGCTGTGTCATGAGACTTCACTGTTTTTAAACTTGTTGTGCACATCTGATGGGGTCTAAAATAATACTGTACTCAGCCAATCTATCAAGGGCAGTTTCCCAGATCTGTGCCACTTCCCATTGTGTGAAACAATGCTATTTTCATACACAACAAATGCTCTGCTATCCAGGCATCACCACTTGTTGGTCTGCCAGTCCCAGTGTGCTCTGAATATGCTGCTCCAGGCTGTGGGTTAGACACTGAGCAGTATTTTCCATCTCCTGCAGCAACTGATGCTGGGCCATGATGTTACTTTTCTCAGCACGTCCTTGCAGCGAAGAGGGAAATATATAATTAATATCAAGGGGGACCATTTAGGTCCCCAAAGCACAGGAAACAGGACCTTCAAACCACCTCTGAATTTCTAGTTAAGCTGACCCTGAAATGCTGGCTGCTCCACAGGGCAGTCACCAGTGTGCCCCACACTTTGCAGACACGGCAGTTGCAGGGCATAATTCTGTGGCTGGAAAAGACAAGACAATAAGCAAATAAAAATGAAAGAACCTGCTAAAAACTTTAGAGCCCCATCTGTCCAGCCAACACATGGCTCTTGCACCAAAGAAACATGAGCTGAGAAACAGGTTTACAGAGAGTTTATGAACTCTGGTTGATAATGGAACTATTATTATGGTAATTGGCTGCTCTACAGAATGCTTCAAAGTATATTCCTGCCTGCCAAAAGGGCCTCCAGACTGCATCCCACAGGGGGGGATCTAAAGCCTTCCTCATCTTAGTGACTCTTGCTTTGACCACACAGGTGGTAAGGGAAGGAGGTTGACTCATGCATTGGACTGGGTGGTGTTGGTCCATGTGCCTCTGCCAGAGCACCAGAATTTGGAGCAAATGTAAATTCCAGCTTTAAAAAATTCACACATTGAAAGGGAGGCAAAGAAAGAAGGAAAAAAACTCAGAAGAAACATGAAAAACCTGGGTAGAAAGGGGGAAAAGAGAAACAAGCATTTGCAGCTGGGGGAAAGCTTTGACTGAGGGACCAACCACAAGCACAAAAGGAGACCTGAGCAAGAGGAACCTGCTGTGCTGACACAGGGGCAAGACACAGGCTGTAGGAGGAGCTGGGCAACTCATGGAGTGGGGCAGCAAACCAGCGGAGTCATCAAAATAACCAGGAAGCTGAAGGTAAGGACTCTTTTCATCCTAATTTGTGTGTCCCTTTTATTATCAAGTAGAGAGCAATGGTGGTTAAGACTTCCAGCAAAGCTTGTGTTATGGACTGGACAGTGTTACATGACTTTAACTCTTAAAGTGAAGTAAAAACTTCAGAGTGAGAGTCAAGGCTATAAGAAAGACATGTGCTCAAGCTCCTTGCATACACAGGAAATCAGCAAAAAGCACATACGTTGCTACCTCATTTGTATAAATCCCACCAGAAGCTTCAATAAAGCCCTGATGCCAAAAGGGGCCTTTCCAGAATCACTGGCAGCTGTGAGCTGCAGTTGTTGAGCAGGAGTTCACCATGGTTTGTCCTGCCTGCCTATGTGGTATCATCAAGAATAGTCTGGTTGTGAAGAGCATGAAGCAGCTTTCACTATTCAGGCAGTCATGAAAGCACACCTGGAGGCCCTGCTCTGAGCAGCTGTGTTAGGAAGGGACTGTGTTTGCTGCTGCTGCAATTATCCTGAAAAGGCTGCTCTTGTAGGTCTGTCTGGTTGGTTGTACAATCATCTACACTGAGAGTCAAAACTCATTTAAAAGCTGTAGTTTACTGTACCTTCCATTTTAAGGATAACAGATTTATCCCTCGACATAGTAAATCCTTTCTGCACTGCACGGAAATAGTACTTCATGAAATCTAGTCAGAGATCGCCCTTGCTGATAGAGACCCAGACAACGTTAGAGGAAGCCTGAAGGTCTAGCAGTGGAAATCCACCTCTTAATGTGTCAGGTGTGTAAGTGGTAGTTAGGAGAACGGGTGGGGTGAAATCCAATATGTGCTCCTAAAGAAGAGATGCCAAAGATGTCTTATGGTGACACACTACACGCAAGGGAAAGACAAAAGCTACTTCTCGTGGCTGCAAGTAAGAATTTAATTTCTAATGTTCACTGATGTAGAAATAATACCTTTAATTAAAGCTTCTGTAGCATGTCCTCAAAATCCATAATTGCCTTTCTGTATTCAGGCAACAGGGCCACTTTGATTGCTTTGGGGTAATTCTTTGGCCAATAATCCAATAGAGCATGTAGTCTTTAGCACATTTTCTGGCTAATTGACCCTCAAAGAGCTCTGAGTTCCCCGCACTCTTTGTTGTCAAACACCTTGCACAGTTTCTTTTCTCTACCTTACTCTCCCTTCCTTTCAAAAAGAAATAGATTAAAGTTGTATTATAGGCCTGCAGTTGCACTAAGACTTCAAACCCACTTGTTTGTTCCTGTAATTTGAAGGAACACTGGAAGCTGAAGTTTAAGAAGGTAACAGAGCAGAGCTTATCTGGCCTCAGTAGCCTTTCATCTTAATTCTCCTCCCGTTAGTAACTCCAGCTGCCCTTTCACTACCTCATCCCAGCTCACCTGGGGAAGTATTTTGCCTGTGCTGCACTGGATGGAATTTAGTTTTGTGAGGTTAGGTGTTGGTTTTAGGACCAGCACAGCACAGTAAGGCTACCAGAGCCTTATGCAAAGCAACTGCCACCTCAAAATCAGATCTTGTAATGGAATGATTTGCCTTCAGATAATTTTTAAAATCAGAGGAATCTCAAATCTTGCATGATTTTTGGAACATACTGAGAGACCAATGGTTCTCAGAAGTTGCACCTTGTCAGCAGTTCTTCTCCCTTATATTCTCAAGCCCAGAAAAACCATACTTTGGGATCAGTGAAGTATTTATTAACTTTAGTCTCTTGATTTGTAAATCCTGACTAAAGCTGTGCCAGAACAACTGCCATTCCCCAGATCCCACCTAACTGTAGTGACACATCAGGAAATTCAAATTAGTACAATTAAATTTAAGGCATGTGCCTTAATTACTCCTCTCAAGAAAATAATTAACACTTGACAAAAATCACAGGAGCAATATCTGTGTGATGTGAATGAATATGTCCTTGTCTAAAGGGCATCTTTCGTTCTGATCTTCTCCTCTGTTTTTCCAAAAGCCTCCTCATACAGGGCACAGCAGAAGAGGGTAAAGTGACAATCAATTATTTACCTGGACTGCCACACTGGATATCCAAAAATAGAGTTCAATATTAGAGTCCTTGTGCAGACAATAAGGCTGGGGACACAGAGAATGATCCACAAATTTGCAGTGGTCAGTCACTTCACCGTCTTCTCCTATTACAACCAAGTCAGTGGCTGAATTTTTATTAATTTGTTTCTCAGGGAGGGTGTGAGGAAAACTAACTCTACCATGTCATAAGAACCCTCTTCTTTGACCCTATAAGCTGGATTTGGTTTTCATTCTTGCTGTGGAGGGCCGCAGGAGCTTTAACAGAGGGTGTTTGGTGCTGCTGGATGTCAGAAAAGTGATTCAAGAATGCAGTCAGTTTGAGGCACCTCTTTTTTCACCTGTGTTATCCTCAGGATTACAGTAGCCTCAGACACTTAAAATTATCTTGGTAAAATCACTGTGTTCCTGCCTTCCCTAATGGAAGGTAATATTTGGGTAGATGCTGAGGCTAAGGAATGCAGACATTTTGGGTCACTGGTCTGGGTGATGGCATTTCCCTCATTCAGTGTTAGGTTTCTCTTAATAAATACTGTGTGCAGAAAAAAAGTAAGTAGGAAACCTAGGAAAAATCTATCAAATTGCATGTATTTTTCTAGAAATCAGTATTTATGTATAAAGCTTAAAATATTTGCCTTTGTGGGGCAGTTGTGAGAAATAGCAACTCTCCACTGGAGTTTAGTTGCATTGCAGTTACCATTACACAGCTAATCTTCGCTGCTAGGCCAGTTTATCTGATTTATCCAGATTTATCTGAAATGTTATACTTAGTCTAAAAGTCACAAACCTAAGCCGATATTATGTCACAGCTATTTTGTGTATAAAACTAAGGAATTCCTAATCCCAAATAAAGCTCACTTTCTTTTTTCCTTTTTTTTTTTTTTTTTAAGATGTCTGGCTATTTCACTGGAGTTAGAGAACAAAAAGCTTTGAATATGAAAAAATTTGTGTTCCACAAGTGTTTTTATCACTGTCTGGATATCTAAAGGAATGATTCATCCTTGCAAACAACAGAATCTGTCAGAAACTAGGAAACAATAAACCATATGCTTTCTGGCAGGGGGTATAACATACTCTATGTGCACACAGTATGGCAGCAGGTTTTGGCTTTTTAGGCTCTGCTTTCATACAAGCACTGGAGAATAACGAGAACCAGCACTAAGCCAGCCTGCAAGTCTACTTTGGTGTGTCACATTTGGTTTGCATGTTGTTTAATCACTCCATGTCCCAGACCAAGCTGCCCTCCCCTCCCAGAGACTTGACTGAGATAACCAAGAGCCACCTGATGTTCTGCTTTCACAGCTCCCCCATTCCATGCCTTTCAGAAAACGACTTGACCAACTGGCATGGGGTAATACATCATTAAACAATGAATCTCAGCACTCACTGGAACTGTTAATCACTTAGTTTTAGCAACTGAGGCTTATGTTGCAAAGCAATGCCTCGTGGCTGAAGCACACAGCGGCTCCAGCAGGAACTGAAATGCCTGAGCTGGCTGAGTGTGAGCTCAGCACTTCTTTGTGTATCTGCTCTTTGCTAACATGTGCACCACAAACAAAGATAAAGTCACTTCCTCCATCATGGGCAACAGAAATCTTTGGAGCCTGCATTCGCATTGATCTAAACATTTGAGCCAATGTCATGTTTAAAATGTCACTGCAGAAATAAAAAGAAAAAAGTAAGGCTGTGCAGGTGAAAATGGAATTGAAGGATGAAGGTGTGGGGATGGGCAAGTGCAGCATTTCTTCAGAGCAGCCATACCTGCCCCCTGCCCCTCAGTGCTTATGTCACTGCCCCTGCTCTCTGCGACTGGAGCTGTGCTATTGCTGCTATTTCTGCTACTGCCTTGGATGAATCATTTCTTTTTTAAAGAAGGCTTTGTAATATTCAAAATACAATTTATGATTAAGAAATGATTTTCTATTTAAAAATGTAAAAAGTTGGGAATTACCTAAATCTATAATTATACAATACAAAGCTGTGTTAGATATTTAAAATTCTTGATGCAAGGAAGACTTTTATCTGTTAAGATTTGTTATGATGTGCGATTAAAAAAGATAGTTGCCTTTTGGTGGGGCAAAAAAAAGGAATTAAAATCTGAAGAGGCCTCTCCAGTAAAGGAAGAGCAGCAGAGAGAAAAGTTGTCAGGGAGAAGACATTGACACCTTGAGCTCAAAGAACACAAATGCCAGTGATTTAGATGTTCAGGGAGTTGGCAAAAACTGATAGAAAATGAAAACTCTTAACTGTCAGGAGAAATGCTACTACTCCTGGGAGCATCCCTAACCTGTCAGAATAAAATGCAATGGGAAGAAAAATATTGTAATCTTTAGTAGTTAATACTTGCAAAAAGAGACACTAGAAGACAGCTTGACACTAGGAGATAGCTTGTGTCTCTTTATAAATTGACTTGACACCTTTCCTTACAGTGTTTTTGCAGTTGCCATAGATTTCTTCCCCCTCCCACTACAGGACACATACTTCTAAATGAGTCAATTCAAAGGAGTTTCTCTTCTAAAATAATCTTCTGGATTTGAGAAACTTTCTTTGTTCTCTAATTGAATTTCTTTTATTTCATATGTGGGGAAAAAAGTGTGTCAAACATAATTTGGTGATGAAAGTTTAAAAGACAAAGAAGTCTAAGCCTGTCAAGCCTTTTATTATCCCATGCTGTGCTAAAGTAATGTACTTCAACTCATACACCTTTAGGGAGATAAGGGTTGATAGCTGAAGGGTATTGAGAAGGAACATTCAAGAAGTTTCAGAGAAGAGCTGACTGACCACAGGAATGGGAAAAGCCCTTTTCAAACTCATTTCTGAGAGCCTTTTTTTCATACCAAAAATCAACAGTATAACACAAAACTAATGAAATGAAACCTATTTCTGAAATCAAACTGGCTTTTGCCACCAACTCTGTGCTGCTTGGCCTGCCTGCATGACCTGCAGCAGTAGGACACCTCTGAGATGTCTAGTGCCAGACTGTGCTGTCAAATTTTGATAAAGCAGGTTTATCTGGAGAGACTCCAAATACTGTAGACTCCCACTCTGGCTACATCAATAATATAAGCAACTCTCCTGTTTTGTATCTTTCCTGGGTACCTCCTTGGGTATTAATGCAGTTAAAATCAAATTTGAGGCATTAACACCAGAGTGGGAAGATGCTTGACGGAACAGAAATAAGCTTGGCATAAAGTTATAGGGATATAGTTCCAGTAAGTCTGAAGACTTGTATTAGAGAAAGGAAACAGAGAGTAGAGAGACAATTGAAGGGACATTAAGTGAGCAGCCACACCCACTTTATTAGATAATTTAATGCAATTTTGAGTTGTTAGAACTGTAGCTCTTCATGTAACTAAGCTCCCTTTATGCTACAGAAAAATCTGTTCAAGAGAAAAGGATGAGAAATTAATTAGATCTCCAAGTAGTGGCCACCATAGGAAAAGCAACAAGAACGAGTAACAAACATCCCTAGTCTGCAGCACAATTTATAATTAAGCCATTTTAATGATTGGTGCTGGAACTTCTGAAACCCCTTGCAGAATTAGGGTAATACATTTAAAAGTACTAAAATTGGTCAGGTTTAAAAAATAAGAAGCACCTGTCCTTACCTCTCAGCTTTAATTCATGAAGCTGACTGGGCAGCTGGGAGAGGATTAAACAGAGAAACAGGAGTGGAAGATCTTCAAGAACAATTTATTTGATAAAAGAGTACTACCAGTTTCACAATAAAAAAGGGGAACATTTTTGGCCAAAACCTTATCCATACTTAGTAGTGAAGTGAATGTGATCAAAAATCAGAAAAGCTCCTTAGAGACAAAACTGAGGGAAATAATTTGTGCTTCAGAAAATGTGATAAGTAACAGTGGTTGAAATTCATCAAGGAACTGAAAAAATTAGAAAATATTAATTAATGGCTGCAATAAAGACAGCATTAAAAATACTTCAGAATATTGGAAACAAATTGTAGGTAGAGTACTTTCATTTACTAACAAGACTGGCTGAACTTTTATGCAACAGAAATGTATGAAGTTTTTGATAAATATTTCACTTCATCTGGGGTTGGGGGGAAGGTATTGTTGAGTAGAGAAAGATGTTGTCCAGTCCACTGAAATAATGAAGAATATGTCTGGTTACATCTACCAGGATTAAGATGTTTCTAAGCCACCAGGAGTCTCAGGCATCAGAATTGTGGTGCAATTCTCAGAGTAAATATCCTGCCTGCTGCTGTTAACTTATAGTAACAATAATGGGAATTCACCAGTACTAGAAAAATGTTAATGTGGTGCCAGTATTCCAAGGTGGATGATCTAAGTCGATCTTTGGTGACAAAAAAAAAATGTGGGGAATTGGCAAATGTGAAATTAAAAGGAGAGGCATAGAGTGCATTACCAGCTGATATGCTTTTATTGAGAACAGATGTTTTCAAACAGATTTGATTATCTATCGAAGTTGTAATTTGAAAGACTATAGTTATAAATAAAAGGGTGCAATAGCACCTATGAAGTATCTGTTTTTGAATGCCAGTTAAGTGGACTAAGAACTGTCTGATACCTGCCAGTATGTCAGAAATTGTATTTGGAGGTCTGGTAAAATTGGCATATTGCCTTTAGTAATCTATGAGTAAATAGACAATTATTGACATTTGTGACCAATGCAATGGCTGCCAAGACAGGCAGCTGAAAGGCCAGAATTGCCATTAAGAGCAATCAAGCGACAATTTCTTAAAATAAGCCAGGTATTAATAATGTCAAGTTCAATATGAGCACTAACATCTGAATATACTTCAGTCTCCCAATTTAAGCTGATCACCAGAGATAGATGTTGCAGTTCAATTCTATACATCTAACTTGGAATTAGTCCCTGATTTTCCTCCTCTTGTCTTGTGAATTGAGGTTCATGGTCTAAATCTTCTTTTAAAGTTGTTTATTTTGTAATTATTATTATAAAAGCAAATGTTTATTGATGTTCTTAGTTATGGAGATAACTATTACACCTCTAATTTCACAGCTAAACCTTACTAAATGAGAAGCTATTACTATGATTTACTGTGGAATTAAAATTTTCTACACTTTACCACACCTTTCATTTAATTAAATAAGGGCAGTAAAAAGAAGGGAGTGCAACTCCTCCTGGTTTTTTGTTTCTGAAAGACAACTGTCAGTAACTGAATGAAGCAAGAGTTAGTATGCATTTATTATGTGCACATTCATGTTGAACACAAACAGGCTGACTTCCCAGCTTTGCTAAGACGATAATTACTTTAAAAGAATGAATGGCATGAACATTTAGTTTAAAAAATTAAATTAGTAAATTCAAGAGTTAGCTGAAATCTCTGAGAATCAGTAATGTAGAACAAAGCAGCTCATGTCACAAGCTGACTCTCTTTAAGGGTTCCTTGGCTGCTATTTCAGTTTTGTCATGGAGGACAGTGGGGCAGACAGGGGAGCGGTAGCCATGCACAGATTCCCTGTGAACCTGTCAAGCTGTTTTGTTTTTATAAAATAGGGATATTATTCTCCCTTTTCAAACAGTTTGTGCTGAGTTAAATTCCATTTGCAAAGTATGGAGACACTCAAAAGGTACTGCAAAATGAGGGGTTTCTTCCTTAAATAAGGGACTCTTAAATGTTACATTAGGAGTGAAGATAATTACACCTTCCACTTCACACCACTCCTTTGAAGACTCTGATAAATAATCCACTGCCAGTATTTCCTAAGCCCTTCTTTATTCTTTTTAGCCTAAGACTTTACTATGGACCCAAATCCCATGATTAAATCCCGTCACCTCCTGTGATTGTTGTCCTGATTTCTGGAAGAAAATAGTAATCTCAGATGGTCATCCAAAAGCACAAGATCAGTAAAAATTGGCAGAAAACATACCCATTCCTGATTAAAACTTGAAATTAAGAATACCAATAAGAACTCCAATAAAATAATCAGAATGCCTTTAGCTTTCAATTCAAGGGAACTGAAATCACTGAAAGAGAACTAAAAATTAAATAATTTTACAAAATCACCTGAAAACATATGACCAAATTTGTCTCAATCTGTATTGTTATATTTTAAAAAATTTGGTTTTATTTACCTCCTAATCATACACTGATATGCATGTTTTATTAATGGTATGGAACTGGTGGAAGACTCAAAAATTTTATGCAGGTTTTTTTTTATTATGGAGCACATACAGATTTGAGGATTGATTGTACTCTTTTCCATCTATATTTGATTATGGATGCCTACGCCACAAAACAGGGAGAAAAATGAGAATGCTTTTCTGGGCCAGTATGATTCACTGTCAAAAAGTTAATTCCATGCATTTTAAAGCAATGGGTAGTATTTAATAACTCTGTCTTTAAAACTTTTAACTTTGTATGTTTAGTGGTAATAAGAAAATAAAAAGGTTCCATGAGTAACTTTAAAGAAACTGAAAAGCACTGAGTGTCAAATGTATGTTGAAATCCTTAGATTCAGGCACTCAACTCTCTCTTCCTTAAGGCTGCTCTAAACAGCTCTTCTCCATTTATTACCTAGCTCAGATTACACCAAAGCATAGTGCAAAGGCCAGGGGAACATCACAATTTCACCCATATTTTCTAGCATCTGTACTTTCTTCACAGGTGTTGCTAGAGAGGCAAAGCCACTCTGACCCTAAGGTCAAATCACAGGGCACTTAGGTGTTGGCAGAACAGAAGGAGCTCAAATAACCGTGATTTGCACATATGGACCAGGCACGACCAGAGCACAGGCATTTCATTTTCCAGAGGGAATTTGGAAAAGTGTCAACTATGTGCCCAATACATCTCTATCTATTCTCTGCTGTCCATTTAAAGCTAGCTTTTATTCCCTGTATTGTTTTTCAATAATCAGTGGAACTATTTTAATCAGTTACACAGGCAGTAAAAAAAAACTGGCCTAAAACCCTACCTTTACATTGTATTGCTTACTGGTCTCAAGTTTTGTTTAAGATTATGGACAGAGACAGTACCTCTAAATCTCTCTAAATCAGAGTCCTAGGATAAGCCCATTTCTTGCTGTACAAATTTGCAATTTGGCACAGGCAATAAAACAGCTCCATAAAGTTGCATCTAAAAATCTGTGCCATATGTAATGTCCTGATTTAAAACCTCTGAAGTAACTGGCAGTGTTCTTATGAATTATTTCAGTATCCTGAGGTCTCTAAGATGTTACAGGGTATCTTTGTTTCACTGTGAATTTACCTTACTCCATCATCTGCTGACATCTCTCTCACACATGCTTAACTGACAAATTGTGAAGCAAGTTTAAAAAAACCAAAAATAACAAACAAATAAGCAAACCAGCCACTAAAAACCCAAACAAAATTCTCCAAGTTATTCTGACTTCCAACCATCTCTGCAGTAAGGTCTCTGAAGTTAAGTTGGTGCAGTGACACTGCATTTGCTATGGCACCAGAGTATCAGCCCTCTGCATTGATACCAAGGTTAAATTCCAATGTCAAGACAACTGCAAGGAATCCATGTGCCATCCCAGGAGAGTTTCTGAATGATGGGTGAAACAGAAAATAGTAGATGCTTTTCTTTTTTCTTTTTTTTTTCTATAAACAAAAGCCACAAACTGCTTGTAATATATTGCACATGACAAGGCATAATCCACCCTCTGCACTAAATGTGTTGTGGAGTAATGTCATGGGAATGCAGGGACTTTGAGTGAGCATTGTAAATCTCACAGCATCAGGAAGACTGAGCAGCACTAATATCTAGAAATAACTTCTTCCCTGTGTTAGGAATGTTTTTGCGGTCTTTTTCTAGTTTCTTGAAATCAGCTGTAATGTTACAGCACAGAATATAAAACATTTGCAAGTATTTTTCAGTACTAAAGTAAACTTTTGATATGTCTATTCAAAAACCACGTACAGAGGAGTTTTGAATAGAAATAGAACCACTCCAGTTTGACTTCAATGGCAGCTGAGTACCCAACTCCCAGAGGCTCTTCTAACTCCACTACCACATCCCCCTTCCAAAGAAGAGGCTTTGCTATTACATGTTCTGTGCTTGATAGAATTAGAACAAGAAGTATAATTGTATTAAATGTTCTTCTGGTCAACCTGGGAATCCTACCAACAATATTCTAACAAACCCATTGAGAATTTGCCTAAATAATACTGAGCAAAATAGTACTTTCTCAAAAAAAGGAGGGGAAAAAAACATCAATATGTCTGACACAAGTGTGCACTGAAGTGCCAGGACAGTACTTATCTCAAATGTTGTATCTGGCATCTTGGCAGCACACAGCAGAACAAGGATACATCTAACAAATTTTCATTAAGTTCTATGAACAGGAGAGTTAGGTCAGTCTGCCAGGGACCCTGTGTCAGTGCCGCTGTTCCAGGAAGTGCAGAATGGAGGCACCTCTTCAAGCTGAGTCAGTGTCTCATATCTCTGAACACCATTGCATGACATGCAAGTAGAATCATAGCTCCCATCCCTGCAATTTTGCTTTTCTATTCTGTATTTTCTACACTGTTATTTTAGGTAGCAGAATGGATGAGTTGCCGGTGCTGCTCTCTTCCATCAACCTGTGCTCTTGCAATGAAGTATTCAGGTCAGCCTGCTTGCTTTCTTTCTTACATGCACAGGCACATACACAGAGGAGATTCTGCACTTAAGGACGTTATTTTTAATTCATGTGCAGCTCACCCTGTATGGAGAAGGAAGAGGGCTGTTATACAACTATCTAAGCAGCAGGGTCAGTCTCAAAGACAGCAGGTCTTTGAATGAAGGCTATATAAGGCATACATCTTCATATGAATGTATAAATAAATGGTAGCTATAAAAAAAAAAGCTACAGATAAAGCTATAAACTAAAAGATAAGGTGTAAGAAGTTGCCTTTTCCAGGCTCTGTTAGCTAAGGAGAATACAGTGGCTGTCTGGCATATTCATCAGTTCAGTGAATTTCTATGTACCCTTGCCATCAGCAGATTAAGCTATTATAAACAGTCCGTGAAGCTCAGTGCACACACTTTATTATAAGTCTCCTTAAAAAGCTCTGAACTCATAAACTATATTAAGCTACTCAAGACAGCTCACAGAAAGAGAGCAATCCCATTTTACAATCAGTGAATGCAGTTAATGCCTTTTCACTATCATTCCATCCTGCTGCAGTATGACAGCACATATAATGATTTTAATCCTTACTGTCTACTGCTGAGAACAACCAAAAATTCTCCTCAGATTATAGGGGAACTTCTAAGCTCCAGAACAACTGCTGCTGTAGACTGCAGTTCCACCTTCCTTACCTTCAGCTGCCTTGATGGTGTAGCCATTCTCTTCATTTGGTGGTACTTCCAGGAGCTGCATGACCCTGTCCAGCAAACCATGGATGATCTCAAATCCTGGGGTTTTGTTGTAATAAATTGCACATAAATGTCTGTAGTTCTTTGCACCTACATCTGCAGAAGAAGGAAACAATTATGTTACCTGGGAAACTTTATCACACTTCTAACCTTGTCTTTTGCATCACTTTTCTTCTGCTGCACTCTGAGGCACTGGTGGCTGAGAGGAGAAATAAGTATGTAAAATGGCTTATCTGACAGACCTGTCATACAGCCTGAGGAAATAATGGAATTTCTTTAACCCACCGGACTCTCACATTCAGAAATGTAAAGAAAGATTTAAAGTACCCTATGCCTTGAGCCGGAAAGAGGGTTGTTACACACAAGTATTTTCTATGCAGTGACAGGTACCAAGCATACAGTTAAGTGTTAAAGAAATTTAAAATAGACAAGCCAAAATGCAAATACTTGGTAGGCATGGAGAAACTTGTGATGCTGATGGGAAAGCTAAATATTTATAGAACTCAGCTGCAGAACAACTACAAGTACAAAACAACCAGCCCACAATCTGAAATGAGTATAATAACACTAGCAACACAGGAAAGTAAAGGCTACAGAGAAAATACCAATAAATGCAGCAGCTGATTTTGGGTCTGAGCACTCTGGCTGCTCTGTCTCATCAGCTGTGTCTCTGTTTCCCAGCTCTACAATGATACCAATCAGTAGTGCAGCCACAGATGGTCGATAATTTATTTTCATGTTGTATTGAGCAACAGAATAGAAAAAAATTATTTTCCCTTCCCTAAGACAGCATGTTCTTTGGGCTAGAGGTTCCATAAAATGGTTTCCTTTCTTTTTATAAGTCATTGTGTGCTAGCAGATTTTGTGACAACTATCTGAATTTTAATTTCATTATGATTAAGATAGTCAATGGTGCCTTCAGACCAGAGTTCTTAACTAAAGCATCAGAAGTAAACACACAAAACATTTTTTATACCTCAAGTTTTCAATTTTAGAAATATTTGGTAAAGGTTGCTTTTTCAAGTGTTATAAAACTCACTCCTTTACAGAGTTATATTACAACAGAGGAAGTTCATTCACTACAAGCGATAGGAAGAAAAAAAGATATTGGGAATTGTAGGCAAAAGCTGGCAGATGTTAGAAATGCTTCAGTTCTTCGTAACTCACTTAAGAGCTCTCATGTCATGCCATGAAACAGTTCTATTTTTCAAATGAGCCTGCCAAGTATGTCAACCTAAATTATATATAAAAATATATATGTGTGTATATATTTCTGAGACTTCAAAGCACTTCCTGGGGATGCTGCTGAAAAACAATCCAAAGGATGGGCAGCTGCTTTAGGAGTATGTGAGCCAAAAGAGTTTAGAGGAAGATAAAGCAATGTTGTACACTGTTCCCTTCCAAATTAGAGATGCTTCAGGAAAAAGACCTAGTGATCTGAAAGGGGACACCTGCTCATGCAAACTTGTCTTTTAGCCTCCCAAACTATTTTCTGCAGATAACCAACACTTCCAGACAGTTGGAAATATGCTTCAAAAGGTGGCAGCAGCTGTATTTACAGATGATGTAAATTGTGCTAAATGTGTGCTACCATAAGCTTGCCAGATTCTCCAAGATCACTAGTTAGAGGTGATTTTCTAATGGGTTCATTTCTTTTGTTGTACTAAGTGAGAGAAAGAATATTCTCTGTTAGGCCTGGTGGTAAAGGTGATGGTTTATAACCTCAACTAGTGTAACTATCCTCCCATAAGTGATTGTCTAGTGTTACAAATTAACCAGACAAATGCTGTGCAACATATTTAAAATCAGCACATTTCCTTCTGCCCTGAGAAAAAATATTTTTGCTCAGATTTGGTTCCATTTAGTTATATTAAATCTGGCACACATTTTGCTAATTTAATGCATCAAACCTTTCTGCCAGATAAGTCTGAAGAGAAGTGTATTCAGTTCACCTTGGTAAGCACAAGTTCTCTGTAAGAAGGTATTTTATTAAAACCCAGTGTGTTTAAAAGAGCTAGGTTCATTCACACATGAATGACTGCAAGATGCCATTTCAAATACAGTTAATGTCAGTACTCTTTTGACCCATACTTTTGAAATTATTAATTGGAAATTCTGCATGCCAAAATCATGAAATAATAAAATTAAATTAAGTCAGTCTGATGACATAAGCCTCGTGCAGGAAATCTCATTCCATATGTGAGAGGACAACCCCACATTTTTCAGTGTTTGCAGTTGCCTTTCTCCGCCCCCCTCTCTTCAAAGGGTTTATTAGGCAAGTTTAATTTTGGAAGTCAATTTGGGGAAGACAGTAGTTATTCTAAACACAGCATTAAAACCCATTTCAGATACTGTTCACAGTCTGTAAGTGCTCAGTCCGTGAGAGGGCTGCCCAAGAGCACAGAGCTGCTGCCTCAGAAGTCTTTGTCTGTTGCAGTGATTCCCATCAAAATAAAGCACACCACAAAATCGTTCTTTATAAAACTGTCAAGCAGCCATCCCCATAAATGAAAGCTTTCAAGAGCTACACTTGACACACATGGAATAAAAGTAACAATTTAACTCACAAATTTTATAATGCCAGAGTAAATGTGCTCCTTACTCCAAGATAAACAGCCCCACTCTTGGTTCTGAAGAATGCTGATGCTATTCTACCATCTGTCCCACGTTTTTTGCATTCTAGCTAACTGCATGCCCAACACAGAATGAGCTGCACCACCAAACTGTCTGTATTTAATAAAAAACAATCTACATGGTTTGCTAAAACTGCTTGTTTTGCTTGGCAAGGCTCTTTTTTCCTTCAAAAAGAAAAAAGGTAATCTACAAATTAAATTCATCACCAAAGCAATTTACTTGCCATTTTGTTTATGCCTTATATAAACCTTTGTTTTGCAGATCCCAGATACTTTAAACACAACCACTAAAATCTGAAACCAGATAATGTAACAATAGAACCATTTCTACCACTGAATTTAAAGTAATGTCGGCCTTTTTCACTGAGAGGCAAAACTCCATTCAGAATTGCAACTCTTCCCCAAAAGTTGTAGCTTGTGCACTCCAATACACTATTTTCCCCCAATACACCATATAGGAAGAAACTAATCAGTAAAATTTAGGCAAAACAAGTTAAAAAAAAATTTAACCTTTAAAAATCCATTTTTACAGCTCATTTTACTGTGATACACTTTTCCAAATAAATTTAAAATTTAGATCATGTACAGTGAAATCAGTGCAAAGAGGCCCCAAAACACAGGAAGGATTTCACTGAAGCTTTTGGAAAGTGAACGAGCTGCTTTGACTGTTTCACATACAACAATTAAGGCTACAGAACAATTCTAAGGCAGCCACGCTTTCTCAGCATAGTTGGATGAAGTGGAAAGATAAGGATAATATTTTTATTGATGAGAGAGGAAATTTTATACCATGGAGCTTTTTATTTATGGGTACAGTTTTATACACAGACTTGCTCCATTCTTTCCTTTGTATCTCTGCTACCAATCTCATTCTTCGCATTGGTTATCAGCTTCCCAGAAGAGAATTCTGGAGAACAAATACCAACAATCCTGTTTAAAGATGATGGAAAAGGGATTTATGTCGAGACACACTGACCTCGAAATTTTCCTCTGCATAACTGCTCTCTGGGATAGAATGTCTGCAAATATAACCTGCTCTTCCCAGGCTCTAGAACTGTAATAGCAACATGCCTTTAGTATTTACTGCTTTCCAAGGTCTGTGCCACTTGAAAACACTACCAGCAGGTAGCTTCTCTCATGAGTTTTCTCTCATCGCCAATAAGCGTATCAGATACATTCTTGATAAGAATACAAAGGAGCACTAGATTAAGAGCAAGTAAAAATAGGCACACCAACACAAGCAATTTAGAGCAGGCTGTTTTTTCATGCAAATTTGTCTTGTGTTTATCTTTGCAGTTTCTCAGTATCCTAGACAGGTTTATTTAGGAAGGAATATTTAGATGTCTAAAAACATCTGCAGTGTACCTCTTTGCACTTTTGAGAGAGCATTTCTAGCCACTCTAAAATCCAGCCTGTTATACCAAGCTCTTAAATCTTGTGCTGCACACATTAATATAAAACCCAATGTAGTATGTAATGACTATTATTATGGAAATGTCTATTTTTAAAGAAATACAGATTTACTTACTATTACCATTTGGTATGTAAACATATTTCCATTACCAGAGATTCTGAGGAACTTTCTCTCCTTACCTGTATTAGGATCTTTCAACACAATGTCAGAAATCTCGAAGAGTTTGAGAGGCAAGGGCATCTTTCTGTTGGCAGCAATAGTTTTCAGCAGCCCAGGAAGGAGGGTTGTACGTGCCACCTGCAGGACAAACAGAGATGCTGCAAGTCAGCTGCCTTCCAAAGTAGCTCATGTTAGTAAGTTTTCTTCATTTTTTAAATTTTGTCCATTTGTAACAAGAGTTTAAAAGTAGTCAGCTGCATATACTGCACTTATCTCTTCTGTTAAACAACTTTGATTTAGAATTATTAAACTTGGAAATGTACTGTCTCTCCATGTTCTATATATTCCATTTTCTTGAAGAGTTTATATGTGAGCTTAGGAACCAGCACCATTTCACAGGTGCTTGAATTGCAGTGCAGGGTAGAAAAGTAAAATAGAGAGTGCAAGAAAGTCCCATAAATTTACTCTCACTTATACATTCTAAGTGTTGTTTTGAAAACATTAAGTGTTTTCTAAAATTTTATCTTTATACCTCCTGATATCAGTCAATGATATAGGAATATGTTATGTAATATTCAGTCATGGATAGGCTGAAATCTATAGAAAATGTGTTCAAAGAACCAAGCAAGAGACAATCATACCTGTGAATGTATCTGTAAGAAAAGGAACATTTCCTCTGTTCTCCATTCAAATACTTTCTTTGAAGTGCACCTTTTTTATTTTTATTTGTCAAACTAGAAGAGTCAGATTCAGTAAATCTAATGTAAGAAGGGTGGCAGTGACTGTCTGCCCCTAGACTGCAAGTCAGAAGTCACCATGTCCTCAGCCACAATTACTTCTTATGCTTGGTCATGCAGCATTTCTGTCTATTTATCCTATTTTTCATAACCAGTGAAGAGTCCCAGCTGCACACTCGGTGTAAGATGGTCCCTGGCATCATCCTGCCCTTGCCTAGCTGGCAGAGGACAGGGGATGGGGAGAGCCAGCCCGAGAATCTCATCACACTTACCATCTAAAGCCAAAAGTTTACAGTGCATCACAAAGAGCAATCCTTCCCAATTACCAGGGAGGCCTACAGATTTTACAAGATTGAAGCTATTTTTGCCACAAGGAATTATCCATCCAATAATAACCCTGCTTAGCATCACTGTTACTGCAAAGGCCTGCAGCCTTGTGAGAACAGGGGTCTGAAATTGTATCTGACTAGAGAGACTGCTATATTTTCTCTTTCTGTTCACACTCCGTGTTTTGTTGGCGGTGCATTCTAAATTGCTTGCTGTGATCACCATGCTAAATGATATAAATGAACAGGTGGTTATGGTCTAAAGAGGTTCCAGCAGTGTCTTGCATGACTGCTTATTTGTGGTACCAAATAAAAGCTATGCAAAAATTCTGTTCTTGAATCTCACAGAAGCAGAAGACTGTCATCAATATTAGAGGTAAGATGTGGAAAGGCATTTTAGAAACTCAGAGAAATCAGACTTTACTGAAGATCTTAAGGGAAAAAAACCCACAAATCACAAAATATTAATATCCCACAGACTCCTGAAACTTATCAAAACCTTTCTAAAGTAGTTTACCTTGGCATTTCTTAGGCTAGAAAGGAAAAAAAAGGGCCTGTAAATTTATCTTCCTTGTAAACTAAAGAAAGCATCTCAAAAAAACCCCCAAACTCAATACTCTTGAAAAGAAATGAAAAACCTATGGGCATATTCTTTGGTATTTTCGGCATTATTGAGAATACCATACTTGAGCTCTCACTTTCTTCTCTAGCAAAGATCAACTGATCAAGAAAGGGGTATTAAAATACTTCAGGAGCACCACAGAATTTTAAAAAAACAAACAAAACCAAAACAAGAGTACTAATGGTCAATAATTAAAAAAAAACAAAAACAAACCAACCCAAACATTTGCTATCCAAATCTCAGGAAGTTTAGAGACTTCAAAGTCTAATAGCTCCTTTTATATTGAATAGGTTTTCCAGATGAGGGTGTTGATCAACCATCCGGGATTTTCTGCAATAAGACTGCTCAGTCTTGCCACGTTTTGCCACGCAGAGCATGGTACTTTGCTTTCTTGAAAAGCTGACAGTATTTCACACAGGAAGAGAGATTTCTCAGTGGAGGAGTTACAGAAGACGACATGTTCAGTACATAAATATACATAAGCTCTTTAATGCAGGAAAAGGAGCTCAAGTTTATATTTTATTTCCTGTTGGTTCCTTTCTCTCCTTTTTAAATATAGAATCCTTAACAATATTGCTTCCAAAATGTGAATGCTCTCACCTGAAATTCTGCTGTTTTGGGGTTTGCTATGCGCACAGCGTTGGTTGAAGAGATGTCCATGCCAAGTTTATCTGCAATATCTTCTTGAGAACACTGAAAATGAGATACAAACTCATCAAGGTCAAGTAGTTAAAATAGACAGTAAGCCAAGGATGAAATTTGATATCAAGAATAAACAATGGAATTGTAGCACTGCCCCATAATATATCCTCTCACGTGTAACACTCATAATACAAATTAAGCCAAATTAAGACAAATACATTAGTCTTAAAATGAAGTAGGCAAACTGGTTTCTTTACAAATGTTAATTACTAACCAAAATCAAGCTAGTTACAAAAAAATACAAAAACCCCCCAAAAAAGCAAGTGTTTATTTAAGCTTCTGTCATGGACCATTGTCATTTATTTTAAAAACTGACTCACATTCTGTGCTCTGACTTGCAGCAGGTGAAGTATTTTATTCTGAAAATAGAACTTGTAAAGGGACTGGTACCTGTTCTTTTACACAAAGAAAACAATCCCTTGAGAGAAACCTACAGAAAGTAAAGTACTGTCTATGAAAAACAGGTCATGTGGCAGGCTTTCAGTTTTCAGAGATGTGTAAGATTCTTGTAGTTTGTTCAGTTTTTGGGGTTGGAGTATTTTTAAAGCCCATATTCTAAAAGTGTATTTTTAAGCTGATCAGTATAACAATAGGCATTCACTTTATCAGGCTCAGCCAATGTCTGTGCACATACTGCAATAGATCCACACTTCAGATTTCCAGAATTTAGAGCTTTATTTGAGTAATAAAGAAACCAATAGCAGACCAGGCATGTAATTGAGGATTTGCTTGTATACTGCAGTCTCCCAGAAGCGTCCCCTTTGCACTGGCAGCACTCAAAAAGTGTGTTGATACACCAACTGTGAGAAAAATGAGCAGATGATACCATCTGAAAAAGTGGATTACTGAAGAATAATAAAAAAACCCCAAATAACACAAGGAATGCTGAACTTAGAAGGAGAAAACTGTGTTAAACAGTTTTCAGATGTGTATCTAAACTACAGCATGTTACTGTGACTTAACTAAATGCATTCTGGATAAACTGGAGCTCTCACAGAAGGCAATGTTATTGTGTAAAAGTATAATTTGGGGCTCTAATCAGGAAACAGATTGAGTGCACAAATATGTAAGCAGTGTTTGTCATTAACACTGGGGTACAGAATGTTGTAGCATAAATTATAGTTATCACAGTCATAAGCATCACACCGGAGTTTTAATAAAATATTGGGGACAGAGCAGACTCTGGGTTTCATCCTGCCACAGCACAAACACAAATATGAAATGTGATATCATGATATACTGCATGACCTTCAAAAATTCTGCTGTTGCAGTTCATAAAGGTTCTCAGTTGTAGCAACGTAATATATTAAACATTTCAAGCACATTACCTATTTGGAGCTGAAAAAAATGAACTATATTAATGAATAAGGAAAAACTTTTAAAGCCCGACTATGTATAGTATATGTGTTGTTTCCTCAACATGGTACTACCACAGGTCTGAATACCTCTGTCAGATATTAGCACTGCAGGAGAAAATACAACTTATTGTCCTGGTTACTTAAATGAGTTAAGAACAAAATATTAAAACTGGAATATATTTTTCAGAATTAAACCAAAGTTTGCTTTTGAAGCTCCATGAAATGAAGGTGTTAAAATTATGTTTAGTCCATTCAAATTAACAAATTTGGTTGCAATACCTGAACTTTTCAACTACCAGAAGAGTTTTAGAAGCCTGAATTGCTGCATCTTAAAATATTGGAATAAATTATCAAAAGTAATCTGTGAGCAGATCGCTCTTTCTCTCGTAAGTGGTTGTGTACTTTGAAGGATTTATACCTCTGGCCATCTAGTAAGTATTACGTTCAGGAAGAAGTTGAGAAATTCCACAGAGATTTTAATAGAATATGTGATGGTAATTCCCTATATGCTAAAATTTGCACAAATTGGACATTTAGGCAAAGGCTTTGAGCAGATCTTGCAACAGAAAGGATTTTCTAAAATGTATTGTATATTTTCAATAGCAGACTATGCCAATTTCCACATATGGGCAGTTACCATGTACATTTGGAGGGCATGGGAGTGTACTTAACTCTTTTGGTTTTTTTTTAATAGTAGATCAGATTCTCTGATCCAGTTCACAGTTAAGGGGTATGAACAAGTGGCCATGACAAAGATGTTGTTTCCTACTGTACATTCTATTTTAGCACAACAATCCTGCTGTATAATTTCCATAGTACAAACTATGCCAGCTGTTAGTATTGCAGTGGCACCTGATGCTGCAGTCCTAATTCTTGGTCAAAGACTGCTGGCGTGGCTGTAACAAATAATACCTACAACCAGTGCTAACAATTCTATACTTGTTATCTATATCTGTTATCTACATTCTGTATATCTATTTGTTATCTATATTTCAAAACTCTACCTGTGGTGAAATTTACAGAGGATTTTGTGTCCCCTTAGTGTGCATTGGAACTTTTTAATGGGTATTCTTAAAATAAACTCTTTGCAGACTGAATAATTACATACCAGCTTGGTATCTAATGCAAGGAATTGTGGGCAAGTGACAATACTAAAGAGAAATACTGAAACAGGGAAATCTCAATAAACTGTAGTAATACCTACCAGAAAGTACTGAATTTGAATGCTGGTTTTCCAGATTATTGAACTATTATGAATTTTACATCTAGTGACCAAAGTCTTGAGAGAGATTTGCTGTCTTACAATTTCATCCTATCAAGTTAAACTAAAACCAGTCCTTCAGCAGCTATTTCCCCTCTATACTTAGAACTACATGCCACATTAACAGTGACTCATTTAATTTCTCTGACCTACAAACTCCCCAAATATTACACTATTCCAAAGCCCTAGTAAACAATCAGCTGCCAAAACAGTACTGCATAATTCTGGTACATTTATACAACAACATATCCTCAGACCATCCTCTGCAGTTTTGATTGCATCACTGTTCCAACATGCATCTAAGAAAAATATGAAATCAATGTAATATACCAGCGCAAAAGTGAGTGCTTCAGTGAATCCAGCAGCTGCCAAGTCATGTCTCAGAAGTTCTGCAAGCTTATTGAGGGGGAGCTAAAATGAAACAAAACAGTTTTTAGCTTCCATCTAAAAGCATTTTGCTATTCTTTCCCGAGGTGGTTCTGCCTGTCACATGATGGTGAATTCACTAGGGAGGGACTCTGCTAGTGTGCTTAAAATTTTTGAAAGCATTAGCCAGCTGCCTTTAGGCTTGCCTGAGGAAATGAATCTCCCAATTAGAGATTTAATATGGGCTCCCTACTTAAACCCTGTCTTTTTTCAAGTACCAGCAACCACTGGTCGTGGACTTATTCAAATCAGTGGGGCATCTGTTTTGTATCCCATCCATGGTAAATACTTCTCAAGGCAAAGCATGTCAAAATATTTAATTCCTAGGTTCTGTTTTCCCCAAAGCCCTTCTGGCATGCAGCAGTCATTTACTGACAACAGAGCGTTCATTTGGAGGGGCAATCTTACTTGATTAGCTATGGTGTACGTTTTCGGAATGACCATCTGAATGTTGTTATAACCATAAGCTATTGCTGCATCTTCTATGATATCACAGGCATGGATAATGTCTGCTCTGGTAGGAGGGATTTCAATTTCTATCTGGTTCCCATTGCCTGTGACGTGTGACTTCAAACACATCCTAGTCAGCAGCTTTGCCAGGCTTGACGGAGTTTCACTGAAACAAAACAAGAGAGTGGTAATTTATGGATTTTGCACTGTATTGACTGGCTTTGTAAAGTCATCAATGTTTCTTCTGCATTGCCTCATATCCTGAAGAATCTGCAAGTGCTTTATGGACTGTACACAGACTTAGCATTCAAACAGAATGCTCACTTTTCTTTACTTCATAACAGTTGTGTGAAGCCATAAAGAATCATTCACTTTCTCTGAAATCAGGGGAAGAACTCTTTTAAGAGTCGATCTAATTACCCAGGATAAACCCCAAATTTTTTATAAATTAAAAAAATCACATAGTCTAGACATTTTTAAAACAATACAATAATCAATGTCTTCTAGTACCTTTGTCATGGTTAATAAAAACTACGTTTTCGTTTGCAGTAACACACCTGATTCCTATTTTCTTGTTAATGTGTTCAGGTTTCACCTTCTCTGTTCGATAAGCCAGTTCCTAAAAAAAAAGACAAAGATTTTAAGCATACACAATGCCTGCCATTTCTACCTAAGAGGATTCAATCTTAGTAATCTATCTTCTAATTGCCAGACTAACATGACACCCACAGAAGACAAATGTGGAATATTAGGCTAAACTTAGCGTTCTAAAGTTAACAGGATTGTTGAAAATACACTCTAGTATGTGATGCAAAAGCTGTTCTTGGTTAAGCTGGAAGGTTGAATGCAGCATGAAATCCCTGTTATTGAAACTTCCGATAATTTCTGATATACGCAAGTAACAGAGTCACTGAAAGTTTCTGGTGACCAGTTCATCCTAAGTCAAAGCCCTAAAGCACAGAACGGTCATGCATGAGATCTCATGGTCTTGTACAGATCAAATGACTTTTAGGAGGAAAAGGAAAGAAAACTTTTTCTTTATTGGCACACAAATATCTACCAGTATTTTACTTAGCAAGTGTGCAATGTATTTAAGAAAGTTATTTTGTGTGTATTGCTATATTTCATGTGTTTCTAAACTTCTTGGTATACAAATCCTTAAAAACCATAGCATGTGAAACTTTGGAGATTGTTTTCTCTATTTTATCTAGGGAAGCTGCTTTGGTTACTGCAGAGATTTCTATTTTGTTGGATGTCTTTTCAGTATTCTATACCTTTCCTCTGCTAATTAAAGCTGACATTGTGAAAAGAAGCTAAAATGAGAACATTTCTCAGCAAAAATAAGTTTCTTTCATTCTGAAGAGTTGGTACTTGTTTGATATATCTGATTTTATGAACTCAACCAGATCTGCCTTCAGTTACTTTCAGGAAACAGGCGGAATTGCTTTCTTTATACTTATTAAGAGAACAAAAATGTAAGACTCCATTACTGCAAAGAGGTCTGTCTGGGGCTCTGAACTGCACTTAAAGTCAACATTCTGCCTTAAAGACCTTTACATACTTGGTGTCTGTAAAGTGAAAGACTGAAAAATGCTATGTTACAAAATGCTTATTTTAACTGAAGAGCATGAAAGCTTCCAGTTCTGATAAGTACATTATGCTGAGGCTGATTTCAGTTGTCCATAGGCTTAAGGCTGAAGGACCTCTTCCTGCATTAATTTTTCCTGATTTGGAACACGTAGGTTTTAAAAGCTTTAGACACAGATTATGACTTTTGATTGCAATCTTTACTTGTTCCTGAAAAAGTTCCTATCACATGCCCTCTAAACCATAATAGCGCATTTTTAACCTCATCATAATTCAGTGGAGCTTCAGAATGACTTTCCTAGACAAGGAGAAGCTGGAGCTGGAGTTATTTTTCATGGGGTTAGAGAAGGCTCTGGCTCTCTAATACAAGATAGTGCCAAGCTGGGTTTTTACACTACACGTCAGAACCAGCACATGCTGCCACTTCAGAAAAAGAAAACAATGTCACTCTTACCCAGACTTTGTGTAAATAAACTCCTCTCCCTAAGGACACAGAGATATCCTAATGGTGCGCTTACCGGATAGATGTGGGTCTTCCCATTGGGATAAACCACTTCTGCCGCTTCAACACTGCGAAAGACAGAAAAATATAAGTAAAAATGTTTTTAACACGTGGCCCAAATGTAATGTCTCTCTGCCTGGAGATTTGTACTCACGTGAATGGCTTCTCACAATATTCACTGAACATCGTGACTATAATATCAAGAACAATTTTTGCCTACAAAACAAACATAATAATCACATTGAAATCTGTCATCTACTTCTGTTGAAGTAGACAAAATATCTTAACAAAAAATCAGGGAAAGTATCTTGTTTTACACCCTCTTCATTCTATTATATTAAATAATACCTAACTTCCTAGCAGTCTAGAACACTAGATTGAATTTTAAAATGCATTTTCCTTCTGATGCAGACATTTGTGCAAAAACTTGAAAATCTTTAGTTTTCAAGGTTCTGAAGCATTGTGTATCTTTTACTAAACTCTGTTCTTTAGAAACACAGCATTTTTACTACCATTTTGAGCTGGGTCTTCCTAACCTGGCTGATTAGTCATTTTACTGAAGTTCAAGTGAGAATGGAGAGGCTGAAAGGCTGCACATTATTTAGCAATATATTATCAAATAACCTTGTCTGCAAATTTTTTCTGTTTTACAGTTAATATTTTAAGAGATTAGTATAATGGAACATAATAATGAGATTCAGATGAACTTCTCAATCTACAAGGTTTTTTTTGATGCCTGACAGTGTAACTTCCTTCATGTAAACAGAACAGCACTATATTTTTACTATCAAGATAAGCAGCAGCAAGAAACATTTATTAATATGCGTAGAAGACACTCCCCAACACACAAATTTATTTGTGTTGTTAACATATCATTGTGCAGTAGGGTAAGTTAAAAGCAGTTTTGCTCTTAAGCATCAAGTTACACAATTTAGGGAAACTATCAATGAATGCACAACCTATATTCAAGAACAGGCAATTATAACTCCTAGGTTTTCATGCTTCAGCTTTGAGTTACAGAATTTGCATATAGAAAGACCTGAATTTAGCAATTATTTGCAAAGCATCCCTGCTTGAAAAAGATAACTAAGTAGAAAAATTGTTGTCTTTCTTCCCTCAGCCCAAATTTTCAGTAGGAAACAAAATGATTCTTCACAAAGAGTATTCTGCCAAAATAGGCAGTCTCAGTATATTTTCTGAAAGCCTTTCAGATTTAGAAAAAGTGCTCAACAAGAACAAACAGTCTCTAATTTACTTGAATTATTTTCTCATACAAGCTGAACACTTAGTGTCAACATAAAGATACAGTAAAATCAAAATTCAGTGAAAATACAATGCTATCTCTAGAGCAAGCCTGAAACTGTGTCAAGGGAATTCCACAGTCCTACAGCTTCTGTATTGGAAGGTTGGCTCCACACAGTAAATGCCTTGTTGTTGTAGGTCTTTGTATCGGAGCTCTATTATCCAAAGGGAAAACAACAATATTAATGCGTAGCAAAAGCAGGAAAGATTAATTTACCTTTGTAATATCTGTGCCTGTACATTCAATAAACACATTTCTGGTATTTAGGCTTATTTTTGTATGATCTCCTAAAACATGTGAAAACAAAAACATGTTAAGAAATATTACTTTCATTGTGATAACACTGATACTGAGTCATTTTGTGTCAGAAAGATCATTGTCATCTTCCACAGCTTAAAAAAGCCACTATCTACTGCACCAACATTCACAGCTCTTGGCAGCAGAGCAGCTCTTTTTATTTTTGAATGTGTGAATCAAATGAAAGGAAAAAGGCAGACCAGACACACTGCCTGGGTTATGCTTTACATTGCAAGACACAGGAATCTACAGGTATCTTGGCACCCAGCTGGAAAAGCCAACTAGCAGAACAGTGGCCATCTGCTGTTAGCAAAGGGGCTTTGCACTCCCACAGCATCCCATCTTCCCTGGGTTTAGTCTGACATTTGCACCAGATGTGTGATGTGTGTCATTTCCTTGGGCAGGAATAAATGAAATGGTTTTTTAAAAGAGATTTAGACTAATGACTATCAATAGTCATTCTGTGATCTCCTGACACTGTCTGCTGATACACTATAGGTTGCTCTACATTAGTGGTTTAGGTCCTAGTATGGGTCCCTGCTCAGCATGAATTTTTTTTGCTGTACTGTGAGTTATGATGAAGCACATCCCTGTTGCACTCAAAACTGTTCCTTGCCTGGGAGAAGCACCTGAAGTGTCTCTCTTGCAAACTAGATGCAAAGCCCCCCAGTAGCTGGCTCCCTACAAATGCAGGGTCTGTTAGTAAAAGCCACGAGCAATGTGGAGCAGCTGTACAGAGATCTCCTTCTGCTGTTAGGTACAGATGGGCAGTGCACACCTGGAGTGAATCCCACTGCTGGGAAACATGCAGGAATGGGTACACACAGTCCTAGAACTGTGTGGGACCATGCCAAATCCAACCTCTTTGTCATTCTTACCTTCGCCTGCACCATTCACTAATGCAGCTGAACCCCACCAGAGGCAAAGGGAAGCACTTCGACATTATTGCTTCCTTTGTTTGTCCCTGACTCAGCTTCTCTGTTTTAGTTTCCTACGTGAGAAATTAGGTCACAGCTAGACTGGAAGTTAGGTGCACTAGAGATCCTAGGACTGAGGGATCTTGTAGTCCCTTACAGCTGTGCTGTTTCTCTTTGCAGATGGAATCTATTCAGCATCTCTGGACTCACTTCAAAGCAAATATAACCCTTCACTTTAGCGCTGGGAGATAATCCAAACAACCAATACAGATGTTTACATTGCATTATCTGTTTAAAAAGCACCTCTAGCCTGGAAGCCTCTCTTAGATACTGCTTTCTAAAGCAGAGGCAGGTGTTAAATTCGGCTCAACCTTTTTAACTGATAAAATACAAACAATACACAGTGCTTATACATGGAACACCCCCAAACTGGAATGAGCCTAACAAAGAAGGATCAGGCACAGTGGTTGACACCATCTTCAACTCAGAACAGTTGTTACCAGTCCCTGCCAGAGAGAGTTTGAGCTGCCTTTTAAGAAGATTTGGGTTAGCTGGATAAGGTCTATTAGGAAACATCCATCCAAAGAGATTATCACTGCAGATTTACTGGTCAGTGTAGGGAAAGTTACTCATTCCTGACCTATATTTCAGTATATTAGGTATAGTGAAATATCTTTCTTAAAGGTGTAATTCTTGTCATGCCATTAAACGGCTTTGGTAAACATGGTTCTCAAAAATCACCCATGGTTTCTTTTGCATTCACAGGAAACCTGTGTTTAGAAACAATGCAAAAAAAATCTAGACCAATTTATTCTTTTTAAGCCATTCAAATCTGAAATCACTTCTGTGATAGCAATAGGATCCATAAAAACTAGTTCACATTGCTGGTAAATTCCCTGCTGTGACCTTAAGAAATGGAGTACAAAGTTGCAGTTATCAGTTACAGTTATCAGTTCAGCAAATAACTTCTTTAAGGCTTCTTTAAGCTAAACAAAGGTCTTTCCTAACAGAAGTTCCTGTCACGAGGAACTTAAGAGTTGCAGAAGGGTATGAGAAGCTAAATGCAGTAGGACTTTTACACCCTTCTGATGAAGATGAGAAAAGGAACACTAGTAATCTAGGGGGTGAGCAAAAAAACTGGCTGCCTTTAAACTGAAAGAAGGAAAGAAGACTATATGAAATTTTAAGTGAAACAATTTTAAGAAAATATAATAATACCAATGACACATCAGTGTTTCTGTCAAACACTGATTCACACACAAAACAGCAATAACAGTACAAAGCAATCACAAATTAATCTTACCATTGATGATTGGTGGCATGGACAGAACAACCCCATTGCTATCATAAATGATAGGATAACGTGGCTTGTTTTCAATCAGGTGCAAATAATGCCGAAGGTGGCTGTCAGTCTGGAGAAACAAAGCACAGCCTGAATTTCACTTCAGCTCACAGGTGAACTTCCACTGTCACAATTTTTTACTGAGTGATTAATAGGAATTTTGAGGATGGGAAGGATTGGGCTTAGAGCTAGACACTTTACTAGCAAAGGCTATTTGTTCCCAGCAGCAGGAAAAGTTTGAAATGAGAGAACTGGATTTTTGGTTTTCTTCAGAAGGGTTGAAGATTATTTAAGGATTCTCTCAAACATGCATAGGCCATGTTGCCCAAATGATGTCTGTCAGCTGTTCACCACGGCAGACAAACACTGCCAAACATCTTTAGTCTACAAGAATTCTTCTTAAAAATGATAAAAATTAGCACTACAATACTTTTAAACTGCTGGATACTGACACATTTATGTTTAAATTTGATTCAAATTTCACATTTGCTCTAATGACATAGGTATGTGCTGTTCCAAAAACTCAATTTCATTTTAGTCTGTATTGTTTCTGAGCTCTCTTACTCTTTAGTCAGAGATACTTGAGGATTTGTCTCTACGGCCAGAAAATGTGTTCCAGCAGAGCTGTGTATTGTAATGACAATGATAAATAGTATCATTTTCAAATGCTGACATTGGAATTGGCCACATAAACACTGTAAAATCAGACTTGATAGAATCTTTTCCTAGCATTTACCTGATTTCGTCAGGATGCTGGGCCAGGAGCAGTGCCAGACTTAACCTGAGCCTTTTACACAGCTATGCTGGCCTAATATGCAGTTGAGTAAATAATCCAACATCTTCCCCAAGTAAACTGGCCAAATGAATGTAACATTAAAATATCTGGTAGCATTTACCCCAAACTTTTCCCAGCTTTGTACACCAACTATCTACAGGCAGATAAATACACTAGCCTTTTATGGTATTAAGAGCACCACAAAAAGCAGTTTTTACTTTGATAAATCAGAAGGTTTCTATCAAACCCGCCATTCTAAGAGTTGTTTTTAGCCTCAAAATACCACAGTGTATCTTTCATGAACAATAAAAATAAAATATTACCATGCATTTCTCATGAATAAGCAAAATACAGAATGTTCACTAGCTGTGAAGTTACAGAAGATAATTGTTTCATTTGTAAGAACAACTTTTAATAACAAGGATATGAGAGGTATTTAGCCTTGGAAATTTATCTTCCTGTATTTAGTTCAACAAGTCTTTAAAATCTCACTTACCCTATACAGATCCATAATTTGTGAGGCTGTGTACTCCTTGGATTGATTCAAGGGCTTGAATTTAATTTCGGAAGGTGCTTTGGCTGTAAAAGTAAAGGGACCCGAGATGGTATCCAAGTCATGGGTACCTATTGCTACTAATGCTCTTTTCCTAGAAAGAAAGAAGGCAAAATAATGTTTGTAGTTTTAATATTTAGAGTTTCTTAGAGTATGATGCTCTATACTTCTAGGCATTTATAGAGCTTACTGAAAAATCAGAAGGATAATTTTGAGAAGCCTAGAAATTATTTCACAAGTAACATTTTAATAAATATTAACTACACAACTGGTCAAGGCAAATCCAATGGGAATGTTGCATGAGCTATAACAGCTATATATGTTGAACAATATTGACAGCAGACAGAAAAAGGCAAAGAAATGACAAGGATCAGGAGAGCTGCTATAGAAGATTTTCCTTGGAATAACCATAACGCCTCTCTGCAATAGGGATGTGCAGTCTCAACATGATAAAATCATAAACACAGACACTATACTTTAAGCACAAACCTGCAAATATTTTGGTGTAGCTTTTCTTGGAGGTCAATGAAACTGTCATAACGGTCCTTGGTAAAAGTTATATTTCGGAGGACAGCAGCTACAGCGTGAGGCCGGATCTGGGCAGTCTGCAATTTACAACAGCAACATGGGAATTTCAAGTGAGCACAGGAAACTTTGTTTTGATTTGCCACTAGGTTCATCTGAAATAATTTGACTATTGTTCCTCCCCCTCCTCTTTCCTAAGAATAAATCACGAGTGGAGATACCTAAATGTCTTTAGCTCTTGTTCTGCAAAAAGATTTCCAGTCTCACTGCTCTTACAAAATTGTACTGATATGGATCTTGCTGCTTCAGCAACTCTCAATACGTTTACAAAGGTGCAATAAACACTTTTACCTGTTCAGTGATAATCAGCTTCTGACCTTCACCCTCAGCTGGTATTATCTTTTCATACCTAGGGAGATTTATCCTAAAACAAAAACAGAAGTAAGTGTCTGCATCTGAAAGAAAAAAAGTTCCCTAAATGCAGGAAACTTTACAAATGTAGCAGCAATTGCAGGTAGAAAACTTTCTTGGTAACATTTCTTGGCATGTAACAGCTAACTGTTCAAAACTTGTTTTCTCTGGGATGGTAAACAGATTACTGAACCAAACAGGAAGAACTCAGCAAGATAAAGTCATTGCAGAAAATGAAATAAATTATTTGTTCTGGTGTTTATTCCAAAAGATCACAAGGAAGTTTCTCCGCAGGAGCTGTTTACAGACGGTAAGTCTCAAATGGAATAGCAATTGAAAACTTTTTAGAACAGATCCAAAACCCAGTAACATTCTAGTCCAGTCTTTTAAAGTTATGAAGTAGATCCTCTCCAGAGGAACACCTGATGAATCTCATCTACACATGAAATCATACTCAAAATCCAAGCAAGTAGGAAGTTTGTTTACTGACCAGATATGGATCCATATTTCAACAAATGACATAAAAATCTCACAACTTTGCCTTACCTTTCTTTAAAGACCTGCAGTCCTCGGACCAACCCTTCCAGGCAAAGTAGATCATAACGGTTGGCAGGAACATCAATTTTATAGAGAACAACATCAGAGGCACCCTTTGCCTTTTCTTCACCTTTTTCTTTACTTATAATGTCCTTTTCAGATGTCTGAAATTAAGCAAAAATGTGATTTTAATGTGATATCTTAACACTGACATGAGTATGACAGTGATATGAGAAACTCTATTAATTAGAAGTTTAACAGTGTAATTTGCATTGATACAGCAAATGGATACACCAAATACAAGAAATTATATAAAACCTTTCTCAAATTCAGAAACTATAAAGCAGTGCACCAAAAGAAAAATTCAGTACTAAAATTTTAAAGAAAGAGATTATAGAATCAAGAACCTCCAGGCTGTCAGATCCCAGCAGAGATCTGAGATTTTATTTTTAACAATAGATCAGCAAATGGCAGGTCATAATCAAGTTTATTCTGAAATCAAGCATAATATATGATGTTCAGATGTCTTTCAATAATCATTAAAAGGCCAATACATTAAAATTAAGATGCAAAACCAAAACAGGTCTACTTGAACAAGATTTGTGTGGATAAGAGTTATCAGGGCTAGAAAATCTCCACAAGTACAGAATCTAAATCAAAATGTTAAATATAAATCAGTTACGACACCAGTTACAATGTCCAGGACAAATAAATTTTTTCTGGATATTGCACAGAAGACTGCATACCAAAAAAAGCCAAACAGATCTTGCAAAATATGACCAATACATGCTCTGTGGCAGTATTTATGCTGCTAAATAAAATGGGGCCTGAGACTAAAGGTCAAGTGACACAGTGCTGACCTCCAGAAAGTATAGCAATACTTTCTTCCTTGCTTCCAAGGTAGTAATTTTTGTACGTCTGAAGGTTTTTTCCAGATTCAAAACACCAGTGTTAATAGAGTCTATTACAACACTGTACCAGGGGATATGCTGGAAATAATGCCATGCAAATGTTTACCAAATATAAATGCTGTCAATACACTACAACTACTCAAAAAGCAACAAATAAAAATGTTACTTACAATTTCATCGAGCTCCAAACCAAACTCAAAGCAAAGCTCATCAAATTCTTCATCCGCTGTCAAGGAAGAAAGTGATTTTGGTTAATAAGCAGACCTCAGACCTAATTTTTTTGTTTATGTTTGGAATGTTTTCAAACAAGATAACAGATGTTATTTGGATTTTAAAAATGGTAAAAGTAATTTAAAGAATTTTGCTTGTATTTTCATCTGAGTATCAGCTCTTTTAGTATGCTTTGCATTTATTGACATGGTACTCTTAAGAGTCACAGGGAGGGCTTCTGAGCCTTTGGAGCTCAGCTCCTCAGCCAAGTTTGACAGAACAACTGTGGCCAGAACAGATAATGAGAACAGGAGGGAATAAGTGGGCAGCTTCTGCCAACTGCTCCTATTCTAACCAGGCAGGCTGCTCTACACAGGTTGCATCAACTGCGCTGTAGCACGTGAGTACCACAGCCCTGATCTGACAGCGCAGGTTTGCACGGAGCTGTCTGAGGAGCCACAGCTCCTGCTGCCCTAAACCAGTGTGTCCCTGAATGCTCCTTCAGGCACGCAGATCTTAAACCGCGTTCCTGAGCCACGAAGGAAGGACTGAATAAACCCACGCTATTCACTGCTCGCTTTGCCTGCTCCCACCTCTTCTCTCTCCTTTTTGATTTAACCCGATTCTAAAACAGACAGTGAATCCCAACCAGAAGCCGAGATGTGGAGACGCGTGGTTGCTATTTCCCGAGAGCTGTGGGCTCCAGCAGCGCGTGTGGGGGCAGTGGGCTGCAGGGGCCAGAGGTGACACCTGGCTGTGCCCGGGGTGCCGCGGGCTGGCGAGGAGCAGGCGGCAGCGGAGCCACCGGCGCTCCTGGCCTGGGCTTCCCCAAGGGTCCCGGTGCAGCCCCGGGACGCGGAACACGCGCGGCACGGAGGTGCGGCCGGCGGCACCGTGCGCGCTGAGCTCGGCCCCGGCCCAGGCGGGCAGC
>VZRL01004973.1:3684751-3729463 GCA_013397895.1 Origma solitaria | reverse complement strand
GGAGGGGCGCGTCCTGCGCGGCGGGGCCGCGGCAGAGCGGCGCGCAGCGGGCAGGTGCGGCGGCTCGGGAGCTGGAGCTGGAGCTGGAGCTGGAGCCGGAGCCGGCAGGACCGTGCCTCCCGCGCTGCGCTCCCGCCGGCAGCATGAAGGTCGAGTTTGCCCCCATCAACATCCCCCTAAAGAGGAGGATCCAGACAGTCGCCGTGCTGCAGTGGATCTTCTCCTTCCTCCTGCTGGGTAACAGCTTTCCTCCTTCCTGCCCCAGAGAGAAAAGGGCAAGAAGCGGCGTTTTCCGTGACCAGCGTTACCTGTTGGCATCGCTGGGTGCCAGCCCCTGGCTCCACGTGGGTGCAGAAGCGGCCGGGGGCGAGCAGCTCCCTGGCCATTCCCGGGCGGGCAAGAGCATCGCGCTTCTTTCTTCCCTGATGGTTTTTTTCTCTTTTTTGGGGTCTATTTCTTTATATGGCTTCTTCTTCAAATATGATCCCCAAAAGCTAGTGTCTTGGCGCCTCAGAAGCACAGTAGGTTTCTGCAGCAACTTATTTATTGAACATGAAGTCTAGTACATGACTAATGGTGTTTTCATTAGTAATTTCGTAAAATAACTTCATATGCTGTAGTTCAATAAAATTCTCATTTAACAAAGTGATGAAAATTAATAGGGATTATCAGTGAATTGGCTTAAATGCAGACACTTCTGTAAGTATATGAAAAATATGCTCACTGGCTTTAAGAAAGTATTGCTAATTCTAGTGGGTAAACTTTTTCCACTGATTGTTCCTGTATAATTAATCTTCCTATTATCTTAATAGACACCTATCACTAAGCACCTATTCACAGCAGCAAATCTTATTCACATGGGTAGGTATCTTGAACTTGATGAATGAATCACTTGATAAGGTAAGATAAGCTTTAACTCTGTGACACTAAATCCATGGTTTGTATAAGTTGGGAAGTGGTTATTGAATAGTCTGTTCTGAGGTTCAGAGCCACTGACTACCTGTGGCATTACTGGAAATGCTTCATGATCATCTATGCTCTAGGATTTACAAGGAGAAAAGAAGTGTGCATATATCTTCCTTGTATGTCTTGCAAATATCCTTCAGATGGTCTGATGTCTTTCACATTATTTTTCGTTTTAGGTTGTTAGCCCACACATGAAAAATTTGTGGCAAGTGTGGAGGATATGAAGCATCTTCACAGATTCATCAGCACTTGTTCTGTTGCCTCTAAATTATATGTAGTTAAATGATAAACAGTTTGTGTTTGTGGCTACATTGTAAATAGTCTGTACTTTTAATTTTTGGTAATTGAATTAGGTCTTGGCATGAGCCATTCTTCCAGTCTCATAATGCAGTGGAAGTTCAGGGGCAGTGGAGGAAAACAAGTTTTTTCTTTTCCTAATGTAACAATACTGCTGCAGAAAACCACATCTTTCTGTGCTTACTAGAAGTGACTGGGATGCAGAAAATCCCCTCTCTGTAGTTTAGCGGGAGAAGTAGGCAGCTGTCTTCTGCAGCTGGCACTGCCTGGGAATGCCAAGGAAAATCGGCAAGGCAATGGTCTTATGGCTTGTTATGTTGAGTGTAGTGAGTTCATGCAATCATGAAAAATTCAATTTGCGAGAATGGTTGGTTAGCAATTTGATTCTAATAATAATAATCTGCTTGTGCTTCATGGGGATGTTTATCTTTAGAGCTGACCAAGGTGACCTTGTCATTTCGTAGGCGGACGCTTTCAGTGATTGGGCAGACAGTGATCTGGCAAAAAAGTTTCACTTAGCTGCAGGAACATTCAGGTGGATGATCCTAAATGACTTAAAGCAACGAGAAATGGGCTGGTTTCTGATGTTCTGGTCTGCCCCTGTGTCTGGATTTTTCAGCCTTTTTTTTTTTTTTCCTGAACAGATAAAATATGGGAACATTGTAAGCTCTTGGATTCAAAACTGACACTTTCAAATCAGGGAGGGGATGCCCCAGTACAAGTGAAATACTGTGTGAGTTCATTCCAGATAGGATGGAGGTTTAGGTGTTCTTTGGGGGTTTGCGTGTGGCTGGAACTAGGTTATGCCAGGTTGGTGGTCTGTCTTGTGTTACATCTCTGCATGTGAAAACTTGAACAGATAATGCCCTATGACAGCTAATGATTCATGATATAGATAGAGGGATTCTGTTTAGAGCAGTGAATAAATGGAGTACTGGCTTAGCTGCTAAAGTTGTCCATCTAGGTATGTTGTAAGGTGCTATTGCTTAGTAAAATGAACGATAGGACCAACAGATAAAGTAAGATAACTCTAAAAATTAGTGCCCTAAATGACAAAAGCTGTATCTGTTAATGATATGCTTTAAATCTGAGGAGTGACATGTGAAAAAGTGATTTGGCACACTGAGTAAGCTGTAAGGGGAATGTGAGCCTATTACAACTTAGAATTCACAATGTGACTTGGATAGAAGGCTCTGAAAATCAAGCACTGGTTTTATCTTCCTGGCTGAGAAATGTAAAAAGCTCTTGCTCTCCAGGCTTGCTTTGTTGTAATGCTGCATGGTTTTCTGAGACTGTGGAATTGATGATTGAAAATGCCCTCTTGCTTGTGCGACTCACAAACTGGCCTGAAATACAGACATGCAATAGTTGTTGAAGACTAAATCTCATCCTCGCTGTAGGATGAGAAAATCAGTCAACAAATACTGAAAAAATATCAGCAGCATCCTGGTACAAGTAAAGTTCTGCTTCTTCACGCAGTGTACCAACTTGGGCTGGATCTGCACTACAATCCATTGCTCTGCTGTGCAGCGTAGGCAGAGTAAACATGCCTCTGTCTCAAAAAAGCTGTACAGATGTGCACAGAATTTCATTATATACAAAAGGAACCTCTTTAAAATTCTGGCTGTAAGTTCCTGTGCTTCCTTGTTCTGTGCTGCAAGCTGCCAAAGTTCACCCTCAAAGGGAAAGGACAAGTTTTCATTGCAACAGTGATTTGCCTGTTCATTATCCAGGGACATGACACCAGAAACAAAAATAAGTTCTGAAATACTGGGATGTGTATGTAAGAGTTTCTGGATTAGATGAGAGAAATGCCCATTAAGAGATTCCCACGTGTGTTGGCTGAAAATGCCATGTGGTTTCCTATCTTATGTTCTCCAAGTGCAGCAGACTAGAAAAGTTTGGGCATAAGGTCCATGAAAGAGAAAAGTGTTTTAAATGGGCTTCTGTCTTTTGAAAGAGAAGTGTTATCAGTCTTGAGTCTAAAAAGCTAAAGCTGTTAAAACTGAAAACTGGCAAATGCTAAAATCATGTTATTTCTCACTGTATTAAGCACAAATCCAAAACAGCTCCAGGCTGAAACATAATGTCAAGCCATTAGAGTTACACTGCTGAAACAGCAAATATGTGAAGTTTTGCAATTTCATAGTAACTACTTTGGATAAAAAGCCAAACCAGACAAATTTTATAGATGGTAGTTTTATGCCTGTAATTACTGTTTTTAGAGGTTTATTGGCTCGGCCAGGAGCTGACAGTCGTGGGGCAGGTCTGGCTCCTTTCCAAGCTCGTGCAACACCCACACCGTGTCTGCCTGTGAAGCTGGGTGCTGTCTGCTCTTGATCTCTCTGTGCCATTTTCCAACTCAGCTCTAGGCAGAAAGTCACCTGGAGAAATGAAATCTCTGAGCCTGTAAGTGCTGCTGGACTGACAAAGCAAAGAGTCACCAAAGCAAATCACCCCCATTTTTGAATCATAGGTTTCATGGTTCACATGCACAAAAGAAATTGTCGCTGTCAATGAATGCAACGGATGTGCTTGATGTTTAGCAGGAAGGCTTTGTTTTTAAGCTTGGAAATATTTTAAGTAAGAACTTTGTATTAACTTTGCTGCATTTACCAGTACGTCTGATATCCTCCTACTGGGAAGAGGTGTAGGTTTTCTGTTCCTCACACAGCAATTGAGCAGTGATTTATCCTTGCTGTGTAAGCTGTGTGTCTCAGTACTGCACATCTGTCAGTGAGGTTCAGTTTGTCTCAGGAGGTGAGTAGTACCCAGGCAGAGCGTAGATCAAAGGGTTCATTTAAAGGCAAAACCATTAAAACAAAAAAAAAACCAGTGAGATTTGGTTGAAGTGCTGCTTTCCCATTGCTTTAGCCTTTTGTTTTCCTTCCTCTCTAATGTACCCAAATCAAGTGACAGCACTTTTGAAGAAAATAAAGCTAGAAGGTGAGTTGGTGAGCTACTCTCCTGCTAACTTCTGTGCCCCTGATTTGAAAAGGGACAGTGGTGTTTGAGCGTGATCAAAATCCAATGCAGAACTGGGTAATTTGGGTGGAGTGGTGGTGTTTTGGGTCAGACAATGAGAGAAGGAAATGAGAGTTTAACCCTGCAACAGGGATACCAGGGTTTTGCTCTAAGACAAGGTGATGGTAGGGGAGAATGGTTCATCTTCTAAGGCTCACTTTTGGGACCCAGCAGTGTCCCTGTTCTCCTCACTGGGGATTTAGGAAGTGACTGTTGTGCAGGCACCCCTGTGTTTATTTTCAAAACCCTTAATAATACAAAATCAGTATATAATAGAAGGTATACTTTAATATGCACAAAACCACAAAATAATATGCTGAAGACATTGGTATATATTAAACTACATCCTGTTCTCTAGTGATTAAACTTCTGAGCATGTAGGATGAAACTGTCTGTTAATTGAATGTGCTGGAGACAGTTTTAAGTTGTGGATCTGGCTTTCCCAAAAGAATAGAAATGATGAAACATTTGCCACGGAGCGAGATAGTACTGGTGGAATAATTGATTTCTGTATTGAGAAAGCAGGTATCCGTGTAATGTGCTAAAGCAAATATTAACCTTTTCCCCCATATGCCATGATGGTTCGTTATCTGGTCTTGATATAATTCATCAACTATGGCTGGAAAACTAATATGGTCTTGTTCTCCCTCAAAGCCTTTCCTAAAAAAACTCTTTTGATACTTAAGAAAGTTCAGCTAATCTCCATGAACCTTTCCTAGCAGGCTGGCTGGCATTGCTACTTGGTTTTGTCACTCTGTACTCTTCTATCTGTGAAGTTTATTGGTGGCCCGTGGGTAGGGACTGAAGTGCCATCACAGAGAATAACAGGGTACTTATACTGACTAGTATTTCTAGGCGTGCTTCCTCTGTTGCCTAGGTGTCAGGGAGGGAATTTAACAATGTATCTGTATATTTGTTTGTATCTCTCAAAAATAAGAAGAGAAAATGGCTCTGCTGTGTCAGGCCGGAGACCCTGGCCTGACAACCTGTATGTGAACATAAGTAACAGTGAATGCCTAAGGAGAAATAAAAGAAATGGGAAATATGTAGACTAAATTTGGCATGCTGTCTCAGGATTTGGCAATTAGTAACTTGGGGATTTATGGCATCCAGACCACTCTGTCTCCAAGTCAGTAGTGTGTAATGCTCTGTATCTCTAGTTCATCAGTATTTGCCAGTGTCTTAGGAACTGGAACCAAATTTCAGCGTAAACAGGCCTGCAAACCTTGGCATGTGAGGGTTTGTGTTTGTTATCATAGCACTGTTGAGATACAGCTTCCTTGGCAGGAATGCTCAGGTATCCTAGTGAGATATCCCAGTTGAAACCAATAACCAATAAAAAATGTGTTACTGGTGAAAAGCTGTATATTGACAGAATTGCACAGACTAGTACACTCTAAGCAGGACAGTACTAACATCATGTCTCCATTTTTTTAAAAAAGATGCTTTCTATATAGAAGCTGCAGAGCAATACTCTGTTCAGGCACGAACTTGCTTACTGGTGCCTTGGCAGGCTGCCTCTTTTCAGGTGTTGCCTGTTGTCTCAGGTCTTACTTTGGTGGGAATATTGGAGCCCATTTGCTATAGGTGTTACTTCATTTAAATTTCTGTCATTTTTCTTTAGAGAATATTTTCAGAAATTAAAGCTGATTAATTTTTTTTCCTGCATGAAAGGATCCCCAAAGTGGGAAAAAAATTTTTTTTAATGCCAAAATCAACTGATCAGAGGTAGCTTGAGGGATAATAGAGAGGAGCAAATGTTAATTAGGGATGAAAACATCACTGTGCAATTCTTCTTTGTTCCCTGCAATGTTCTGTTCCCAACCTAGCTCAGAGACATTGCTGCTCTGAAAACTAAGGATGACAAAAACACTGTCCTGTTGTAGGTGCATCAACGTGGTTGTTGAAGAATATGTCATCTTTCATTTTGTTTTTTATTTTCACCTGTGCCCACGAATGTAAGAAATGAGCTTTTCACCTTGTTTTGTGTATTGGTATGTACATGTACTCATAAAGCCCAGGGAGGGACAATATTAAGAATCACTTCTCCACCTGTGTATTCACTAGGATGCAAGGGAGATAAAGTTGTTTTATTTACCATGTCCTTGGTGGAATGAGGTTCAAAGTGAACTCTGAACATCTCCAGCTCATTTAAGACATAGCAGCATAATGTGTTTAGAGAAAGCTTTGCTAATTGTACGTGGGACACAGCAGGAACTGGTTCATAGTTCAGAGCTATCCCAAGCTGTCAGGAAGTCTTGAGGTTTCAGAGTGAGCTACTTTGCATGGTTTTATGGACCACTGCAGAGAGCCTGTGGTGCTGCTTGGGGTGGGACCAGCACCCTTGGCACCAGGGACACACCTGGGCTGCTCTGAGCATAGTGGGAGACTTTTCTTCTAGGGACAATCTTACATTCAGTGGCCTTCTCAACAGATATTAATCAGTTTTTGATGCCTTAGTAACTCCAAATGCATTTGAAGCTTCCAAATTCCAGACGTGACCTGTATTTCCTCACTCAGTCTGCTGTCTTCCTGCTTCCTATCTCTGGTATTTAACTATTTTATGAATTTGGTGCCTCCAGCTGCAAACTCAGAGCCTGTTTAGTGCTTGAAGCATCAGGTGTACAAACATCATCAGGCAGGATGGCTGCCAGTGCTGGTAGCTAACGCTGCAAAGAGTGGGTTTCATCCATTTGCTGCAAAATATGAGTATCCACATGCTGTAAATGGGAAAATGGAGGGAAAGTGACTCACCAACATTGCCTCACAAACCCGGTGTTAAGAGTTTGGCAGTGATGTGTTTTTTAATTAATATTTCCTTCTCCCTCCCAGTTCCAATATACCACAGAGATATTTTTCAAAGCTTTAATTCAAGTTCAACCAAAAAATCATATATATAGTGTATATTTGAACTACATCCAAGGACCCAATGATACAGTAGAGTGACAAACTCCAAGTTATTCACCTTTTGACTGAAATTTGTTTATTAATTTAGTTTAAATGGTTACTATTTATTTACTCACTGTCTTGACTGAAGGAGAAAACATCGGGTTTGTGTTTATAGGCTCAATGGTTTTGAGTCATCAGTGTTTAGCTCATCTTGCAGGCTGCTAATTCATTGAAATAATGAGGAGGTAAGTTAAAAGGAATTTGCCTCGCATGTCTCATTGGGAATGCAGTAATCAACTCTGTCCTACAAGATGCTGAGCTCCCCTTAGGAAGTGCTAACAGCATACTTATCTCCTCACACCTTGCATGCACTCAGGAATGTGTCCTAGCTAAAGCAAAGCAGCGAGCTTGTTGATCTTGTGTATGTTTGTCTGCATGGGATTAAGCACTGCTATCTGGGCCTGCTCACTGCTGATGTAATTAGCTCTCACAGTAAGGATGCTTTGCTCCAAAGCACTTCTCAGCTATGTGCTAGGAAACTGATAGTAAAAAGCCATGTAATTCTGCATTCAGCCGAAAGTGCTTCTGAAAGGAAGCGTAGGAAATAGAAATACCAATTGTTACATAACAACATGAAATTAATTAATATACGGTGATTAAAGAAACTTCTCACACTTATTCAATTTTATACTGTGAACCTTGCAATCCTGTCCTGATTAGCATTCCTGGAAATTTCTGTAGTTTCAAGATCTCTTCTTCAAAGAACAGGTAATAGCTTTTCCTCGATAGATTTCTGTGCCCTACTTTGGAGTGATTCTAGTGTGGGATTCCCAGGGAGTTTTCCATCTGGAGCAGTGGAATAGAGTGTCATCTTTCACCTGAGTTAATTGTCCTTAATATATTAATGATATTCCTTAGAACTTGTGAGTTTTCCACATTGACTGTGGGGGTCTGTGGACCCCAGTTAGCTGTGGTGGTTTTTAAGACCTCTTGCTCAAGTGCTTTTTTGTGCAAGAGTGGGGTTGCTTGTTTGAGGAGAAAAAAGTGAGCTTTCTGTATGGAAGAATGGAGTATCCTTCAAAATGGTAGATTTGATCCTGCTCTGGCTTTTGTTTATGCTCACTTCCTTCTGTCTTCCTCAGAGCAAATTCAATTCCTTGTTTTTCTGCTCATATCCCTGCTGGAAATGTGAATCTTCATCCCTTTCTTTCCTACTCAATCTAACCACCAACTTTGCTTGCTCTGTCTGCTTTTGGATTCTGTGGTAGTTCTTAGTTGCCTCATGACAAGATATCCAATTCTATTCTGAAGGCGCAGTCAAACTAGGCACAGGAACAAGTTGGCTGAAGTTCAGGAAAAGTAAGTATTCAGGTTGGAGGAAACACAGGAGTTCCTATAGGCCAGGTTAAGCTCTGAATTTCAGCAGCTCAAAACCTGCTTAGTCTAGGGACTCTGCTGAGTTTTCAACACCCAACTAATACTGTTGAATGGAGGCGATCTGAACTAGGATCAGTGGGTTTTACTCTTGGTTCATCTGCTTATACTAAAGTTTTCAGTTCTGGTGATATTTACATTGTGTGAGCCAAATCATTGCCTGATGTTTCTTTTTAACTCTGCTCTATTTACTGGTGTATTTAGCTCAGTATGTTTCACTGGTGTAACTTCTGCTAGGACTTCACAGGGTATTTGCCCTCAGGAAAGCCAGTCAATTGTGAGACATAAATTACCACAGGGCAGAGAGCAGCAGGTCCTGCACCTCAGACATCCTTGTCCAGGGCTGCTCAAGTTGCTGCAAGAGCATAAAATTCTGCAAATTCTACAAAGATAAACTGTCCATAGGGTTTTCTTGAATAATTATTTCAAGGTTGGGACCTAAAGTAATACATTGTTTAACCAAACAACTTGTTCTTTGAATTGTGTATAATACAATTCTTATGTATCACTATTGTAGCAGGATGTTATGGTCCTTGCTGAAGTGGGTTTGAAGGACTTAAACCTGCTGTTGTGTTCCTTTAGCAGTACTGAACTTCCACTTAGAGTGACATCTTTCCTGGCTGAACCTTTTGATGTTTTGGTCTTGTCTAGTGTATCTCCTTGGCCAGTGACAGCACTTTTGGCTGGGAGTAGAATTACCACCCCAGAACTACCACCTCCATATTATAGGTAGAGAAACTAAGAAACAGAATGGAAAATGATTGCCCAACATTGCTCCCATTAGAAAAGAGATATTGCTGTGGCTCTCTTTGTCCCTTCTCTCCTTCCTCAGCTCTGCTTTCTTCTCATTCCCTGGAGCATCACATCCTTGTTAGTTCTTGCTGTCTCCTTTCATTCTGCCTAATGTAAACCAGATGCTCTCTACCAAACATTAGTTACCAAATGTAAAGGGAGAAAATAATAGACTGAGATGATACACCCTTGAGATGTTTCACCCCCAGTATAGCAGCACAGTGGAATAAGCTGAGTTCAATTTGTATGCATTTTGAGTAACATCTGTAAAAAAATCAAGGTCTTGAAAGGACACAGGTGTGATTAATGCTTGCTATGGTTTCCTTTTTGTCTCTTGTAGCAGAGTTTTGCTGTGGATTCTTCGTGATCCTTATCCTGGGCAACTTCTGGTTCCTTGCTGTGCTGTACCTGCTGTGGCTCTACCTCGACTGGGGTACGCCGTGTGCTGGGGGCAGACGGTCCCACTGGGTCAGAAGCTGGACTGTTTGGAAGTACTTCAGGGAATACTTTCCCATTCATGTGAGTAAAAGGTTTCTTACAAGCAGCTTGAATAGCCATGAGACAAAAGTCTAAGACTCATCTTTGGTAAAATTCTAATACTTGCTCTAGGGTGAACTTAACTTATTTTTAAAACACAGGAAATCTGAGATTTAGTGACAAAAAGGGACAGGGTCTGGTTTTCTGCTTGGGCTGTTGGGTCACAAGATAGTGCTTCAGCACAGTAAATGCAAGACATGGTATCCTGGTACATCTATTTAAGTTTTGTTTATCTGTAAAACAGGACAATAGTTTTAAGCGCTCAGAAGGAAATGTGTTGTCATTGCTTCTGTGTCCTGTCAGTGTGCAATCTCCATAGCTGTTGTTTTTGAGGTAAATATTATAATGCCCATCACTGACTATTTTTCAGCTTATAAAAACTTCAGATCTGAACCCAAATCACAACTACTTACTCGGCTTTCACCCTCATGGGGTCCTGGTAGCTGGAGCCTTCGGAAACTTTTGCACTGATCCTCCATTCAAAAATTTATTCCCTGGGCTTACTCCATATCTTCATATCATGCCCATCTGGTTTGGCTGTCCATTCTTCAGAGAATACATAATGAGTGCTGGTAGGTAAAAGCAGAATATCTCAGCTGTTTCTCCATATTTTAGCTTCTGTTACAAATGTAGAGTCTATTCCTCTACTTATATATGGTAAGTAATTTCAGAAGGATCAGTGTTGGTGCTAAATTTAACCTCTATTTTATGATGAACTGTTATGGCAAAACAATTTGGAAGGTTTTATTGCTAGTTTTGTAAACTATGTCACTGAGCTTTTTTTTCTTTCTGAAAAAAAATTGCTGGTTTTCCTTTCAACTATGAGACAGCAGTACTGAGTACCCATTATATACAAGAAGAGAAGGGCGCAATGATTTGTAATGTTACTTGGTCATTAAGCAGGCACTTGTAAAACAAATTCAGGCTAATCTCTTACCTGAAGGGTTTAGTCTTCCACATTACAAATATCTTTCTACTCAAAACTTAATTACCTGCTTCTGATTGAAGTCCCATGTTGCAAATTTGTGTAATTTTAATTGAGGTGTAAACTCTAAAGAGAGGAACCTTTTTTCTGTGTTCTGAGAAGGATTTATCATAAAGGGGTGATATTCGTGACTGGTACTGCAGTAATAAAAGATAAAAAGAACAAGCTATCAAGTTGGGGGAACAGAAGAATGAAATCAGGACTAGGGTTTCCCCCCAGTGGTTTAATACAGGAGTTATTTTATTTACGTTCACTCAACTACAGCATTTCAGTATGGTCTGATGCACAAGACTAGATTTGGGAGACAGACATCCAGCTTCATTCCTGACTGCAGCACAGACACTGCCATCTCAGAGAAGCTGTTCCACTGCTTCATTCACAGAAACTTGCCTAGGATGTTGCTCAAATTAAAATCAGAATTACTTATCTATGTATACTTCAACATACCAGAGACTGCCTTTCCATGCAAATATTATTTCTGAGGTCGTTCTTTGAGGCTTGCTAAGTGAGGGATTGGCAGTGGTAGAACATTGCCATTTTAAACACTGTCTTTTAATCATTGTCTGGAAGCCAGATTTACATGGTTTTGGCATCTTGACCCATAGGAACAAATATTTACCTGCAGGATGAGAAATAACTGCAGTAAAAAGCCCACTAAAGAATAGCCAGCATTGGAGCTCGGTTTTCCCAGGTATGCAGCTGATAAACAAGAGGGGTCATTTAGTGTAACACAGGTTATCAGTCAAATCATAAAACACTTGCAAAATCTTCCATGTAACTGAAAGCCATGCTCCTAGCACAGTGTTTCATTTCATTTCCCAGTCTTTTACTGCCTGTCTCCAAAACCTGCAGTTGCTGCCTCGGGAAGCACAGTTGTGGCACTCCCAGGCTGCATTGTGAGCGCGGAGCAGTGCCCTGCATGCAGGCTGACAGCTCAGCTTCAGCAGGAGGCAAATTTGTCCTGGGGAGAGGCAGTGGCTCCTGCTTTCCTTTCCAGGGAAAATCTATGCTGATGGGTGAATGAGCATCACTTGAATTATTTGTGAATTTCTGGTTGGCTGCATTTTCAGGGTAACATGACTGTGAAGAAAATACGGCAAATGGAGGTAGCTTTTTACTGAGGTCCGAACTTTCTCCAGTAGAAAGCTATTCCCCTTGGTGGCCAGCTCTCAAAAGTAGATCACAGTCATCTTTCCTCTCTTATGAAACTTTCAAAATATTATAATGTTCCTGTTAGAAAAAAGACCAAGCAGGTAACAGGAGCTCCAATAGAGTGTTTTGATACCAGCTTTGTAAAACCAACAATGTAAACTAGACTTGATCTCTAAATTGTCACTTAGATGATATGAATTCAGTAGTGTAATTAAACATGGCTTCTGGCTAAATGGTACCACTATGAGCCTTTGAAGTAAAACTTAGGGCAAAAAGGAGCCCTTGAAGTATTAGATGCGCATCTGTTAGAAAAGGGATATTTCAAAGCACCAAGTCCAGAGCAAGATCTAAATCAGTGATAAAGTCTTGTACAGCTGTGGGCCTCTGATTAGAAGTATCTGGATTAGCAGGAATATCAGAAAAGCTTCATATAATCTGCTATTTTAGCCTAAATATTGATGAGTGCCTGGGCCTGGTTGCTAGAAAATGAGCTGATGCAGTCATTGGGAATGTTACAAGTGAGCCTTTTCTGCTTCTTTTAATGCTATCATGTCATTGCCTTAGATGAAGCTGCTGCTTTATAGCTTTGAAAAGAATGGAGGGGTTTGCTTGGCACTGTAGAATGTTTAACACATCCTCTATTCATTCTGTTAACCCCTCAGTGCCTTTGTTTGTACACACCTGCTGTATGGCTTCAGCTGCTGCCTCTCAGCAGTATCTGCTGCTGTTCACCTCCCCTGTTACCGGGCACAGAGTCTCTCTGAGGGGGAGTTAAGTTGGCAGAAGAGCACACCCTGAAGAAGTCAAAACTCTTGCAATAGGCAACAGCATTTAAGTCATGAGTGGGAAATCAGAGCACTTGCCCAAGACCAAATCTGTTGCAGAGTAAGGATGTTGAACCCAAATCTTTGAAACTGTTCTGTGCTGTTATAATTTTGAAACATTGTTTATATGTTTAAAAATATTCCTAAATTCCACTGTACTTGTACATGAAGATCCAGTGGTCACTCTTAAAATGTTTCCTCCTGAAGGAATGGTTTCTGCATCCAAGGAAAGTGTCTCATATGTGCTAAATAATGAAGGAGGTGGCCATGCATCCGTCATTGTGATTGGAGGAGCAGAGGAATCTCTGAATGCACATCCTGGAAGTCTAACCTTGAACATCCTCAAGAGGAAGGGCTTTATTAAAATGGCCCTGAAACATGGGTAGGTCTTCCATGAAGCATGCTTTGAACACAGATTGATTCTTAAATGTAGTTCATATTATATAAAATTAGAGAATTTGAAAGAGTTACTTGTCTAAGAACATGCAGATATCTGGCATAGGAGCCAGTCTGTCCACCTAGATCAAATCTGGGAGTGTTGAAAGATCCCTTTGACTTTCATAATTTGTAATCAGTAGGTGTTATTAGCATGTCTTGTTTCATTTCTGTTGTTTCTTGCACTAGCAAAGAATAAGAATTATGAAACAGTATTAGTAAACCTTGGCTGGTTTTGCTGAGTAGAGCAAACATTCTTCTTTCTGTTCTGTAAATTGAAGATAAATTAAGGTAGAATTTTCTTATCATTTTAAGCAAATAAACAAGCAAATTGGAAAGCCAGGCCCTGTTTCATTAAATCACTGAAAGTTGTGCTAGGAAGTTGTTTTTACCATTATTCTAAAGACTTTCTTTTGAAGATTGCCATTTGCAAAAGTAAATTCCTGGGAATTTTTGGTGAAAACCTCAAGAAAAACGACCTTAATTTTTGCTATCAAGCAACCATCAGTGTGTAATTAAACAGAGATGGTATCACTATCTCTTGAGTGATATACACGGTATAAGATACTGTGTTTGTTCTGGACTGGTCTAGATGGTTTGTATATTAGAAATATTGGAACCGGTGATTTGTTCCTGCTACACTTTCTGAACAGGTCCCATGATGACATACTGACATGTGAAGCAATAAGAAAAAAATACTAGTTTTGAGAAACTGGTAACAGCTTTTTAAGCTATTAACTGGAGAAAGGATATTCTCTGAGAAGAGGAGCTCTCTGCTTTTACACAGCATGCAAAGGTCCATTTTGTTCTAGAAACTGTTCTGTGCCAAAATTCTGAGGGGTTTTTCTATACTTATCACTAGGATTCTCATGAAGGACCTGTTTGCTAATAGAATGTAACATTGTAGTCTAATTTGTACCCAGAAACAATTCTTATGTGTTTGAAACAGGACTTTAGTGCCTAAAAGAGTTTTTACTCAATTTTTGCTCAACTGTTGATTAATTCAGTGGGATCCTCAGCACTCTCACTAGCTTTTATTTGTTTTAACTGTTAAGTTTAGAAGAATATTTAGGTACTTTTTTTTTTTCTGACCATACTGATAAATGTCTGGTCTGTCAGATCACAAAGGTTGCTGGTGATTATCTCTCATCTAAATTAATTTGCATTGAGAAATCAGATACACCTGTGCCTCTCATGACCTTGATTTCAAAAGTTATCTCCAACACATAACAACAAGAGTGGGACACTTACAAAACACAGGAATGACCCCTTTACTTATTCACTTACTTTGATTGCAGTGGTGGTCCTCCTCTTTCTCAAAGGGTCATAGCTGTCTATGTCACCCCTCCCTGGGTGACCATGCCCATCTCAGCCTGCGTGGCTGAGGCTGCACCTCACACGCTCCCTGTAACCATCAGGCTACAAATCATTCATACAAGCATCAGCAAGAGAAACTGCTTCTACATGAAGCATAGGAATTCTGACTTTACATCCCTCCAGCAGAGCTGTGGGACAGTGTGAGTCTAATTGCTTTTTTTGTTTTGGTTTTAATGTTTTGGTTTTTAACAATTAACAAAATGAGAAGAAAATTTCCGACTCAAGTGGAAGTGAAAGGGCAAGGGAGGCTTGTGGGACGCAGATGAGAAGAACCACCTGCCATCAATGCCTGTACACATTCCTGGTGCTCGTGATCTGCAGCATCAAATACCAGCAGAGGAAGGAAAGGGGAATGCAGAGAGCTGTGCTCTCTGGCCCTGGCTCCTGTGCTGCCAGCACAGAGAGGCTGTGTTCCTCAGCTAGGAGCTTGTCAAATGTGGCCTGAATATGTCAGCAAAAGTCCTCTGCATTTCTGCAAAAGACATTGTGGTCCAAGGTAATACAAATATCTGATATGAAGTGAAGAAATCCTAAAGACAAAAAACAAGTGATGAGTCAGCTAACTTATCTTTAGTTTCACAACCATAAGTTACTTATTTCTCTGTCTCAGCCTCCTACATAGCATCTTGCAAAAGCCTTCACTAGATTAAAACAAATCCTACAGTGTCAGGATGCTATTGCACCACAAGATGTTCCTGTTTGTCTTAGTGTTGTAGTAAAAAGTGGAGTGTTTACAGAGCCACAGTAAGTACCAGGCTTTATGATATTTCCTTTACAGGTGGCTGGGTGATAAATACACTAGAGAAAGAAACTTTGAGTAGACACTAGTCAGAATAGTACGTGGGAATGGTAGTCTGTGTGAGCCCTCAGGCTAAAGAAGCTGTTGAAGCAGTTATTTTTTCTGTACGGGTGGATTTTGACTGTCCTCAGTGCTTTCCAGCCAGCTCAGTCCTTGGTGCATCCTCCTCAGGCGTTCACAGCTCTGCAGAAATTAATTCTGACAATGCTAGGGCAATACTGCTATTTTACAGTAAGGTTTTTCTCAAAGATGATGGGGGCTGAATAGAGCTAAGATACAGAAACTAAGACTTAAATAAAGCAATTAAAACATCCCTGAGTCCTTCAGAGTCTGCTTAGGATTACCCTACTTTTTTTTCTCGAAACTCTGTAGAATATTTAATGAAACCGAGCATTAATCAAAAACCATACTGCAGCCAAGCTTTTAAATACAATAGTGTGTTTACCTGCTAGAGACAGATGCACTGATTCCATCCACTCAAGTAGTTTGTCCAGGAGCTAGTTAGTGCCTTTCCTCTTAAGCCAATTCATGAACTGAATGAGAATTCATTAAGCTGCGCAAGAGCCAAAGTGAGTTCATGTAATTTCTGTGGGTAAGATTTGACCTCTGGTAATAGTGGATTAAGGCTACTGTTTTCGAAGAAGTCCAGAGGAAGCAGGGTTTCACTGGCAATTGGGCAGCAGAGGAGGAATTTGGCATTGCACTCGTGTCTGTGAGGGTGTCTGGTTTTTATCATGGTTTTTGTGCTGAAATCAAGGGCACACATTACTCCGGTCAAAAGACAAGGCAAAGCCAAGATCTGGTTTTGATGCCACCCAGCTGGGAGCATTTTAAGGTTAGCAATGAGGTTTCTTTGCTTGCCAAGGGAAAAAATGTAGTGGAACAAGGGTGGACTTGCTGAAGTAGTGGTGGATAAAGTCATACTTATGATATATGCAATCACTCATTTTCATAATTCTGAAGTCACAAGTTGCAATAGGTACCAACCAACCAATACTGCCAAAAGCAAGTTGCTAGTTGTGTGCCAATCACTTTTCTTTTTCAAACGCAAGCCAGACAAGGCTTCCAAAGAGAAGCTGCACATGAGAAGAGTTGAAAGCCCATTGCTGATGGAATCTAAAGCTGCTGAAGCTTTCTGTGCTGGTTATTGTGAAACTGTTTCCATGCTGCTGCAGTGCAAGTTCAGGCTGATGTAGAATTCTCAGTGTCCTCTTTGTTTACAGAGCTCATCTGGTCCCAGTGTTTTCCTTTGGAGAAAATGAACTATTCAAGCAAGTTGCAAACCCCAAAGGTTCATGGCTCAGAAATGTACAGGAGAAGTTGCAAAAGATAATGGGCTTTGCTTTGCCACTATTTCATGCTAGAGGAGTATTCCAATACAGTTTTGGCTTAATACCTTACAGGCAACCTATTCATACTGTTGGTAAGTTCCCTGCACCTTTTCTAATGCATTTGCAAATGTTTAGAAATGCATCAGTGTGCTGCTAATATCTGTAGATTTATAAATTTATTTTAACAGAAAGCATTTATTGCTGTGCATCTAAAATATGTATGTGAGGTTAAAAATATTTTTAATTGCTGTCCTTCCAATTAAAAGGGGCAGTTCTTTTCTCCCTTTCCCCTTTCTGTCCCAGGCCAAATCTTGCTTTTCATTCTCCGTTATCACAGGCATCTATCCCCAGCAATCCACAAAGAAATCCAAGGGTCGTCCAGTTTTTACCAGAGGGCTGCCACAGCTCTGCAGCTGTTGCTGTGGCTTCTGGATGCTGCAGTTGTTTTGTAAGAAGCCCAGGACTTTTAATTTCTTAGCTCTGCAGAGAAGTAGCAGTTGGGTGCTCCAGCTGATGCACAAGCCACCACAGGAGATTATAGTATGAAACAAATAAAAATGTTTAAGACAAAAAAGCAGCTCTTTTTATGTTAAATTTCATGCAGGTCTGTGTTTTATCAGTTCATGCAGGTAAATATTTTGAAAACATTTAATTTTTAAAACCCATATTGTACACAGGCAGGCTAAAAATATTTTCTTTAAAGCCAAAAAGTTATCAAAGCTTTGGCAGGCGATGTATTGGATGAAATGTACATTCTGCAATTTTTCTTTGGGCTGATGACACTAGGACTGTTCTGAAGCTTAAAATGTCATATTCTTTGAGGCAATTCTTCATCATGCCAAGAGCACAGGAGTGCTACAAATCAGCAAGACCAGAGTCTTGCAACAGAACTTCCAAGACCTCATGAAATCCTTTGCCTTTTGTCTCTCTTTCCCCACATTTGAGAACTATCACAGTGTCCCTGTGTATTTGGAGGTGTGTGGGGGATGTTCTTAGTATGGCTCAACATGGGTTTGAAAGCATTGGCTCAGCTCCTGAGAGCTGCAGAGGCACAGTGATCTCAGCTGAACTGGTGAGCTGTGCTGACACCGTGGCCAAGTATGGGTGATTTCACTCCTGGTTCAGAAGCCATGGATCCAAGAGCCACCCAGCTAAGCCTGGGGCTGTGAAGTCTGAATGTTTTGGGCTTGATGAGTGAAATACTTTTGTTTTTCCGTTACTTTTGTTTTTATTACTGCTTTTTATAAATAGAAACAACTCTAAAATACCAAATGAAGCAGGTTCCTTAAAGCTGCACACAATACTAGAGAGATGAGCGTGGCTTTCAATTCCACAAGAAATCCCCACTCTTGGGAGAAGAGACTGTTGCAGAAGGGCTTGGGGTAGTGTGCTGTACCCTGTCCTGCCTCTGGAAACCCTGTATTGTGTGTATATTGATTTCACACCCCCCTAAGGTATCGCTCCACCCAGGGCTGGGTTCCCACCCCAGCTGTGTAAAGTCTGAGTTTCAGCACCACACAGGGCCCAAGACCTGTTGGCAGCAGGAAAATGCAGGCTCAGCTCTTTGTGGTTCTGGCTAGGCTTCCCTTTAGTCATCACCGTCCAATCTGAAGTGGCAGCATCTGTTGAAAGGGATTTTCAGGTGCCTTTGGAAAAGCTCCTGGGGGTGCTTTTAGCTCTGCTTTTCTACAGACTTCCTCTGCAATCCCAGTCAGGTCTGTTAAGGTCCTGGTGCTTCCAGTGCAAGAACAGCTGTCAAAATCTGGTGATTGAACAACACAGGAAAGACTGAGATCATGGGAAGCTTCTTTTAGCATATCACAGGCTTTTTAGCCATAACTTTTTGTGGAAGAGAAGGCTGTCCTCTGGATTTCCATGCAGTCACCTCCCATGGAACAGGCAGCAGGCTTTGCGCAGTGCCTGGAGAACATTTTTGTTCCAGTAATGTTTGTGGGCAATGGATGGTTCAGAGCCACCTCACAGGGTTTAGGGGATTTATGTGCTACCTCTCCCTAGACTGAGGTCACCAACATTTCTGGTGCAGTAATATCCATTTTTAATAAATTGGAAGATAAATATTTCCTTCAGTCCTGTTCATGTGACTTTGTGGTTGAAGGCACCACTGTCCTCTTAAGCATGTCCCTCACAGTGAGTAGCTTCAGTATTCAGGTCAGAACAGAAGACAGTGAGAAAATGCATTTTTTAAACGCTGTGTTGAGCTTGTAGACAGCATGTAACCCATGGGATTTTATCTTGAAGTGTAAACTGCTCCTTCAAGTTAGAGCTTATAACTCTTCTCACCTGTTTTTTTTTTGCTGCTGAACTGAAATAGTGGGGGTTTTTAATTCATTTTACCTGAACTTGAGCAAAAGCAAGTAGAAAACCAGACCCAGGACTCAGGCTTGTGAAAGGCAGCATCAGGCCCCAGAGTAAGAAAATTGTGCTGTGATTCTGCCATCTGAGTTTCAGGCCGGGAGCTGTGGTGGAGCTGTTACGGAAGGGACAGTAATTCTACTTAAAAAGAGATGTCAATGAAGCTAATGCTGTTGTGTTTGATTTACAGTGGGAAGCCCCATCCCTGTAAAACAGAACTTGAACCCCACCACTGAAGAGATTGATCAGCTACATGCATTGTATCTACAGAAACTAAGGAAATTATTTGAAGAACACAAAAGCAATTATGGCATCCCTGAGCATAAATCTCTCATCTTCGAGTAGCAAATTACAATTTGTAATTACGAATCTCATGCAAAGAAACAGTGTCTGCTGGAGGATGTCTTTCTTCAAATCCATATTTTGCAATATGTAATTATCCTTATGTAAGGAATACTTTTAAGAAGGGATTATTAGATGATATATTATTGATTTTTATCTTATTCTTGGGCGGTGGGGGTGAGGGAGGGATCATTGGGATGAAAGCCTCGAAGCCAGTCCTGTTTTGAGTTGTTCTTTTAGGTTCATGTGTGCCAGAAATGCAAATGAGAGACTGCACACAGATGTTCTTTTCACCATGGTGTACGTACCTATAGCTTGAGCATAGGAAATTGGCCCAGCATGACATCACTAGCAGAAGTATAAACCCAAGAAGTCTTTGATTAGAGGTTGAGAGACTTATCAGCATTTATGAAACATGACATCAGGTTGTTCTCTGAACATCAGAAACCCCTGCTGCTCTTCCACAGAAATGAAGGTGTGTGTTTTCAGCAGATGGCTACTGTAAACCACTTACATAAGAATTCAAGAATAAATAGGAGCCTTCAGCCCTGAATAGGATATTGGAAAAATGATTTGTCCAAGTCATGGAGCAGAGCAAACCTTCTGTTTGGAGAACAGTGTGTTGAGTTTTTGTGTGCATGTGTGTGCCAGGTGGTGGGAAGCACTGAATGATGTGACTTTTCTGGACAATCTGTGCTTTGGATGATAAGTTTGGAAGATCAAGCAGCTTTGGTAGTTTTAGCCTCAAAAGAGATGGCAGGCACAGGACAGGAGAAGTGAGGGAATCATGCGAACTCTTCATCCTGTGCAAATTGAAAATAATCATGTCCAGCACCTGCACAGAAGGAAAGGGAACCCAATTTGTTCTGTCAGTTCTGAAACTTCTCCAAGGAAAGTGTAGTTGATAATGCCTTTTTCTTCCCCACTGACAGACATGGGGAAGTATGTGTAAAGCTGTGCTGCAGGGTGGCACAGCTGCAATGCCAAGGCAGTGTGAGCACAGCTCTGGGGTGCAGCAGGTTAAGAGGATGCATTGTATATAAACCAGGTGCCTGGATTTGAGAAAAGGTTTATCCTGAATGTGGATATCCACTTCAGAAAAGAAAAGAAAACAGACTTAGCCAAACTCTTTTTCAGTGAAAATGCCTAGGTCTTGGAGATTATTGTGTGTGGAAAGAATTGTAGTATATTACTGAATTTTTATGAAATAAATTCTTGTGTTTGTACATGCTTTCTGTCTGCATGCAGACTTTCCAGATCTGATGTTAGTGAAGAGTTTGTTCTGCTTTAAGCAGTTCTGGTGCCTGAATATTACATCAGTTAGGTGCTCTGACAGGTCAGGCATGGGCTTGTCAGGCAGCCTGGGGCATCTGCGGTTGGCTCAGTTCAGCACTGGGATGCTCCAGGAACAGCACCACTGGACACATTGTGTATTTGATGGGCTCTTAGAAGAAACCCAGCTGGGGCTTTGGGAGCAAGGTAGAACCCTGGAAAGAAAATATCTTAGCAAGAGGAAAGTGTTTAAAGAAAAGAGGGGAAATATCTTAACTTCTACAGAGTGAGCTCTGACTGAACCAATGCCCCAAAGCCAAACAAGTATCTGCCATCCAGAGCGGATGTATGTGCTCCAGAAAACCCTCCAGCAACCAGGTGGTTTCCTTAAGAGGGCTCTTCCTTCAGTGCCAATTTGTCATCCGGATGTAAACAACACTGAGCCACTGAGTCCTGCTCTCATTTTCTCTATGATGAAGCAGTCATTCTGGGAACCAGGGCTGGAATTTGCAGTGCCTGAAGAAGCCCCTCTTCCCTGACAGGCTGCTGTCAATGTACCCACAATTCACCTCTGCTTGAGCTTTTTTGATGCCATGTGTGCTTGCCTTCCCTTCCCGTGCCTTTGCTGATCACTGATGATCTCTATGGTGTAGGTATCTTACTTCCTAACTCTCTGTCCACCTTTCCCTGGATTGAGATCTCTGGTTTCTATGCATGGAAAATTTTGAGTGGTGGCTTATCATTTGGCAGAAATGGGTTTTAGGAGCAGGGTTTGAGAAGAGGAAGCACTGTGGCTGTGCATGTTTGACATGAGCTTAAAATCAGGATTGCTTCAGCTCTGGGAAGGGTGTGTTTTTGTGGGGGTCAGACAAGGCAGGTTTGGTACCTGGGAAGAGGCCTCAGGATCCTGAGGACTGTACAGAGTGATGATCCCTGAGAAGTTGCTTTTGCTTAGCCACCTGTGAAATTTCCTTTGGATTTGACTCTTTGCTGCCTGCCCTGTTGAATAGCACTGATTATTCATGGAAGAAGAATTTGGAGTCTGTGTCAGACTGTTCTCTCCTAGATCATCTGCTCTAATGAGATATTTCCTCTCATTTTCAGTCTGCTATTTTTCTATTACCTTAATGATACAGAAGATCAGGCTGTAAATAAAATATTGATATTGGGTTGAGGATGGGAAGTAACAATGGGGTTGTTTTGATCAAAGTAACCCAAACTTTTAGGGAATATATGGAGATCAATTTTGGGACAATGTCCGTCTAAATGGTACCCTACAAACAGGCTTTCCTCTGAATTCCACGAGAAAATTATCTGTGGGCTCTGTGTACCATCTGTAACTGGCTCCAGTAGAACAAGTAGGGATTGTGTTACTATGGCTACAGATATTGTCATTGCTTTGTAACAATGGAGATGGTAAAAAACCAAAAAACCAAACAAAATCTCCAAACAACTCAAATATTTATTGTTGCTCAGTTACTGCTACATATTGCTTATGTTGGTCCTTCCAAACTACTTTTTATTAACCAATTGTCTGGTGTACCTAGGATTATTTTAAAATAGATCTTCTGTCTCTAAACTTGATAGACATGATGTTACCTAAAATCGTTACCCCTGTGTAAGTGTGTGGACCTGTAAAGCAGCCCTGCAACCCTGAGCCTAAAGGCCACAGCCCTGGCAGCCACAGATCCCTTTTGGCTATCGCAGATACCAATGCCAGCCTTGCTGCAGCCCCGAGCAGGCTGCCAGTGCCTTTTGGAGTAAGAATCTCCAGTTGCAGTTCCTGCTGGACAAGGGAAGAGCAAGCAGCTGGTAGGAATGGGGACACCCCCTCCCCCAGCTGCGACTGGAAGAACGGGGGAGCGCTCAGATTCCTGGTGGGATGCCCACGCTGCCTGGGGCCTGCTTTTTGGAGTGTTTCTCTTTGTGCCTTTTAATGCCACAGGTAATCCTGGGAAAACCAGCCACCCATCAACAGCAGAAGCTCTGTCTCTAAACCATGCAAACACTGCCTCCCTGACGCACTCAGGATGAAGTACCTGCCTGTTCCCTTGCGTGTGAACACCTCTGTGCCAAATTCCGTTGACAGAAAGTCAGTCCTTAAGTATTTTTACTTTGTGAACTACACAGCATAGTTTACACTTTGTAACTTTTATGGTACTTGTCAAATATGAATGTCAGTTGTTTCAATGACAGCTGTGCCAAGGAGGTGTGAGATAATAAAGGTTTGTACCAAAGTGGGCTTGTGCTGACTGGAATTCAGACACTCATTGCTGCTGTTGGGTGAGGAGCCTGGCTGAACTCGAGGGGTCACGTTAGCCTGCCTGGCAGGCTGTGCTCATAACATGCTGAGAAATCTGGATGGATTGCTTGCTGCAGTCTCCTGAGGAGAACCTGAAGCCAGGCTCCTGCTGGGCTGCCAAAGGGTCTGAGCAAGAAGTGACCCACAGCAGGGAAGGGCTGGGCTGCAGTGGCCCTCAATCAGTGCCAGGGGGGCACAGCAGGGAAGCTGGAGCATGGGAGGCTGGGCAATCCTCTGAGGAACTGGTGAAATAATAGCTTTTGGAGTTGAATTCAACTTCAGTTTAAAGACAATTATGAATTTTAAGTGAAAGTTGCATGAAGGAGTCTAAATCCTAATTACGGCACTCTAGATAGAAAAAAAAACCCTGCAGAGGCTTCACTCTGGGAACTGGGGAACTAAACAGCTGTCTGGAGTAAAAAATGTGTTGCATTTGTCTTTTGGGAAGAGGAAAACCACCCACCCTACAATGGTGATGTATTTCATGGGTTTTGGTTGGTTTTGTTTTTTGTTTGTTTGGTTTTGTTTTTTTTTTTAATATGGCTATGTAATGGAGCATTAACAGCTGTAGTGATAAGTATGAATTCCAAAGCCTGGGAAAGGCTAATTGTATTTTGTTACCGTTTCAATACTTTTTTAATGGAATGGTGCCACATTGCATCTCAGTGTAAAGTGGAAAAATGGGTAAAAATTGGCCTTGGATCGCTTTGAAGTAGCCCCAGTATGTGTGTGCACACGTAAATTGGAGGTGCGTCATAGTTCATCAATGGATCAACATCACATCCTGGTTTTGCTGAAATACAAAAAAAGAAGTCATACCTGTAAAGCAAGAAATGGAGAAAAACAAGGAATGGAGAGGAACTGGATATTCATGCTTCTCAAGGTGCTGCAGCAACACTCATCCTGATCACCATTGTTTGTGATAGGTAAGTGATGTTACCTCCTTAGCCAGGTAGTTGATTCTGAAGGGAGTTGGGTGGCCTGAGGGATGTAGATGGTTTTTAGCTGATGTTTCTTAAGGTTGGTATCGATTTCAGGTCAAGTGAACTGCTTGAGCAGTGCCTACAGTGTGGATCCCAGAATTCCCTTGTATTTTCCCAGTTTAATAGACAGAATAGAGCTGCAGAAAAAGGATGAGGAGATGACAAAAAAGAGGAAATAGATTTGCTAAATGTAGTCACATGCTGGAGAAATATATCCATCTAAAAAAGTACTTAAGAGCCATAGGTGAGGAACCGTATACTTTATGGCTGCTTTTCATACCCTAGAAACATAGAAGCAGCCTGGGAAAAGCCTTTTCCAGGGCAAAGAGGAAGAGGCTCCCTTAAAGCATGAAATACTTTTTACCCAATTTGGTGAGCATCTAACCTGGATCCTTTTTCATCTTGGACAGTAGCAATAACTCAAACTGTTGGCCAACTGACACCTGTCCATTCAATCTGTTTTCAGTTAAATTTCCCACTGGCACAAATGGAGCCCCTTTGCTTTTGGAATGGTTATGATGAAATTTAATGAACAGATGAAGAGCCCTGCACATTGGCTGTGAGCTTTGCTTGGCTGACACGAATAAACAGTAGTCTCACCTTTCCCTTCTGCAGGCAGCAAGCAGTATTTAATCCTAGGGAATAGGTGTGTTAACTGGAAGTCTGGCATTATCCCTATTTACAGAGCAGAGATTGTGCTCTAGAGAGGTGAAATTACAGTGTTTTCCAAGGGAAATTGCTTAGGACTAATTAAGGATACATAAGACGGATATGTATGTGCTTTAAAACGCACTGGGGACCACGTCAAAACAGAAGTCAGCTGCTATATTTGTTGCCAAAATTTGCGCTGTTTCTGGTGAAAGAGGCAGCACTGAAATTTGAAGTTCCAAAAAGGTGCGGAAAGCGGCGCTGCGCGGGAGGCGCGGGAGCGCGGTGGCCGCCAGGTGGCGCCGGCGCGCCGCGTTCCCGTTGAGGAGATGGGGCCGCGGGGAGCGGAACCGGGAAAGGGATCGGGGATCGGAACCGGGACCGGGGAAAGGGACCGGCGATCGGAACCGGGACCGGGGAAAGGGATCGGGGATCGGGAATCAAGGATCGGGACCGGGGAAAGGGACCGGCGATCGGAACCGGGACCGGGGAAAGGGATCGGGGATCGGAACCGGGACCGGGGATCGGGATCGGGAATCGGGAATAAGGGACCAGGATCGGGACCGAGGATTGGGGATCGGGACCGGGGATCGGGATCGGGAATCGGGAATAAGGGACCAGGATCGGGACCGAGGATTGGGGATCGGGAACCAGGGATCGGGGATCGGGAACCGGGGAACCGGGACCGGGGAAAGGGACCGGGAATCGAGATCGGGGTTCGGGACCGGAGATCGGGACCGGGGATCAGGAGCAGGGGGTCGGGAATCAGGGGACTGGGGATCGGGAACCGGGGATCGGGGACCGAGAATCGGGGATCCGGGACCGGGAATCGGGGATCGGGCATCGGGCATCGGGAACCGGGGATCGGGAACCGAGAATCGGGGATCGGGGACCGGGACCGGGAACCGGGAACCGGGGATCGGAAACTGGGATGATGAGATCGGCCAGTCCTCGGCTCCAAGGGACGGGAGAGGCTGGGGTGCTCTTGAACTTCTGTCCCTGGGTCCCAAGCTTTAGGCGCGGGCTAACTCCGGGGGATAGAACCGTGGCCTGCAGTGCGTGGCTCCGGAGAGCTTCCCGGCTCTGCTCCCTCCCGGAGCAGGGAAGGGAGGCGGCTGGGATGAGAGGGAACGGCGGAGGAAATGGGTTTGTCCTTCTCCTGCCGGGGGAGGTGTGGCGCTGGAGGTGGCTCAGGTTTTACGGAGATGAAGGCAGGCTCTGCCCGGCCTTGGCATGTTTGTGCTTTGTACTGAGGAAGGTGCTGCTGCTCCAACGCCTTCATTCACGGCTCTGGTTTCCTTTTGCTTCAGTGTATCACCTGAAAAATATTCTGTCTCCATATGACTTTGTGGCTTGACCTTTAAATTCCTGATTCTGGGAGGAGGGAGGGCACAGAAAAAGTAACACAACTGTTGCTGCTCTGGAAGCTATTGAAATACTCTGTTGCTTTTTGATCTTAAAAAGAAAAAAAATACCGTGAAAAATGTTTCATATTCTCAAATTGGAAGCCTGTTTACATTATAGCAGGGATTATTTATTGGGTCTGTTCATCCTTTTGAGCCTCTTTTCCTACCCCACTCCGCTCTCCTGTACTTGTTACCTTTCCCTGTGGAGTGCTTTTGCCTTTGCCATTTGCAAGATGCAATTCCAGTGCCGAAGTGAGTGGCTTCACTAACGATTGACCAAGATGTTTTGTCCGCCATCCCTTCCCGTGAAATCAGAGATAATCCCCCTCGTTGGACACCCACCGTCCCTGGGGATGAGCAGAGGGGGCTGTGGGCTGTCTGGCAGCTGAGCTGCTGCAGTTCCTGCCATGGTGGCTGACATGTCACCTCTGCTGCCTGCCCCATCCCCGATGGACGGCAGCACTCCCACAGCAGAGCTGCTGAAATGAGTTGTGAGTCCTCATCCCAGCCTGGCATCTCGCCTCAGCCTCCAGTGACACTCGGGCTGGCAGCAGCTGGCACAGGCACGGGGCAGAGGCAGGCATGGGCAGCAATGTCTCTGGCTGGTGACAAGGCTCAGGGCACTCACCTGTGAGCAGCATCCCAGGAGAGCATTGCTGCGGTGCTGCACAGGAGGTTTTAAACCTTGAACCTGCAGGCAGGTTTTAAGGAAACCAGATTCAGCTTGAGGTTGATGGCTGCAAATTTGATGTCCATCTTCAGGCATTTAAACTAATGGCTGAAGCATGCTGAGTGCATGATTAAAAATTTCTAGACACTTGTTCATCTTTTAATCTCTCATCTCTTTTGCTTGCAAAATCTAATTTTCTTAGAATACAAACAACTTAGATTTCTAATATAAACAAAGTATTGGTGTGATTTATATTTAATTATACTATCTTTAAAATAATTATTAAACTTTACTGCATCTGTGAGTCATGTGGAATAAAAAGGGCTTTTAAAAACGTGGAAGTTTAGTGTCCCATGCCCTGACTCTCAGCCAGTGGCAGACCACCTTATCATATATTCTGTTATCACTACTTACATCATTCAAAGTTTTATCAGCCAGTAACCAAAAAGTGAAAAGTCTGTAATTTGGCCATAAAATCTGCTGAGGTGAAAAATATTTGCTTAACTGTCATATAATGTGTGGATGGAGAAAAGAGATGTTATTACTGTAGCTGGGTTACCAATGGTGTCATATGAAATGCTGTAGTCCTGGCTACCTCTTACAAATCAAGACAACCCATATTATTTAACCCTTTAGAATGGGAAAACATGAGATCCAGAAATACCACACTCCATTAGTTTTTGGGATGAGCCATCTGAACACATTGTATTTGCACTCTTTCGGGGAATAAGCAGGCCCTATGTAAACACACATTGCTGCCAAGCGGCATTTTACCTGAGTAATGGCTGTAAATTAATCCTATTAGATTGGACTCCTGTTGTGAGAAGTGGAAGTTCCCAGGAAGGCCTCCCTCCACCTTTCTGCCTTTTCCTGCCCAGAGGGATGATGGGTCTTCCAAATTGGATGGTTTTCTGTGACTTATCGGTGTTAATTTTGAAGGGAACATGTACTAGGATTTTTTGTTTGATATACAAGTAGTGTCTAGTGGCTTGACTTCACCATGGCTCATGTCTTGATGTGAGGATATGTCTTTTGTGGATCTGTTGCCTGGAATTTAAAATTTTTCATCTCAAGGTGCAGAAGTGGGGCACGGGGTCAAAGCTGACAACTTCCTCTTAAAAGGAGGGAGGTGGTACCCTCTTCAACCCTGCCTGGTTTTCATGTCCAGCTTTTGTGTCCAAGTCCTCCATCCTGACAGCAACTGGGGAACAGCACAAGAGGTTTCTCTTGCCAGCATTGGTCAGCACCTCCTCACCCCTGAGGAGAGTGGTTTCCCTGCAGAAGGGCCCCCCGTTACATCAACTGCTCTCCCAACAGTAGCTGACAGCACTAATCTGCATTACATGGGATTAAACAGACGCAGTAATTAACTTGCATAAGCGCTTTAGCAACTTTTGGCCTTTGAGTTGAGGCCTGTCCTGTGTACGTGGTGCAGAGCCTCTACAGGCTGGGGACAGCACAGGGGGAAGTTGGGGAGAAGCAAACAAAGCTGAAATTACAGCTGCAAGCAGGGAGCAGTAGAGAGGACGCACACAGGGTTACAATGAAATAGCTTTTGTCATTGTTTTAGGAGTCAAGGTGTGCTGAATATCATACAGGTGTGTTGAGAAGGCAGTATGGGCACTGGTGTCCACAGCTCTCACTGAATCCACACAACTATGGAAGAAATGCTCAATTTCTAGTCCTATCTTAAGTGTTATTCCCATGTGAGAAGTGAAGCTGTACCTAGGAATTTATTCCTTCGGTTTTATAGTTTTTACTCATCAGAAATCATATATTTAACTAATTCTTACTGCTGTGCTTGGGAGATCCAGTTCAAACATGCAACCCTAAGCTGAACCAAAATGTAGATACGTCCATATTCTGGATTCTGCTCAGTGACTAAATGTCTGTAGACTTTAAGGCATCCATCGCAAGAACCACTACAGAAATTAGTCCAAAGCAATGTGTCTTTACACTGATGTATGTCAACCCTTAGATATATCTGATGCAGCCAATTCAGATCTGCTTTGAATCAGAGGAACAGCAGGGAAGGCTGAAATGCATTGCCCTGTAGCATTTTGTCTTTCTTTGAAGACATATGGTGCCAGGGGAAAGGTCTCAAAGTCAGCAGGAAAACTTGAGAAGATTTCACTTTCCCACTATACAGTGTGTTATCCCAGGTCGTCTCATGTGTGAAGCTTGTTTCACTTTTACACGAGACAAAAGTGAGGAGTCACCAGCAGGTCAGCTGAAATTTCCACACCTTGAGGAAAAAGGGTTGATCCAGTCTGCCTCGCAGACTGTGTGGGTTCCTTGTTTGTTTGACTTGCAGACTCAGGGTCCTCTTGCAAGCCTCACAGGAATGTGTTCTCAAGACAGTTTTGCCTTTCTGGGTGTGTTATCTTCAGACATTTCAGAGCAAAGCACTGCAAGTTTTCTCATCACCCAGACAGTCCCATAGCAGTCCAGATGCCTTAGGAACTATTGAGCAATGTGGACTGCTCAAATAAACAGCCCTTGGGTATGACAGACCTCAGAGCAGTGTCACAAACCCTGAGGGCATGAAGCACTTCAGACAGACACATTCAGTCTTGAAAACCTGTAGTAACCCTGGGAGAAGTTACTGCCAATGAATAATCAGCTCAAGAGGATTCCACTTACAGGTGCTGATGGTGCAACACCTTGCCTGAAGCATGAGAAAGAAAATACAAAAGGGAAATTTGCCCTCAATCCTTTTAGCAGGTAACAATAGGTCTGGTCCAGTAGTCTAAACATGGTCTAGAAGTCAGGACAGTGGGTTGGCAAACAGGGAACACGTTCACAAAGGACTAACCATTCTGTGATAAACAAATCAGAGTTCATTAACCGATTGCCTTGGGATTGGGAATGGGCCCTCCTCCTCTGTGCCTGAGTTAAATTCTTTGGCACAGCGTGACTGCTGCTTCCCAGGTACCTACAGCTGCAAACTGCTGGAAGTTTATAGCCAGATCCCTAATCCTGATGGCATGCACTGACAGCTAGGGCTGTGTCACAGGCTGCTTCCCCTGTGGCACCTGGGACCCACCGAGTGTGTACAAACACTGGCCTACAAAGTAGAGGAGAATAAGGTATTTAAGTGGCTGAATTTGCTTGTCTCTCAAAACCCAGTGCTGAAACCCTGACCCTCACTGCAAGGTGAGCAGCCCTACCTGGAGTATCTTGAGAAGCTCATTCCCTTCTGAAGAAAAACACTCATGGGTGTGAAATGCTCTGATTCTTATCTCAGTCTGGGCATGCTGGTAGTGGAGATAAAACTAGTAAGTGATATTGTCATCAACTTGGATCTTCTTTTCTGAGCACTGAAATTCACTTTCATAGAAGGGAGAGTTCCTAGATTTCTCCTTTAGACAATAATTTTTGTTTTAAAAGCTGGTATAAACTCCATATATGCACTTTTCTATAAGAAACGGAAAAATTAATGGACACATTTACAGTGAATCCATTAGTAAAACACAAAATACAAGAAAATTATCCATGCTTGAAAGAACAAAACCAAAGGTATGAAGCTAATAACATGAAATTACTTTGAAGTTCGACTAATTGTTTTAGAACTGGAATCTTAAACCCCATGTCTTGTTTCTACAAGAATCTCTTCAGCTGATTTTGTCTAATGATAGACTGGCACTCTAAACCTTTGGGAAAGAGGTAACTGATTTGGATACCTGCATGGAAATCACCAGTTCCAAAAGTATTTATTACACTATTTGTCTACAGTCCTTCATGGTGGCAGCTGGATAACAATGGTGACCTGCTTGATATTTATATGGCATTATTACAAATTTTGCTAACACATGCGTTATATCCTTTTCAGCATTGGAAGGATATTCTTCTAATATTGCTTGACTGTATTGCTGTTTGCTGTCTAGGATTTCCCAGTGCAGGATGGCAAGAGCTAGAAAAAACAGAGGAGAGCATGGAATTTATTCTTTCCCTGTAAAATTGCAAATCACATGTCATTGCAGCCTTACACAGTTGCATCAAAAACATTTGATACTGCTTCCAGTGAAGATTCACACTGCAGGGCCCCTGTGACACCTTCTGATATAAACACAACTCCCTTGCCTCAGGCAGAGTGGTATTTGTGAAAGGCCATCGTTTCAGCGTGTGCTGAGGCGAAGGTGCTCCTCAAAGGCCATGCTGGGCACAATGTTTTCTGCTTCATTCACAATTCCTGTTCAGCTTGCTGCCACTCCTGACCCATCTGCATAACCTCAGGGCTGCTCTGCCCTGGGGCGGCTGAGGAGCAGTCAGGCACAGCCTCTCCAGCCTGGCCTGCCCACAGAGGCCTCTGGATTGCCCTGGCCATGGTGGTGTCCCTCGGGAGTCACCTGCTGCTCCCAGTCCGAGGCTGGAGCGGGAATGGGGCTGAGCCAGGCGCTGACATCAATGGGAAGTGGTCACAGTGGGCTCTGCAGACTGATTGGCTTTACTTAATCTGGGAGAAGGCAAAACCAGTTGTCATTGGGCAGTGCAGATGGACAGCTGTGCTTTTAATCACTTGCATTAATAAATATTTGAAAATTAATTGGAGAATAGTGTCCAGCCGTCCCCAGTCGTGGCTCCTGGGCTCTGCTGTGGCCACCTGCTGGCTTGTCCCTCTCCAGCCCTGGCTGCAGAGGAGGATTTGATTCCTTCTCTGTTTTAAGCTATAGCCTTGATTGTACATGAAAACTGCACTCTTGGCCACTGCCCAGAGCTGTAACCTTGTTGCCAGAATTTATTAAAAAAGCACCAGCCGGCCCTTTGTATTACTTAATCTTTTCTCTGATCACGAACAGTACAGAGGTACCTTTGTAATGTACCAGGACTGACATTTGATGTAATGCCAATGCTGCTGTGGGCTTTCATTATTACTTGGGATAACCTTCAATTAAATTTTCAACAGGAAAAATAGCTTTCTATTATGTGTTTGCTGGCAATATATTTGAATTTATCAGGTATTGAAATAAACAGTATTGTTAAAAAACCAGTCTGAGCTTAGGTAAAACCCGATTTCTCCACAGAACAGTCAGCTAAATCTCTTCTTTTAATTATTTCTAAATACTTGAAATACAAAGAATTAGAATATAATGCTCAGGGTCCTGCTAATGTTTGAAAAGAGGTGTAGCCACCCCTAATTTTGGATTAGGGGATTGCAGCAAAGGAGCTACAATGGATGGGAGATGTCAAAATTAATTAATGAGTAAATAAGTAGTTCTACATGCATGTGTGTGCAAGTATGTAATAAAATGACAGAACTTTCTGTGGCTGATTTCTACTCTTAATAGCTCTTAGAAATTTTGAATGATGGCTTTCCATATCTTGGGTTCTCTTAATTCTCTCGTGAAGCACTTAAGTCTAACTTACTGGAGTATAAAGCAATCTGAGGCCTGTGATTGCTCTACAATAGCTCAGATCAAATTAATACTGAAGGGAAGGTTTTTCAGTGTGCATTATTTCCATCAGCACTCTCATCATCTGTCCCAGGCTTGTTTCATCTTTTTACATGAAGGGCATATCTGAGTCTCAAAACTATTGCACTTAGTACAGCAATATTGATGACATTAAATGGAACAGTTCAAAATGTATATATACTCAAAATTCACCTGGATTTCTGTTCTGCTCAGATACATCAAACATTTCCTGATTTATCAGTAATTTCAACCAAATCTTTGCAACAGAAGAAATAGGCACAAAGAACTAGAGAGGGGTCTGACAGAGGTTTTCTGATTTTAAGTTTGAAGAGTGAAAATCTGGAAGCTGACTTCACAGCTGAAGCCCATGCGTAGTTAGGTGACCCAATGCCAGCTGCTTTCAAATTATTTCCCTCCACTAAAAGCAAGTGAATGAGGACTGAACAAATTAACTCGGTGTGACTGATTTGTGGCTTTAATTACCTGTGATGTAAGGTAATGGCAGTCTGGGCTGTGACAGCAGGTTGCTGGTATTCTCACTGCTCACCTGCTGCTCATGCCTCTCCCCCAGGGAGGAAGCTCCATTTTGTTTATTCCCTGAGCTGAATCATTTCACAAATCTGGCTGGGAAGGCAGCCACAGCCAGAGGAGCTGAGGGGACTGACCAGGGCTGACCAGGGTCTCTGGGGGGAACCTCCTCGCTGGAGGAGAAGCGTGGTGGAGCTGCAGCCCCAGATGGGGGCCAGGAATGCTGGAAGGAAGCTGAGGAACAACGTCATGGACTTCAGTAAGACACGAGAGGCACCCCTGGATCTGTACCCACCTGAACTCCAGAGGTACTTGGATATAGAGTGAAGTCCTCATCCAACAGATATTAACAGAAATGCTGTGATTTCTGGGGGAAGGGGGTTTGCTCATGCTGGTTTTAATGCAGCAGTGGGAAAAGGAGGGCCTAGCTTCACTCTGGAGCTGGCTATCACTGCCCAGGGCTATCTCTAATGTCTGTTGGGGACCCTGGCTGGTGCTTAGTCCTACAGCCCAGCCAGAGGTTTCCTGTGCTAGGTCAGGAAACCTATAAAGGTGTTGGGATTTGGTTGTTAGCAAATACAGTATGTCTTTTTGGTTTGCTCTGTAAATCTTTTTATTTAATGGGCAATAATATTGCATAGGGACCTAGGATTAATCAAAAACCCCAACCTCTTAAAACAGTTTCATAAAAAAACACATAGATGTCTTAAGAGCATTTTCGTTTTCCTTATTGCAAGCCTCTTCATGTTTCTCAGATCTTGTCTGCAATGGGCTTTTAGTCTCTGCTTCGACGATAGCAGTGATGCAAACTGCTGGTGCAGATGTGCTGCCACTAAATACACCGTGGCTGGAGCAGCAAATACCCCCTGGAAATGCAGAGTGGAGGGAAGAAGGGAAAGGAGATTGCATGGGGCAGGCTGTTAAGTGTAGATCCAGTAGTGCTTTCTGGTGGTGTGTTTGTTTATTTTTGCTCAGCAGATGAGTAAGAGAGAAGGCAAACTACCACCACCATAAATCATGGTGGTACAAGAAATGGTGCAGAGTCACCTGCTCTCCCCCAGGCAGGGATGTCAGGCGCTGGCATGCAGGGAAGTGTCCGAAATGAGGCTGCTGTGCCCCTGTGGAAGCAAACAGGCACACGGGGCAGGTCAGCCTCCCAGGCATTTACCCACATACCTGCTAGGCTGTGAATTCTTCAGTTCAGCAGCAGCCAACACCCACTGAAGCCAAGAGCAGTCTGGCTCAAGTGAGAGGGATGTGATTTTGCTTTTTAGTTACCAAGTATTGCATCTAATTGAACCTGCTGCAGGGGAGAAATGCTGATCTTAAGCTGATAATGCCTTGTTTAGATGTGACTTAAAATAACTGGCTTTGGGGAGCAGCAGCGCCTCCACTGATCCCAGTGAGAATTGTCATCCTGCCAACCCTGGCTGCAGGCCCCAGAGTTACCACTGCCAATGACATCAAAGGCCCACTGTCCTGTGTTCCTCATCACCCACTGAAGGACTGACTGAGAACCAAGGGCAAGAGCTGCTCAGGACCACCAAGGTTTGAAGAGCCTGTCCCAGTTTTCACTCCCTCCCCTGTCTCACTTAATCAGAAGCTGTCAGCCACCTCCTAGTCAGGCTAAGGGGCCTGGAATGCAGCTGGGGAGAGGTGATCACCAAACCTGTCATGTAGAGAGGCTGTAACCACAAATCGTGCTGATGAAACAGGATACACATGCATGAACTTCCCCTATATATACATATATATATATATTTATGTATGTATATATGATCTGCCTTTCTGTGAATAACTTGTCAGTTCAGGACATCCATAACTAGCTCCTACTGCCACATTTTGAAATTTTAGCTCATGATGGAAAAATAAACGCATGGAGTGGGAGGTGTCACTAAAAGCAAGTGATGAATCCTGGCACTGTCAGCATTTTGGATGATGTGAACACATTTCCATGCACTGAAGAGTCAGTGACCTGTATCCTTCTTACTCATCACCACATATCTAACCATAACTATGTTTTCTGTTACATGGCAGCAGAAGTATGCATGTTGTTTTTCAAGTATGAAAAGGCCTTTTCCTTGTGGCTGGAGTCCCACATACTAATTTGCATGCTGCTAGACTTTGATCCTAGTCTAGCATAACTGCTGTGAGATCAAGGGCTGTGTTCCATTTACCACAAGCACTGAGGACAGTGGAGAGCAGGGGTTAAGGCAGCAAAGTTGTGTGATGTTGTGAGTTACATGCTGGCAACAGCCCGCTCCAGATAAAGCTGTACGTGAAGACTTCAGTTCTTGCAGAAAGGGAAAAACCAGAACTTTCAGGGGACCCAAACATTTAATTCAACAGGAGGATTACTTGTGTGCTGGCCTGCCCTTCTCCAGTGCCAGTTTTGTTGAGCTTTTGTTGAAATATAACATCTTCTTGGAATAGCAGTGGCAGTTCTCCTGCCTGCATTTCCAGCTGGCCACAGATGGGCTGCCCTGGAGCTGCCACCCCAAACATGACTTTTTTGGGACTTAGGTTAGCCAATCCCCCATATGTAGCCATAGTATATATACATTTTCTAAAATAAGAACTGGGTTATGTAGGCAATAAGCGTCTCTTGAAAGCCCCACTGCAAGCCTCAATCTAAAAAAAACCCCCTTTGCTTGCATAACAGAAAATCTTAAAAATGCTAATAGCAAATCTAAGATTCATCCTTCTGGATCTGAAGCCTGTCAAGATTTCAGACATTGTTTATAGAAGCCAATGTTTTATTTGCTGGGATTTTTTAGGTGAAGATTGGTTTTTCTTTTGTACTTGTCTCTGAGAATGAAACACAGGAAATCATAGACTGACTGAGGGCTAGAAGAGCTTTGGGAGTGGTGTTTTCATGAGGTTGGGAGATAATTTGATTCCTTAGAATTAAGAGTGGCTATTTAGTATTCCTCTAGGCAAAAGACACTACTAAAAATAGTATCAAACTATTAAATAAGAGTGATGGGGTGTGTATCTGTTCCACACTGCATGATTGTGTTTGCAGAATGGTACCAATGAATTTCTAAAATCAAACTGCAAGCTGGATTTTTTCCTCAGTTAAAAAACAACTGCTCTTTTCATGGTACAATGACTGCAATGTTGATTACCTTCAGTGATGGACACTGTGGAGGGGATGGATGGAGTAATAAAAAAGCATAAAAAGCTTAATGAATTAGTGTTGCAAGCTGTTAAGTATAGAACCATCTTTAGATGGTTCAGTTAAACATCTTTTTTCCAGGAGTTTTGTACTTTCAGATAGACAGAAGAAACTTAATATTGCTATAAAATCTGATATCCCTTGCACAAGTCAAATAAGGAAGTAGTAAGGAGAGCTGAAAGCATTTTAAAGATTCTTCATTAGTCCTTAATTGTTTGTATCACGTTTTGTTTGCCCCAGATGGAACAAAGCAAATAACACCTAATGACAGTTTTTCTAGCTGATCCTATCCTGAAGGTATCCAGATTTCACACATTGATTTGTTATTCCACAATATGCTTTGAGTAGCAACATTCATTATTTACCACTACCTTTATATCACTATAATTACAGTGTCAGCTGATTAGTCTATTTGTCTATTGCAGACTTAATATCTTGAAAAAATCATGCTCTAATGTATTCTAAGAATACTGGACACTAAACTAGCCCTATAGTTTGCAGATATTTCTAATACATCCACATATGACAAAACTCTTGCTTTATTCTTTTAACATAAGAAATGAAATAGAACTTTAAGTATATATGACTCAGTATTTATCAGGCCTGAGATTTTGCATCCATGAATCTTTGCAAGTAATTAACAAGACTTTTATCTAAGTCCCCAGAAAACATCATTCATTTCTGCTTGTTTACATAAGAAGCAATTATTGCCAAACCACCTCCCCTCCCCGGTGAACAGCAATACCTTGCTGCAAGGAAAAACAATGCTCTTGCTGTGTTAACATCCTATTCTGGAAGAAAAGGGAGCTGACTCAGTGCATGCAGTCGAGCCCTCAGAGCTGTCTTCCAGGAGCAAAACAGGTTATATGAGAATATGACCTTGGTGAGCTGTGCTAATGGCTGTGATTTAAAATTCCAGGCTTTTGTCTCAAGCAGAGAAATTAGATGAGACCAAATGCCTTTAAAATAACCCAAGTAGCACTAAGCAAAACACAGATACAATTTTAAAAATTTACGGTGAGTAAGTAGGTGATCTCCAGCTAAAGTATGCTCAGTTTTTCCCAAGCTGGCATGTGTGGAAATTTACTGTGCTAAACCCGCAGAATGTGTGTTTGTAGGAGGTCCTTGAATACCTGCGCTGTGGTGGTGCTGGCTGACAGATCAGGAACACAATGCTCCTTGTCCACGCCCACTACACAGCATCCTGGCCCGGTAACTTAACTGGCTGGCAAAGACCAGCTCCAAATGTCTTCTGTGAGTGATTTGTAGTTTGTGAGGATAAATTAATGTTCTTCCTGCCAAAGGTAACAGCTGTTTAGATTGGGGTTAGACTTTAGCATGGGCTGTCTCCAGAAAGGTCCTGCGTCAGTGTTCGGGGGAAAATACTGCTTGCGCTCAAACTGGACCACCATTCAGGATATAAGACTTCTTTGAATTGTGGTGTTCTCCTGTGAATATAACAGAGTTTTGGTCTCCTGTGGGAAAGATTCAGGAGACATATCCCTTAAAAACATTCACAGCACACGCAAAGCATTTGTTGTTTCCAATTTTTACACACATTTGCATATATTCTACTTTCATCTCTTAGAAATACTCATGTCTTTGAAATCTCAGAGGAGTGAAGAGGTACAGAATGCAGTGTCTTGAGGCACACACATATGTTCCCTTAGCTGAGAAGTGAGCATTTTGCAGAGATGCAGATCATGGTCTGTGTGTTGTTAAGCAAGAGTGGTTGTAGTCTTCCTCACGCATAAACTGTTTTCCTTAATCTTAATCCTTCTAATCCTTAGACCTTTCCTGTGTCAGGTGAGGATGAATGCTCCATGTGCTCCCAGCTATCACTGGCCTAGTTTCCCTAAATCCAGACCACCCTATATCTGAACTCAGTGTTGTATCACTTTAATCATCGAAGAGATCACGCTGTCTTCACTTACTTATGCCTTCATAGATTTACTTCAGAATAATGCCAAGGTGTAGGAGGATTATAAAATTATATTTTCATTATTGCACCTTCAGCTTTGAAATCCTGAATGAGACCTTACTCTTAAATCCTCCTGCCTTTATCCTATGTGTATTTTCTTTTTATTTTCTAATTGTACTTGTTACTGTAAGTTCTCAATTCTATACACTTTCTAATGCTTTCTATATGCTTTCTAGTAAATTTATAATATGTTTTCATGGTATAGAATGGAACATTACTACATGTAAGTATATTAGTATTTAATTTAGACATTTATTTTTTTAATCCGTGATCTCTTTCTCTAGTATTGCAGTGGGATAGCCTTAAAATATATTGAATTTTGCAAGTACTATTATTGAATTGGGCAATTACTTTATTTAACATACAATTACTTTCTTAGGCATATAAAACCTATCTGCTAAAGAAGTTCTGTTTCATAGTCCGTTGTTTCTGATACCAGATTTTGAATCATTAAGGAATTGTTGTGAAGCAAAGGAGTATGTCCATCAGTCAAAACTCAAATGAGCCTCCTCTTATCATTAGTGAGGAGTGATTTGGAGAGTGAGGGTTCCCTTAAGCACTAGGTTGTGTGGAGTGTCTGGTGTAATCAGTAAGGAACACTGTAAACGTAAAATTGAGCAGACCTGACATTCAGCTCAGCATTTCCCAGAAGAACCCATGGACATGCAAGCCCCTGAATAATCCCTGTTTTTACACATGCACAAATGTCATGAGTGAGGCTTTAAGGAAATAGTTCACTTTTTTCTCCACTCTGCTTGGCATAGGTCTGCAGCTCCACTCCTGTGTGGCTGCAGTGTCTCCAAAGTGCTCTGCGGAAGGGTGATGGGCCATGGCACTGAATAAAACAAGCCCCAAAGCACTGCCTTGCAAGGACCAAGCAGGAGACAGCCTGGCACTGATCAGCTCAGCCTGCCAAATCAGACACCTTTGCTACAGCCCTGATTTTCTGAAGAATTCCCTAGTTAAGCTTACTGAAATTGGTGGGATGGCTTCCTCTCCACATCTCTGGCAGAAGAAAGATGTTGTTCCCTCCTTTATAAAACACACTGAAAGCCATTCTTTTGAAGTTTGACAAATTTATGGAAGCATTGCTGCACTGCACTACAAAGGAAATCCAAGTGTGTTCAATGAACTGAAGTTTTGCAGACTAAATTTCACGTGACTGATTTGTTATGCCAAAGTGAAATCAGATGCATTCAAATGAGAATTCAAAACCAGTTTTATGTATGAATGCATAATGCAGTTTGAATAGCCATTCCCTGAGTGTATGGATTAACAGCACCTTGGAGTCTGTGAATCACAAAACATTAACACTTGGTTTTTACATAACAGACCTGGGACTTATTGCAAGAGCTTTGTTTTTCAAACTGTATATTCTAATTTTGGCTCTTAAACATCCCAGCTGTGAGGGGCAGCTCCACCATGAACGTGGTTTGCACAGGAGACAGGATAAATGGAGGATGTTTTCCCAGAATGTGTCCTGGGTACATTTGGGCACCCACCTAAGCCATTGCATTTCTCAAGCTGCCAAATATGTGGTAGTTTACCTCAATTTTCTCAAATAACCCCAAACATCTAACCTGCAAGAGAGACCAAATTTAAGCTTCTGTTTTGGAAACGCTTGGCCACATTTGTTTTCTGGTTGAAGTCTTAGACACCAAAATGGTTTTGTTTTATGAAAACATTGCACAGTAGTTGACTAAACAAAGCCCATTGAATAAAAGCAAACTATTGGAAGCCTTTACAGCCTTCACCTGGTAGAACAGGAAAGCACTCTTGGATTGTTTTAGCCACTCACTGTCACGTTACAGGGTTTACAACTTGCCATCTGTATCTGTAACAGTACTTGTTTACCATGTCTATTTATTCAGAATTGCAGAAGAAAGCAAGTCTGTGCTGGGAAGGGGCTTTTTTCCCATCCTTCTCAAATATCAGGTGCACACAGGGTAAACCCGACAAACCTGGCCAGTTTTATTAACGTAGTCTAAAAAGCAAGAGGGCTCTGTGCCCAGTGCTGCTTGACTGAAGAAACAATTCTGAATGTGTGGAAGGGATGTTGGTGTTCTGGGCTGCCACATGTCCAGCTCATCCCTGCCCATGGAGCAACACCTGGGCACACAGCAAGTGAGGGGGAGCCCAGCCTGGGCAGCTCCTGGGGCACAGTGCAGAAGGCTCAGACATGGGCTTAGGCCTGGGCTTGGATATCTTTATGGCCTATTTGACAATTAAATTGTATTGTGAGATTCTCAGGATACCACTATCTTTGGAGCCCACAGGGATGAACGTTTTTTTGCAGGTCCTAGAGACACAATCCATTGTTTGATTATTTGATTCCTCTTGGCTGCCTTTGACACTTCAGTTCCACCGTAACATTTTGCTGGCCTAGAAAACGACAGGCAGCTTTTGAGCAAGAAAGTTCAGGAGCAGAAATAAATTCTATTTTTAATCCTTCCTCTGATTTTCCGTGGGTGACACAGTTTCTCATGGCATGGCAGTTCCAGGGTGTGGCAGTGCTGCTGAGTGTGCCTTGCAGCTTGTTTTACAGATTTAACCCCTTTACATGCTTTCCCCTAATTAGAAATTTCAGGTTTGGGGGGTTATCCTACTATTAATACCTGAACGACACTCTGATTTATTGCAGTGGATTGGCAACAGATTTGTAGGATGAGAAAATACAAGCTAGGAATTTAAAGAAGTACTTGAGCACTAACAAAGCTGAGCCTGTGTCAAGTGGTGATAAATTTTCCACTATACCCTTGATCACCTTATTATTAATGTCATCAATCTTTCTGTGAAAAGTGTCTCTGGGCATGCCCATATGACCAAAGGTTCTACTAAATAATTAATCATTGGGGCATGTTGCCAGAATTTGCTGCTTTCCAATTTAATCTTAGCAGTTTACTCATTTGTTTCTTCATTTGGAAACAAAAACTTCACGGATAAAAATGAGTCAAAAGTACTGATACGTATTTGAGGACTATGTAGCATTGAAACCTCATGTTGCTTGCTCTAGAAATGTTTTTCCCTCTTTTAAAGCAACACCCCAAAATTAACAGTTGTGAGAATGATCACTTCAGGAACACAAGCTGTTTCTGCTGCCAGAACCTGCATCCCAGCTGGCTCTCCCTGTCCCTTCAGTAGTAGCTCAGCCTTCTCTATGCTTTAAAGGGCACCCAAAATGCCACATTATCAGGATATCTTTAGAAATAAACTATTGCAATGTCAGTTTGATTGTTTAATTAAAAATGACCATGGATATTAATCCCTTTGTTAAACTGTTTATTGCTTGTTATTATAGCTAAAGCAAAATAAGTCCTAAGCAAATGGCTTAAAAATGTTATCTTCTTTTTAGTTACAATTAATTTAATTTAGACTAACACTGTATTAACTTCTAGCATTCAATTATTTAATGAGTCATGAAGAAAGTTTTCTAATTATAGAGGCATTCATTTTTCACAGATTTGAAGGCATACACTGAAATATATTCTATTGAGACCGTGAGCTTTGTCCCACTCAAGCCCTTCTTTAATGGTCTCTGTGATTTCACATAAGAAGCCAATTTGATTTTAGTTTAAACATATGTACCATCCTGTACGCCTTAATTTTGTTTGTGTCCCTCCAAGGATTTTTAGTTGAAAGCTCTCACATCTGTTATATCTGTAACACTGTTGGGTTCGCCCCCTCCAGCTTCTTCCCAAGAATCAGTGGGCAGCAGCCTGTTCATGAAAGATTAATGCCAACCTTCCACACTTATTTACCCATTCATAGACTCTCCTCTTTCAGTGTGGCTCGTGGTTTTGTTTTTATTAATTCCCTCTGGATATTAGCTAGAACTGGCCAAATATAACATTGGCTTGCTGCTCTGTTTCCTGATGAGTCAGTTGACTGTACTTCCAAATCAGTATTTTCATAAGATCACTTGCAATCTTCCCTGCTATTTACTGCTTGCTATTCATTCTCTGTTGTTGAACAAAACATATGGCAGTGTTTTTTCCCCTTGACTGCATGCCTGAAACTTTTTAAAAGGGAAAGTGAGAATAGTTAATGAGCTTCTCCTTCTGGAAATCAAAAAGAACCAAGCCAAACAAGCATTTGTGAATACATGAATGTGGTTAGCAGGAGGCATAAATGTTTTCCCAGGTACTCCTTCCCTGACTGAATGATCTAGGGTGATACAGCTACTTCTTTCCTGCCTTTAATTGTGCTGTTGTGCCTTTTAAATGAAAATATAAATAAGTTACGGTTTCAATTTCATATCATTATACATAACTTGTGTAGGAAAGGCCACTGTCCCTCACAGTCACTAGTGTAGTGTCTTGTGCAGTTCAAATTTCCAATTATAAACACGTTATGCATAATTTTATTGGTGATTCTTAGGTGTCCTATCTATCCCCAAATTCTTTGGTTTCCCCATGGGATACTCAGCATAGAGTACTGCAAGTAAAGTGTTAAAATGACACCTTACACCAGTATCTTCCAAAGCCCTGCCCCGTAAAATCTACATTTGAGCAAAAGGTGTGGTAATATCCCTGATATAATGAAAAGCTTTGCCTCTGCTTTATGTAAACATCAGGAATCTGTGAAGAACCTCATTAAAAAAATGAATACATGTAGGAATCTGTTTAAATCAGCATGTTGTTGGTTGTATATATATGTATACTTTTTTAAGCCTTAGGTGTCTGTGAAACTGAAGTTGCTTAATCACTGCAAGCTGCAGTTGATGTTTCACTTCTGATGCTGAGCTGAATTAGGAGCCATCAACTCCTCATTTACCCTGAGGACTCTAAGGGATACAGCCAATAGGTGTGTCTATTTGGAGTATATATATCCAGTTACACAGTTAGTGTTTGGATTTCAAAAGACTGAGAAGTTCAGGCAAACTTAAATTGACGCACCCTGGAATACAGGTGAGGCTGGAATACGAAGTTTACAACAAATCTGTATTTGAAGGTAAAGTTTCTTTGAAATCTTCTCATAAAAATTGATAGTATTCAGATCTAGCAGCTTAATAAGGATCACATTTAATTTCAAGTTAAGGGTTCCATGCATTTCTCAAAGTGAGGCTTTTGCCAAGGTGTTTTATGGCTCAGTTGCTGGTGATTACCCAGAAGCAAACAAGAGAAGAGGGTCTAATATGAGATCTGACACTCAGCAGATGAGCTCTCTGCTATCCAATGCTTTATCTCCCATCTTTCTTTACATCCAATTGCTTTTGTAGGTTTATTCTGAACCTTCCTTGTCTTGAATGAAATGTGAAAGATTGTGTAACATAAATGTAGCACTACTTTCCTTGTGCTAATGTTCACAATGTATTTATTAACTTTACTCTGTCTCTACCAACATAAGTAAATCTTTGGCAGATAAATCCTGAATTCCTGCATTTTCCATCTTTGAAAAATAAGTTTCTTCTTCTATGTCTGCTTATCCTTTTCCACTTTTTTCCAGTGAGTGGAAAACTTTTAAATAAGTCTCCATACTCCTACCCGTAATTCAGGTAGCATCCCTTTTGCTCAAGTAGCTCACAACATTTATAACTCAGGTAACTCCTGTGGATAATGTTTTTCTGCTTTTCAAAATAGATGGCAGCCATCTCCTCTGTTCCACTTCTAAACACTCGGAAGTGTTTTTTCTGGTAACTGAGGTGACTGACTTAGTTGGTCTTTGGATTAGAAGTCTATACCCTGTTAATCTGCTTTTAGCAAGAGTGAGTACATTCCCTGCCACTCGAGTAACTCTGCAGGTGACTGGAGATGCAAGCAGCGCTTCTTCCTCTGAAACGTGGTGTCCGTGAGGGGGAAGGAGGAAGGGCTGCGGGTGGGACACAGCCATGGGTGGTGGCAGCTGCACGGTTTGTAAATGGCACAAATAATTCACTGCTGATGATCTGTAGGTAGGGCAGTGTCCAGGCTCCTGCCCTCAGCTCTGGAGTCCTGCTCTCCCCTTTCCATGTGCTGTGCCCTCACATCCCTGCGCTGTCAAGCCCAAGGCTGTGCCAGGGGCTTGACCTGCACGAACCGAGGGAAACAAACCTACCCCGTGTGACAATGGTGGCTGTCACAACCGCAGAGGCCACCCTGGCACCCGCTGTAACTAAATCTTTCCTCTGGGCTTTGAAACCTTCCCATTTGTTGTTTCTATTTCGCTTATCTTTGGCAGGTGCTCATCTGTTTTGTTTCAGTTTTTATTACACCGGTTAAATGAAAACCTTTAATTCTGAAGGAAGATTTGCAGGGCCCGGATGAGTCAATATTGACAGAAGATCCTCAGGAATTGTTAAAAGAGGAGCCCAGCCTCGAGCAGCACTGAGCAAACCCTGCTGCAGGTGACGCAGCTGTGGCAGAGCGGATGTGAACTGAGCGATCTCTGCTAGCCCTGCCAGCAGGTCAGGAGCCTCTGCAGCAGCCGCCACGGGGGACACGGACCTTTAAAGCCTCAGCAAAGCCCGATCGGCGGCCTCAGGCCCTGCAGCGGCCCTGGCTGCCGCATCGGCCCACGCCGGACGGCTCTGGGGCACGTCCGTCCCTCTGCCGCGGTCACCGCGACCGGGACACTCGGCCAAAAGCATCCATTAACACGCCCCGGCGGCACACGGAGCATCGCGCATCGCCCGCCTGCCTGCGCGGCCCCAAGGTCTGGGGAGCGCCCCTGGGAGCACGGCGGTAGCGGCGGGCCCGGGGCCATTCCCAGGCTCCGCGGCTGAGGCGATCTGCCCCACCGGGTCACCGCGGAGCGGCACCGAGCCGCTGGCGCGCACGCGCAGCGGGGCCGGGGCG
>VZRL01004973.1:3484207-3683985 GCA_013397895.1 Origma solitaria | reverse complement strand
GGGGAGCGCGGGTGATGCGGGACCGGCAGGGCCGGAGGGGGAGGGCGCCGGGCTTTCCAGTCGCTTTTCAGTGCTGTCGATCTGTTTTCCAGGGGTTTGATGCTGCGTTTAGTGCTGAGGTGCGTTCCGTTCCTGGAGTCGCCCGGCAAGGAAAGCACAGGAACACCCTTCACTCGTAGGGAGAGCAGCAAGCCTTAAAATACTACTACAGATAGTTCCATAAATAGCATGAAGTTCAGTGTTTGGGACTCATATGGAATCCGTGGGAAATAAGAAAACAGTAACGTCTAGAAAAATTAGGGCAGTGAGACAAAAATATTTATAAGTTATTCTATGAGCACTGCTACATTTTATTTTGCCTTACTGAAGAAGCAAGCCCCCCAAAACATTTGATTTTTATGTACAGTAGCTGTACAGCAGCTTTTGAAATGCGAAGTACTGCATTTTGTTTAGGAGTATCAGACTCTAGAATATGGCTTTTTTTTTGGCCTGTGAAATGCATTTGACAACACCAGATGTGAAATTCTTGTATCTGAGTAGCTTCAGATTTTAACTTAAAGTGCTGTTATCAGTACAGAATTAATGAAAAAGAGCAATACCAATGATAAAAAATTTTGGTTACTTTTAAAATTGTGTTAAGGGTAAGGGCAGTCATTTTTATTCAAAATGCAAATATTTAAGTTGACATGAAATTTGTTTGGGTGTTTTTTTGTCTTGTTATTGTTTTAAGCGTCATATGAAGAAAGAGCGTAAAACAAAAGCAATAGCCTTAATGTTGTTTTTGACTGGTTACATTCTGTTCTTGATACAGTCTTTCTCCAGAGTGGCTTGTCATCTCACTGTACAAAAATTCACTGTGGTTTATGACTTATTTCCTGGGGCTAAAAAGCAGAAGTTTGTAATAATAGATGTGTTATCAGGTCTTAACTATATCCTAAGAGGAAGGTAATGATCTGGGTGTATTCCTGAGACTTTATATTCATAACCATCTTCAGCACTTCTCATACTATTTGACTATTTTGTGTGCTTTGAAAAGTTAAGGAAACACATTTTTAAGCTTGGTAAGTCCTCCTTGACCTGTAGATTTATGCTTCAGGAATGGCTGAAACCAAACATTGTGACTTGCAGCCCTAATTTTCTTTGTAGTTGTTCAGTGTGTTTGTTATTGTTGGTCCCTAGAAACGGGAGGTAGGTTCACGTTTGACATTTGTATGTTCAGTGTTGATGGCTGGCTGACAAGCTTGAGTCAGTCTGATGGAGCTGCTGATCTGTGTGGTGAAAACTCTTGAAACTCATCATGAAGTCAGTCTGTGGTATGGATCTGGTCCCTTCTGGCTGGTTAGGAAAGTGGACTTCTTGCTAATGGATACAGAATCCCTTGGAGGGGGCAAACCTACTGACTTAGGCCATTTGACCTCAAATAAGCTGGCATTTGGTTCTGAAAGTTGTGCTATCTTCAAATGCCTTGTTCCACTCAAAATAGGGATGAAGTTAATAAGTATCAACCTCAGTTTTATTCTTTATATTTCATAGAACTGGGATGTTTTGAGAGAACTCTGGCTTACAGCTGTGGACAAGGGATAGACTCTCCATACCTGTACACCTGAGTGCTCTGGGGCTTTGACAAAAACACTGTTAATGTCCTAAAAAGAGATGTCAGGACTGTGGTGTGTAGGTTCCATTTTTCAGAAGTGTTTATGGGTGGTTCCCATCTTCCCTGCCCCATCTCTTGCTTGGAGAGGATCCTCATTGTGTAAGAGCACTGAGTAGGGCCTGAGTATGCTGGTGTGAGTAACTTCTCATTTATGACACTTACAAAACCATAATGCCTATAAGAAATAACTTCTCAAATCAAGAGATGTGGTTTAGCCAGAAACCTAGGAAAATCAGAATGGTATTTATTGGAAAACCGCTAGTCTTTGAAGAACTGGAGAAAATGTCTTCATGTTTGACTTAAAGCATGGTGTACTTTTGCTGAACTGGTGAACATTTAAGCCATTGATTTCCCCAGCCCCCATTCAGTGCTGATTGTAGGGCTTTTATTCTTCCTTTCTGTAGACCAGTGAATGGTTTGAGCCATTGAGTCATACTAAAGACCTAATTTTTTTCAATGGATTGTCAAGACTTCTGGAACAAACATAACACATGGCTCAGGACAAAATTCAAAAGAGCTGTGGATAAAGCATTCTTGTTAAAGGAGATTCAGCTATGGAGTAAATTTCCAGAAACTAGCAGGAAGAACTGAGTCCTGACTTGTCTAGCAGTCTACATTTTCTTTTAAAATAGATGTTCCAGTGGAAGAGTAACCAAACCTGTCCTAACAACCAACTGTAACTTACTGCCGTGGTGGCAAATCCAAAGAAATAAAGCCGTCTGATGCTGCAGGACCTTAAACACCAGGTTCAGGCAGCCTGAATTCCACTGAAGCCCCTTTTGCCAGTGAATGGAGAATTCTAGGTGGTTTTGAAGAGCAATTTAGAGAATTTACGTAAGACACTGAGTGGGGAGCTGCTTGAAAGCCAGCTAATAAGAAATAGGAGGCAGAAGGATTTATGTGGAATTTAGGCCATCTGAATATGGCCCTAAGATGCGACTTAGTACTACTAAGTAAGGTGTATTAACACTAAGAAGACTTGGCTTCAATTTCTATCCATTTCATCTGCTGCCGATTACTAAGCAAATTTACCATTTAAGCAGCTTCTTAAGGATGGGGGCTTCCTGGCTTGCTCCCTGTCAGGAGGGACCCCCTGCACCAGCACAGCCTGTTCTGGGGGGCAGCCCTGCTAAGAAGGCTCTGGGGGTCATGGTGGACAGCGAGCTGAGCATGGGGAAGCCTGTGCCCTGTATTAACAGCAGCACAGCCTGTAGGTCAAGTGAAGCAATTATGCCATTCCATTTGGCACTCGTTAGACCACGTCCAGAATACGGCATCAGCTCCCCTCCCTGGGACAAAGGAAATGGTGATCAGCTGGAGTGAGTGCAGTGGGCAGCTGCCAAGATTGTCTTGAGTTGTGAGAAGTAGAGGAACTGTGCCTGTTGTTGAGCCTGGAGAAGAAAAGGCTTGGAGGGCCCTTCCAGCACCTGCGTGAAGGTTTTCAAAAGACTGAAGCCGAGTTCTTCACTGTGGTGCACGGTAGGAGGACAAGAGACAGCAGGTGTGAATTGAAGTCTCAGAGGTCTGTGTTTATAAGGCATTTTTCACTGTGAGGTCTGTCATGTGGTGGGACTTGGTAGCTGAGAGAGCTTGTGCAGGATTCCTCCGTGGAGGTTTTCAAAATCCGACTGGATAAAGCCCTGAGAAAGCAGGTGTGATTTCACAGGTGACCCTGCTCTGAGCTTGAGGTTGAACCACAGTCCCCCGATGTCCTTTTCCACCTGAATTATCCCATGGCTCTCTCGAGTTTCTGCCAACAGAGCAGTTGCAGTGGAAGGTTGTGAGCCAGCTTATTTGGGACTGCGTGTGGTCTGGCAGTGCAGGTTTACCCATCAGACTTGGAGCAGTATAGCAAGCACTCAAGCCAATCCTAAGCAGCTCTCAAATGGCAGGACTTTATTTGTTTAATTATGCAGTTAGAGTTGGAAAAACCTGCTCTTCATCCTGAGGGCCTGGTCTACGTCAGGGTTTGCCGTGTAGTAAAGCCTGAAGGGCTCTCAAAGGATTCAGTACTCTGCTGCAAGATACAGTTTGGGATCTAATGATTTTGAGTCTGTTGAAGGAAATCACATAGACAAGGCTATATCCTAAACACACCTCCTGAATGGCTATTCTGAAATATGGGTGGGGGAAAAAGTGCAACTCTGAAGGAACTTCAAATCTTATTCTGTATTACGTTCTGAATCCGTTAGAGAAAAGTTGTTCAAAGTTCAAAATGGGTTTAGAATCAGCTTGATTCAAAACTTGAAAGAGTCTTGTACTGATCCTTGGGAAGGAATTACCCACGTGTCTTCTTGTTCCTTAAGTGAGCCTGCAGCTCATGGAAAGTCAAGGTGCTGACTTAAGGTGTCTGTAATCCCAGAGGAGGTGGCAATTTGTCACCACCTGTGCATTGGGAAGTCATCTTTCCCTCTGTGTTCTTGAGCCTTGTTAATTATGAAAATGTGCTAGTTAATTATGATATCTGAAATGGGACAAGCTGACTTCTCAGTCTGGTGAGTTTCCTGAAAAGCAGGGAAGATAAGATTATTCAAGTTACTGACTTGTGGATTTTCACTGCTGATAGTGAAAACAGCAAGAACAAACTGCAAACCTTCTCCCATTACACTATAAAATTGAAAATCCAATGCTTTGGGTTTTAGGAGCTGTGTAAATATAATTACCTTGAATGCTTGTATCTACTAGATGAAACCAGTATGAGACCTGGAAGGGGTAAAATGGATAATAAAGATTAGAAGTGACTTGCTGAAGATGCAGCAGCAGAATGGTACTAGTACTGCACTGCCAGGTCCAGTTGCCCATCTATTTTCTGTGTTACATTCCTGTCTGTAGAACATTCTCTCCTGTGATAAACTCATAAGGATTCTGTGAACTGAAAACTATATAAAAAAACTTTTTCTGCATCTGTAGAGGAAAGACTTCTGCCTTTGCCTTACTCTCTTCAGGACAGGGTATGGAATATGCCTCATTTTGTTCAGGTTGGCTCCTGAGACATGCGAGAAGCCTTGGCCATCTGCAGGAGGGTTTTGCATGGCTGCTTTTCCTCTTGAGCAGTTAGTGCAGTGTCATACATCAGTGTGCATGGTGATACAAGGTCTGTTGGAGCAGGCGTACAGAAAAATTTCTACCAACCAAAGTTTTAAGGCAGTGTGAAAAGACAGTCTGTGAAACAGTGGTGTGTGGTCTGCAGTGGTTTCACCAAACCATTATTAAAATGGTTTATGAGCTCGTTCTGTGAGAACCTAGGAAAAACTAGAAAGTGGAGCATCTGTGGTTAACTTCTGGAATTTAGATGAGTTGGTAATTTGTGTTTGGTAGAGAGGTGTCTGTAGTTGGTTTTAAGTATGTGGGTATGGAGAAAGGCAGAAAGGAACAGGAGAAGCGGGAGGTGATGGCTTTACAGGAGGATTTGAGTGGTTATGTAGAGAAATATCTGTTTTTTTGTGTCTGCAGATTTTGTGAAGTTTTTTGTTTGTGAGTGCTGAAGAGAGGTAAAGGCAGCAGGCACACAGGGGAGACGGCTGTCCCAGGAGTGCTCGGGCAACGAGCTTGGTGATCTGTGTGGCAAACTGGGTTCGGTCTGTTCCCAGCACTAAGTCCACAAATGACTCGTCAAGCCCTGGTGACAGAACTTTCCAGGCATTTACAGCTGCAGTTTAATTGTCCTGATGAAGTATTGCTGCACTGTATTGTTCTAGGGACACTGTGAACAGAGAAATGCTTTTCCTAATGGATAACTTTGAGATGCATAGAAAACATTTTCCAGTTCTGCAGTGCTGAAGAGTGTGTAGATTTTATTTTTTCCCCTTTCTTGAGGGGGAAGATGCTTATGGAGATTCTTCCCTGCTTGCCTTACAATCTGCACAAAAAGCTTAACCTGGTAACATCCAGTACTTTCAAGAACAAGGTACAAATCCAGTGCCCAGTAGGTGTAGCAGGGCTGTGAGCTCATGTGTGTGTCCAGGTCACCAAGGCAAGGCTGTTAGCGTGTGTTAAAAGGTGATCTGAGGGTTTTTGATTGGGAAGGCTAAGTAAAACAGGCACCCAAAAATAAACTTAAATCTGTAATTTCCTAATAAAATCAGTTCTAGTTAAGAAAAAAGTAATTTTCTGCCCAATTCCTGTGTTACACAGTGACAAATGCAGTTGTGGCCAGGTCCAGGCTGTGAAAGGACTGAGACATCTTCTACCCTGACTTGTTTATTGTGCATCTGTAGATGTGATTACATCTAAGATAAAAGATTGTAGAAGTACAGTGGTTGAAACTGCCTATGTTTTAATTACATCGTTGGCTTAATATTTCATTATTCTTTGGGGGATTTTTTAAAAAAGCAAGATATATTTCTCTTGGTGTTTGAAATGTTAGTGGCTCATGAAACAGATGTAATATTTATATTCTTCTTCTAGAAATATTTATTAGTCTATACTGGACTTCCAACTTGTCAAATTGTATTAATCTAATGCTGCCATCTGTATAAACACAGACAAAATAATTTTGCCTGAGAATATTCACAAAATTCTTACAAATACTATTGCACCTTTCTTTTTAAAAAAGGTCAATGTTCTTGAAGCTTAGCAGTGAAGGCTCTACCCAGCCACGTACCTCAATTTCGGTCATGTTTACATAATCAGAGTCTAAGGGTGTGTTTGATTTCCCTGAAGAGAAAAACAGAATTGCCTTCTACCAAAACCTCCATCTACCTACGCAGTATTTGTGTACTGATTCTGAACTCCTGGCTTGAGTGATCTCCTGGGGGGACGTAGTTACTTCCTTGCCTTCATCCCATCCAGAACATATCTGTGGGCACTGGGTATTGTCCTCTGTTTTTCAACACCTGTGTTTGTAAGTTTTATTTTTAAGGGTGACACATAAGGACTTGGAGCTGAGAACCAGAGAATTATTCACAGAGAATGAAATGGCCTCTAATTTAGTGAGACCTTGTTCCGTGTTTGCGTCGAGTTATGCAATTGTTGAACATGTTCATGACTGATCCTGCCTTGCTTTGCTTACAAAAGGGAGAGTAATAAAAAGAGAAAAAGGGATATTTGTTCCAGTGGGATGGAGGAGAGAGGTTGTCCTGATATTCTGTTACTTCTAAAGCTAGAAAATAGAATGATGACTCAAATGAGCAGAGGAGACTTCTTTATGCTGTGTTTAAATAAATTATAGTGCTGGATTTTGAACAAAGGAGTCATTTTTCCCCAAGCAGAATAGATATAAAACCTAGATCAAGTAGCTCTTTAGGAAAACACTGAGTTTGAAATACTTTCTTTTTCCTTGGTTGTTTCTTTCTTTTGTAATACCATATTCCCCACTGTCCCGAGAACTTTAGAGCAGCCAAGAGAAATAAAAACTGTACAAAGTAGTTTGCAGAGAAACAGCTTACTTGTCTTTCTGTACCTCAACCTTTTGTGTGACTTCCCATCAGTCACCCCCCAACTTGTTGAGTGCAAAGTGTGCTGTCTGTCCATAAATACGTGGAAGAGTGAGCTTGAAACATTAACAGCCAAAATCTTCTCTGGTAGTCTTCCCCAGATTTCATCAAGTGCTTAATTGGTCAATGGTTTTGCCATGGCTTCCAGGCTTTCCAGTTCCTTTTGGCAACTTGGTGTTTACAGTGTCTCGCTTGTATCTATAGTAAACATTTGTTGAAGTCCTATTTCTACTGATTGTGTGTGCAGCATTCCTGGTGTCTTATAAATTGGTTTGGTTTAGTTGGAGTTTTTTGAAATCTAGTGTTAAATAAGCAAAGTAATTTTTTTTAGCATTAGGTCCTAAGAAATGCTAGGAGGAAGGCTGTTTCTGACCATTGCAGGGCAATAGTTGTATTTGGACATGTACTTCAAATCTTAAGCAAAGTATTCCTTTCAAACCAGCTTAAAAGTCAAGCTTAATCAGTTGTAAACCTGGGTGTTTAGAATGTGCGGTTTCACAGACACCACTGTAAGCAATCTAAGAAACAGATGACTGTTTTTGAGAATAGGTTTATAACTTGTGGCAGAGGTAAGGAAGATTGCCAAAAGTGAAAATTGCATATTTCCAGAAGTTTGAGCGAATTTCATTTCTCTCTTTGTATTTATGCTCAGGAAAACCTCCACAGGTTTCTGCTTTTATATAGTTGCTGAAGTGAAGCACTGCTTTTGGTAGGTCTTGCTTAGCCCTTACAGAGAGGTTCAGTCTATGAACTCTGAAACTCCCAATGAATCTTGTGTGAGTGTTGGCTTGAGGCAGCACTTCCTGGGGCTGTGATTTTATAAATTGCATTCCCGCTGTTTTTCTGCTGTGTGGCTTGAGGGGGATCTCTTCATTATACTGAGAATGAATATTAGATAACACAATCTAAACTGTGCACATGGGTTGGGAGCAGTAGTCTTTCTTTAGTAAGGTAGAGATTCTTTCTGAAGGACTTGTGACTTCCATTGTAGGCCAGAGGAGAGGGATTGTTCTTATTCTGGAGTTTCAGGCACCGTGTGAGAAAAGCAGATATTCTTGTGGGAACTTATTCATTACAATTATTTTGGTAGTAAATCGCTGTAGATGACTGGGCACAATAATGATTAAAGAAAAAACAAACCCACCAAACCCAAGGAACTGGAACCTGGAAATGGATTTATCCTTCAAAAGGGAAAGTGCATTATAAATGTCAGCAGCTTAGCCTTTCAAATTACACAGTGAAACATTCCACTTTATCACTTTGAGGCTTAGATCATGCTGTGGATATCCCCTTGCTTTGAAATGTATTGTAAAATTCCTCTTGTATGTATTGTTCATCTGGCTGATATTTTCTTGTGAGGAACTTGTCTAAAGACTTGGAATTTTCACACTTTTTCTTCTGAAGTCTCTATCTTCATTTTGTTCTCTCAGATTTGCTTTGTTACCTGAGTGTGTTTATTCATCTTCTTGTTCTTCCAGAGCTTCTGGTGTAAGGTTGTGTAGTCCCTCAGGATTTGAACCAAACTGTGCAGCTGTTTTGACGTTAATCAGTAGTTATAGGTAGGCAGTTATGATTTCACAACTGCATTGTGAAACCTGTAGAGACTTGTAGGCTTGGCTCATCTTGTGTTTTAGGGAAAGGGGAACACAATCCCGAGATGAATGGGCTGTTTGGGCAAGAGCCACCAGGAGTGAAGTCAGCAGGGCTGAACAGTAACTGGGGAAAGGTGATTCTGGTAGGGGAGGTCATGGTCACCAACCCACTGACCACCTACCCAAAACAGACCCCTGACTCCACTTCAGGGATGGGCTCCACTTGTGGACTAATGAGCAGGAGTAGCAAGAGATAAACTAGAGAATAGGGGTTTAAGTACTAATTAGTGAAAAAGCTGTGTAGTTTGTAACCAAAATACACTGATGCCTTTGTTAAAATGTGTAACTAATGTAAAGTTTTGCTGACTTTGTGGGGTTACACCTGGATCCCTGCTTTGTGTAAACTAGAATAAAGAAATAAAATGTCTCATCTTTGTGTGTCTTGGTGAGTGAATTGACACTGCACACCAGGTAATGAGCCAGCATCAGGGACAACAGTTAGCCCTAACAAAAGCCCATCAAATAGAGAAGAAACGTTAAAAAAAGAGCCCATCAAATAGAGAAGAAATGTTAAAGAAAGAAGGCAAAAAGGGTGTGAAAGTACAGGCTTACCAGATTTTGGACCTGGCCATTCAGGCCATTCATTTTTGAAAAATGAATATAGGATAATGGTTAATAATTTTTACTGGGGCACTGCATGAACTCAAATTCATCTAAATGTAAAGGAGAGTATTTTCCTCAGTGCATAGCCTCTGCTGGAGAAAAAAAATACAGAAGCACCTTTACAGTTAAAAATGTTTGTTTTGTTAGATTTTTTGTTAGTTTTTTTATTTGTTTGTTTTGTTAGATTTTTTTTTGTTAGATTTTGGTTTTTTTTTCTGATCTAATGAACACATGACTAGGATACAGTGCAAACCGCATTGAATGTATGGCAGCAGACCATCTATTTGTTTTGTTTTCTAAGAAACAAGCAAACCCTAACAGTTCATGCCTTAGCATTTCAGATTTCCCAGAAATTGAAGAACTGATCTTAGGCTGTGTTTTGTAGTAGAAAACAACACACGAAACCATTCTGGTGAGTCCCTTGGATTCGGATGGAATGCAGAGTCTGCCTCCCAGTGGAAGTACTTAGGGTGATTGACTTAAACGAGAGGGAAAATGACTGTAGAAATTAGGAGAGTGTTAAACTGGCAATGATAACTGGGCTGTTTCACCACTTCTGCAGTAGGCAAAGGTTACTGGTGAAGCTTCTGGCTTATTTTTATGCAGACTTTTTTCATGCTTTGTGTGCAGTGGTATTGATGTTCTTGTTTAAGTACTCTTCCATGTTTCATTTGTATCTGTGGTTTAAAACACTAGCAGTAGGCTGCAGAAATTGGTGGTTTCGTCTCTCTCCAGCAGTGAATTGTCAAATACCAAAGTTTCTCTGTGGCCTTCTCCAGTAGCAAGAGGCTTTATCCATTAGTTTCCTTTTTTTTTGTCTGTCACAAACATGAAAACATTTAATTTATTTTGGCATTAAATGTGTCTCTTAAATGCTCTAATAACTGCTTGTGAAAAGGAATGGAAGTAGTGTATTGACAGTATCTGGCAAAGTGCCTGAAACGAGTAAGACACTCGTTTGCCATGAAGTGTCATGTATGTAGTGGGAGGAGAAGGAGCGGCAGCTCTGGATTGTGTTCTGGCATAACCATTCCTTTGTTATGTGATCTTGAGTAAGTGTTTTTAGCACACTGCCTTATTGGGAAGTGCCTTCAGGTTTGCTGACAAAGTTGTCACCTTAGAGCTGTGTTTTATTGTTCTTATTAACAGAGGATGTATTTGTCAATCCATTAAATATCTGAACTGTCTTGGATAAGTTTTAAAAAAACCCCTTGTTTAAGGAAAATAAATTGTAAAATGTTTTGAATGGAAAAAATCTAAGATGCAGAATTGCAATGGGGTTTGCATTTTTGGTTGGTTTTATTGGAAGGGTGTTTGTGTCGTGGGTGAAGGTAGCTTTAGGAGTGTTTAAGTGTTGTTCCTGGAGCTGATTAGTGCTGAACTCATTTTGATTTAGTTCTATCTTTCACCTTAAACTTAAGTTTGTAATCTGTGCAGTCAGACTGTGCATTGAAGTCACGTAGCTTTTTTGTGGGGGAAATAAATCAGTTTGTCTGCTTTGCGATATCACTTTGACTTTCAGTTTCTCATAGATGTCACTGTCTTTGTTTAATTAGGAAGCAGAGGAGAGATGTAGGAACCTGGGCCCTCTCTGTCCTGCAGTGTGCAGTGATATTTCAGACAGTGAGGCTTGGATGTATGTGGAAGAGGTTGATGTCAAATAGAAGCTTTTAACACCCACTTACCATTACCTTTTTGGAAAAACTGGATATACCAAGTATCTGTTTAGAAGAAAGCACAGTTCTGCACCCTCCTTTTACCTAGTTTAGAAGTTCCTTCTACCTCGTTTAGTTCTGTGCTACTACATTTGCCTCCCTGTTGTCTGCCAGCACTAAGTGTGATTTTTCTTTTCCTCTTGACGTAAATGAACCTACTAAGAGGAAAAAGAATCTTTTCTAGATAACAAAACCTTTTCCTTTGTATCAAAATTTAGTTAATACTGTAGAGAGTGTCTCCCTAGGGTAAAAGGACTTCTTTGGTTCATGTAACCTCTGCCGTTGTAGTATCTTGGTGTTTAACAAAGACATAATAATTTATTTATCCTAATAACATGTTTTCTGGCTGCCTGCTAAGGAAATAGGAGTATCATTTTACAAACGTTGCATTGACATGTGAAGAACATAAGTTAAACCCCTTTGTATTTATGGGAATGTGTATTAGCCTATACCCAAAGTTTAAAGGTCTTTAAGCTTGTAGTGCTTGAAACCCCCAAGGCTGAGCTCCAAAAAAAGTAAGTAGTGAGATCATTAGTAGGAGAGCAGCAGGTTAATCCTGCAGTCCTTAGCTGTGCCCTGATCCTGCAGTGTGCTGTGACACCTGAGTCACAAGGTGTCCTGCTGTCGCTCTGTGCTCAGCCCAGTGGAGCTTTCCTTTGCAGCACGACTGCCAGGCTCCTTCCTCTCCTCCTCCACTGCTGCCTTGTCAGGAACTCCTGTCAATTCATGGTTACTCAGTTTGAGTAACAGAGGAATAGCATCTTTTGTAGTGCTAATTTTCTGTTGATTTAGGTGCCTGCAGTGACTCACGGTAGGCTCAAATGAGTACCAAAGTTGATACAAAGGAAAATCCACCATTCTGCCCTGAGAAGGAGAGGGTTTAAACTGGATCAACAAGCTAATCTGACTCATTGCTAGCCACACAGGCACTCGTGTTGGTACAACGGAGGGAAAGAGCGGAATTACCTTTTGGAGATGAACAGTCTGTTTTTATTAGCAGCCCAGTGTTAAACCTGCTTGAGCCAAACTGAAATCACACCCTCAGGCAGTGCAGTTCATGAGCAACCTTTGCTGCCCCAGCAGCCTGTTAAACTCCTGCCTTGGAATCTGCTCTGTTCCAGGTCATGGTGCCTCTTTCCTGACAGGCTGTGTGTGCCGTCTGTGCTTTTCAGAAACACGCTCAGTGCCTGAGCTTCCCTTGGGACTGGAGTTGAGTTGAGGATTTGCTTATGTCGAGCAGCAGGGAGGGCAAAGCCCAGGGAGAGACAGGTTGTCTCTTGTTCAGGACTGGGAGTGAGATATTAAGGACTGAAGTTGATGTGGAAATTAGTTTCATTCTTGTCCGCTTGCTTGAAAGAGTTTCAGAAGAACCTCTGGCTGAATGTGTGCCTGTGTTGTAGCCACACAATCCTCTTCTAGATCTTTCTGTAGCAGAGGCTGTTTAATAACTGTGACAAGCCCTGCAAGGTCATGGATCTGTTGAGGAAAGTCCTGCTGGGTTTGTTCCCAGTGGGTGGTGGTCCCTGGGGGTTGGTGTGCCGAGCATTGCTTTTCCTCCCTGTTGAAAGTGGATGTCCTTTGGGACAGAGCCACAGATCTGTTCCCAGCTTGACTCCAGAGAGGCACTCCTGTTTGGAGCAGGGCTCCAGGTCTGCCTGGTGAAGGGTTTTGTGGATGTTTGAGAGGCTCATGGAAGGTCTCCCTTGTGCTAGAAGTGATGCTGAGACCCAGAGAGCAGCCTGGAAAAGGGTGACTTGGAGGGGTCGGAGGCTGGAAAATCAGCAAGCAGGGGACAAGGACAGTGTGTGCACTTGTGTGGCAACCACAGGGCCTGTGAGAGAGGTGATGCCAGGATGACTTGGAGGGTGCTGGGCCCTGGGGAACAGCACAGCTCCCACGGCAGTGCCAGGGCAGCAGCTCCCTGGGGATGCAGCTGTGGTGGGAGGAGAGGCGTGTGGAAAGCTGTGAAGGGTGAGCTGGGGAGCTGAGTTGTGTCCTTGTGCCCGCTCTGCTGTGGCTTCCAGTTCAGGAGGATGTGCTGAGCACCAGCTCTTCTCAGGGACCCAAGGCATCAATTTTCACCATTCAGTAGGGTTTGCTGGGATTTCTATCCTCTCCATTTCAAGAAATATATGAAACTACTTGTGCTCTAGCTGTGAAGAACATCTGTTTTCAAATATAACTGTCCCTTAAATCCATATTGCAAAAGAGACCTTCTGCTTGGATGGGTACATGTTTGGGATTCTCCTCTGCACCGTTCATCGCCTCAGGCTCTCCTTGCTTCATAGTCCAGGGAGTCTGCTTGGGAAGCAGAGACTCTTGCTTCTGTGTACATTGGTTTTCTCTTCTGTCTTTATATAGATGACTACATGAGTATTTATAAACGAGTAATAGGGATTTCTTTCTTTTAGGTGTCTTTGTAAAAGAGAGGCTCACTTGCTGAGTGCTAGCAAATTCTGACAGCTCTTGAGCGAATTCCAGATGTAGTAATAACCCACCTCTTCAGAGTTGTTAATGTTACTTTCTAATTCCAGATGTAAACTAATAGGGGCTAATTTTTGGTACAGTTAGGTATTGTGGGCTGTGTTGAGTACTCCTATTGTTATATTCTATAATGAAGAGACTGGGCAGTACATGAAGATACTTGGTTATTTTGTCCGCTAAAACCTAACCCTGTGAATAACCCTTTTATCCTTTCTGTGAATGTTAATAAATATGGGGCTTTTCTTGCAAGATTTGCTGATAAGAGAAATTTAATGTGTGTTCCTCCATCTATAAAGTGTTGACCAAAATGTTTTTTGCAAGAGTGCCTTGGAGTCCCTTGGTTTGAGTTTGGTTTTGTTTGATTAGTATGCGTGCAGTCATGGAAGTCCAAATATGAAGCAGTGAGCACCCCGGGTACTCACCTCAAGCACCAAATAGTTAATCCACTGAAACTGGAAGAGATTATCTGTAAGAACTGAATAGCTGTGTAAATAATAATGTTTGCAGAAAGGTAATAGGTACAAAATGTTTACATTTGCCTATTTTTAAAATGATTTGCTGGCACAGGTTTTCAAGACTTCTCTCTGCAAAGGACAATAAATACTAATGTGATGTATATCAGAGCAAAACCAATAAATAAAATGACTACTATTTTATGAAGTCTTTTTGTAAAGTGTTCAGGAATATTTATTACTCAGACTGAAATGCACTCTCTGTGTAGGTGGATGCACAAAGATAGGTCTGTTTTTTTTCTACCACAAATGGTAGAAGCAGTGTACACTGAAAGCCATTGGTGAGTTAGAATTTGTCAGGGAGGCAAGTACCATGAGCTCCTGGGCTTAACTGAAGCTGTTGCAGCCACCTTGATTGTACAGGACTCAAGTCCAAGCTGTGGCTGTGCTGTGTGTTATATCTGGCTTTATTTTAACCTGCATGTAGTGGGCCTAGACTCTCTGAGGTGATAGTGCAGTATCAGATGAGAAAAAGGTTTTGTTTATTACAAAATATGAGTGAAAGGATGGAGGATGTGTTTTATAATTGCCGTATTTAATGCAGATTTTCCATTTTTAGATTTCACGCAGTTGCCTGTGACAGCTCCTGTTGAGTAAACTGAGACTGGAACATCTTGTATCAGCTCTTGTACCTGTACCTGCCACGATGAGAAGTTGCATAAGGTTTCTTTTTTCTTGTTAATTCATGCGTTTATTGTAATGTAATTGTTATAAGCAGGTCAATTAGTAAACACATTCCTTTAAGGATTTTTTTCTTTTTTGCCTAACAAAAGTTTTCTTCTAGAACTAAAGGGTCTAACCGTATTAGTATAAGTAGTATATCAGGCCAAATCACTGATTATGTATTAAGCAGGATCAGTTCTGAAAAGTACTGGTTTGCTTCTCCAGACTCATGAATGAGTGTGCTGGTTGCTGCTTCTTTTTACTGTCGAAAAAAGTGTGTCAAATTTAACTTGTGGTCTCGGTCTTTCCCATTTGGTGACTACCAGACTAAACATGAATTAGATAGAACTGAACAGCTCATATGTATGTGCAGAACCTTTTGCTTTTGCAGATTTTCAGTAAGTTGCATTCTTGTATAAATTAGCAGCTCTTTCATCCAGGATTTCACCTCTCAACCTCTCCTGCATCCCTAGTCAGGGTTTGAGCACTGATTCCTCAAAAACCCCAGCAGGATTATGTGAAACCAGGATGGATGCATGTTCTGTAAGAGCCTGAGTGTTTGCAGCTCATCTGGAGACCAAATTACTAAGTTAGAATATTACCACATGTCATGTGTTTTTGTTTGTCAGTGATTAGGCAGGAGCTACCTAAGAACAAAGTTCCAGTGTGGAAACTTTCTCACTGTGTCATAGTCTAATACTTGCAAAAACTGCTTAGGATCATGTCCTCTGCCTTCCGTTCCCTGCGTCAAAATGATGGGTTTGCTTACACTCTTTTTATGGTCAGAAGCGGTCATATACTTCCACAATGAATGAGGTGGCCAACATATTGTACTTCAATGAAATTTTAAACCCCTGTATAATATTTCACTAAACCTTTCAAAGTTTTTTTTGTTGTTATTGTTAGGTACTTCTTTTTTCCTAAAGGCAGAATATTAAACAGCAAATACTGCTTCCCTTTTAGGCCTTTCAAATCTGATATAACCTTGAAAATGTCACTAAAACTTTGAAATTTTAATAATGTATTTTCATTTCGAGTTTTTAAAATAGTATACATTAAGGTTTGAAATAGCAATTGTTACAGAGAAAAATGCATGAGCAAGCCTTGTATCTTAATGAAAACGGTCTTTTTCTTTTACATTGTCATTAAAAGTGATTTTCTTAATGGAGGTTAAATGACCTTTTGTATAAAATAAAAACAACAGAAAATGTACTGTCATGTTCAGCTGCATTGGTTTGCTTGCTGTAAAACACAATTGCCTTACAGCTAGCACTCCAGCCTCAAGTTAAGGTAGAGTTCTGCTTCTCCATTGTCATCAAAACAGGGTTTTTTTTGAATGCTTAGTGATCCATTTAGCTGACTTGGTGTTCTCCTGGGAATGGCAGTGATAAATCTCTTGGGCATGAAGGCATTTTAAACTCCATCTCCTTTGCTTACCTGGTATCTTCCTCTTCAACAACATAGCAAACAAATAAAATGATGAGTTAAAATGCAGCTTCTGTTCTTCAGTTATATAAGGAAACAGAGGGAGCCTTTATATTGCCACCAAGGAGCTTCCTTTGTGTCATGGCTCAACTCTCTCCTTAGAACCATCACCCTACAAAGATACTGGAACTTCTCCTTCTAATGAAACCACTAGAATGTGTTTTTCTTTCTTGTTCAAAAAGGCACTGCACTTTTCCAATGTACAATTACAATTAGTTACAAGCATAGATGCTCTGTGAATATCACAGTCTGAAATCCATTGCCAAAATCTTAAGACATTGGCACAGGAGCTCTCTCTCCCTCTCTTGTTAAAGTTTGCTATCTCCTAATTATAAGATTTTGAAGGGGAAAAAGGTGGAGTCTTACTTGGACTGTAAGACAAGAAACTACATTTGCATAAGATACTTTTTAATCTTTTAAAAAATTACATTTTGACTGGAAAAAAAGATGTCTTAATTTTTAAAATAAACTGTTTTCAATAGATACTTGTAATAGCCTCACTTTTGTGAAGACATGACTGAAATAATTAGCAATTCACTCAGGGTAAGAGGTATACATCAGAGCAGAGTTCTAGAGCTGGATGCTTGCTTTTCTGAGCCGGGGGACAGTCCAAGACATTTCCCTTTAGTCTGTCCTGCTGGAGTGTTCCTTAGACCCTTTCTTGCTATGCAGCATTTTATGAAATGGTGGGGAAAGCACAACTTATGTTTGCAATTCAAAGCAAAGATTTACAGGTTTGGGTTTCATTATGCAAGTGTGAGCCAGAAGAGAGCTTGACGTGGGACCTTGGCATGGTTATTGTAGAAATAGTGGAAAAGGTTCCCCTCTCCTTCTGAGGTAGGGGTAAAGCTGTTGGGATAACTGCGAAATTGCATGATAGGCTGCTGTTCTGGAAGGGCTCAGTGCCTCTCTAACCAAGGAAAGTTATGAAACCTAGAGAGAATATTTTTTGAACAGGCTTGACTGTTTGTCAGACAGGGAATTTCTTTGGAGAATAGTTTGCCTAAAGGTATTAAATGAGTTGCTTTAATTCTTGTATGTAAAAGTGTTTGGTTAAATGCTGTTTCTACTTTGTGGGCAGAGAGAAGTTCTCCAGCTTTATAAGGAGAAAAAAGATACTCACCTCCTGAACTGGGCCAGGCAAAATTCTAGTACAACATATAACTTTTTGAAAAATGGGTAAACTATTGCTGTGTGAACTCTGGATTCAGCTTTAAAACATCTTGTTCTATGCTACTATCAACAACAGCATAATTTTTCTGGCCTGCAGTAGCTGATTGGCTGGCTCATGATTATTTTCATTAAGTATCCTTCAGTGACAGCCTAAGAACATAAGTCTCTTCAAGCGATTACTGAATTTGCCCTTTAGCCTATTTAGGTTTGTTTTTTATTTGTCATTGCTTTTTGCCTTTGATCTGAAAATTAAAACATATACACATCCTTTTTTTTTTTTTTTTTTAATATTTTAAATCTCTTTCCCCCACTGCTGCTTGTTTGTAGTAAGTCCCTACTGTGAAGAGCTCCTATGGTTTATTTGAGTATGTTTCTCAGGGTGGTCTGCAGAAATAGACTTTGATCTTTTTTGGTTCCTTCAAACTGCCTGTAATGATGCAGTGTTAACAGTAGAGTTACAGCAACTTGTTAGGGAAAAAGATGATTATGAAATATATTTGCTTGGAGTTTTAGGAAATTTTATGTTTTAGGGAAAGATGGAATTAATCTCATCCTACAAAGGAAGGATGTTGTATTGATCCGTTCCCAAGAGGACCTGCATATCTAGGATTAATGAAGCAAGGTTTCCTTCCATTACTACTGAAGGATCTTATATGATATTAACATTACTTTTTCAACTCCAGTTGCTTTTCATTGGGGTTTTCAGAGAGTTAATGGTGAAAAAGTCGAAGAGTGTAAGACATCAGGACAGAATAATATGAATGACAATTTACTTAATTTAGAATTGTCAAAAGCTGTGAGTCTTATGCATATATCATTATTAGTTGCTTGATAAGTTGTATCAATACATTTGAAAAGGCAACTGAGTGAAGTGCTTTTGTAGTTTATTATGTACAAAACACTGATTTTAATAGCTAGTGGCTTATTGACTGTTGCAGAAATTCATCTTCAGTCATTATGGCAACTGTCCCTGATTGCCATATGGATTTCAATTATTTTGTTGATTTATCTTTTTAATCTTTTAGACACATGGCGTAATTTCTTGGCTCCACAGTAGAATACGTTAGAAAGTTACATCATCATTGTGGTCATTGGATATGATAAATTATGTTTTAAAAAAAGACAAAGTGAATATCCTGGCATCATTAGGATGATGCAAAAAAGTTACACATCTCTTCATAGTGTTGTTAGGAATTTGGGGATATTTCTAAGCTTTTTTCCAGTATTTACTGAATATTAGTTAACTCATTGTCGTGTTTATTGATGTACCAAGTGGGCCCATTGAATACTGGGTTCTGAGACTGAAATCCTAGGACTGATAGGAAGTCCCTAGGAATAAACCAGCAAAGTTCTGTCACATACAGGCCTTTCCTTCTCTTGGGTAGCTGTCCCACTGTGTCCATTGCTTGGAAAGCATTTCAGCATCCTTAATGGTCAAGGTTCCTGTACACAATGTGGTGACATTGCCAGTGTTCTTAGGGCTTGTTTGGAGGCTGATGATCTACAGTTAGCGGTCACAGAGATTCCTAGTGAGGGTGCACGTGGAGGTGCTCTGACGTTGTTGAAGAGGATTTTTTAAATTGTATAATCACGAAGCATTTTCAGATAAATACATGCCATGCACATGTCATTGTACTGCAGTCTGGTAAATGGAACAGTTCCACCTCGTGTATCAGTGTCTGGTTTTGTCTGTGTATGGGCTTTAGACTTCCAGCCTTATTTTGGCATAAAAATACCTACTGGGATATGGATTGTGATAATATGTTTGAAAGTGCACACCTGCCAGCAACGGTAGTTTACCACTAACCTTTTCTTTTCTCTTTTCAGATCTTTTTGGATCCCTGTCTAGCTGATCCATGCTTCCAAACTCTCTCTTGTAACATTCTCAAGCAGCCAAAATGAAGTTGAAGCATAACATCAACCCTATTCTTCTGCAGTTTATAAACTTTATAGTCCTGGTGTACTCCCTTGTAACGTACATTCCATGGTACATACTTTCAGGATCAAAGCAGGCTATAGAAAAAGCCAAGCAGGTTAAAGCCAGACCTGTGAATAACAAGCCTGGGGGTGCATACAGATCTGTTAACAGTCTGCATTGCTTAGCTTCAGTTTTATATCCTGGGTGTGATACACTCGACAAAGTTTTTAAATACGCTAAAACTAAATATAAGGACAAAAAACTCTTGGGAACACGTGAAATTCTGAAAGAGGAAGATGAAATCCAGCCATCAGGAAAAGTTTTTAAAAAGGTAAGTATTTTTGCAGTCTGCCTTCAAGAATTTTTTCCGAAGTATATTTGCTTCCTTATGCAGCACTTCTAGTCCAGTAAAGCAAAGCTGGTGAAAAAATAAATTTCTCTAGTTAGATGAAGTAGCTGTGAAAAGAGTTAAATTATCTGATTCCCGATCTTTCATTCTTCGGCATTTAAAGCAAATCTAAATGTTTTTACATTCTTGAATAGATGTCCTTTTTATGATTTCAGCCAAAGAAAAAACACAAGTGTGTTTTAGGTATTTGTTTTTAATATTCAGCTGGTGATGTAAGTGGCTTTAAAGGTTTCTTTTTTAAGTGAATTTAAAAAGTTTCCCTTTGTGTTATTCTGAACTGTAATCAGATAAATACACAAAATTTACTAGATGCCACTACTCAGATGTGCCTTTCCAGCAGACTTAGTTGTGATTTAAGGGTTTGCTGTGTGTCCTGGGAATTCAGGACTTAAATGAATTTTTTGTTTGGAAACGGATTGTGCAGATTTTGTTGGAAGAATCTTTTTGTCTTTGAGTCTCCTTGAGGGTGAACTGCTCTGCTAATCTGTAATCCTGGTGTGTGTGGGAGATGTGATTTCAGTATCTGAAACAACTCTGTTGTTTCAAGGGACTGACTTTTTATAGTGTACAACATTCAAGCCTGTGTTATCGTTTGCTGCTTTGTGTTTGTTCAGACAGATTGAACGATGCACTTTTGCTTGAAGAAGCAAGGCTGTAATAGAATACTGTAACAGAATATGAATGTTTGCACATCTATGTGTGTGTTAAAGGTCTGCATTTCTGTATTAGAAATTGCTAAATCCACGACAGATAATTTTTAGTTAAGGTTAGTTTCCTTGCAGATGAAAAAAATTTCTCTTCATACTGCTAGTTTTAATTCTGATAGAGGAGTATGTTTAAAATAGAGTTTGGTTAATATATGGCAAAGTTTAGTTCTGTTGAAGTCTTTGTACAAACTTTACTTGTTAGGGAAACTCCCTCTTAGCTATGGAGTTAGTTTTTCAGTACCAAGGAAATGCTGGGATGAATGGTTACATGTAATCCTTCTTGATGCACATTTTGCTGCCTCATTACCCTATAAAGAAACAGAAAGTTCATGTTGTACAAAGAAAGGCTTCTGAGCACAAATCAGAATTTTGGCTGCCTGTAATATGTGCCCTGTTTTTAAATCATAATTGCAAATGTGAGACTTAAGAACTTAGGAGTTTTAGCCTTTCCATTATGCAAGCGAAGTGCTGTGAATATTGGAAAGCTGAAGAATGTTTTTGTTGATCTACTTAAATTACTTGTTTGTGAGTATTTAGACTTAGAAATTACCCAAGTTAGGTAATTTTGTCTAAGCTTGACACAAGGGTTCATTATGGTCGATTGCCATACTTGCCCTTGTGTTACTTTGTTCCAAGTTTTGGCATTATCACACAAGTCTGCTTTTAATTTTTATTTTTTTTTTTTCCATTAGGGAATACAGTGTTTCTTAACACCTGGTAACATGTAGCAAGTGAGGAAAATCAGAACATTTCACAAGATACCTTGTTGATTCTAAATGTCAGGGTTCCTTTTCTTTGATTTCTATCTTTCATTCTATGCCACTTTTTATTGCCTGGTTCCCTTCAGCAAAGCAAAAAAAATTGCTGAGGTTTGGTGCAGCTCTTCAAAAACGTGCACAACAAGTTTAGGTCTTAGATATAATACATGTAATTTCTATACCTTACAGGAGCTGCTGTATATTTCTATATTATATCTATATCTCAAAATAGTAAAATATTCAACTTTTGATTATTGGGAGAACTAAGTGTGTTCACACTTAGAGCTAAAATCATTTAGAACTTCTTAACATCTTTGAGATCAGACACTACATTAATTTATTCTAAGAACAATGATATCACAGATAATCTGTAATTTTTTGAATGTTTATGATAGTGTATTGTTGCAAAAATATTGATTTGTTCCTGTGCAGATGCCAAAGTAGCAGAAATTCATGGATGTGAATAAAATGCAAATATTTGCTTATCCACTTTGTTGTATTTCATATGTGGTTAGTTTCTGTTTCCTTCTATAGTGTAATTCTCCAATTTCCTTCTCCAATCTCATGCATACCTAAGATTAATTTCATAAACCATGTATTTAAGTCAGGATAAAATTATGTTGAAAATACCTCTGAGACTGAGATGTAATTAAATGGAAAAATGAATTAATTTAAGCACAGCTTAAATTTTATGATGCCCAAAGGATGAGCTTTATTCTGCTGGCTGATTGTTTTATGTTGTCTTAGTTATGGGTTATATTGTCAGGTGCTTGCTTTGATCTGTGTTGGTATGTGGATTTTGCTTTGTGTGTGTTCTTTCATTGGTTTATTTTTTGAGGCAGATGTCTGTTTGTTTTGAGGGTTGTTTGTTTGTCTTGTTCTGTTTTAAAAAGGGTTAGTAACCAAGAACAGAATTACTGGGAACATAATAAATAAAGCATAGTGGGGAGAAGAAAACACAGTTTTATTAGGGGAGGGTGATGTTTCTAAAGCCTGGTAGACTTGGGTGCAACAACAATCACTTGGGAAGTCACAACTTTACTCATTATTGTTGATACTGGAACTGAAGTACAGGAAAGTTCTTGCCATGCCAAGTCCTTGAGCAGTAAAAGAGTCACTTAGGATATTGACAACTGTAGATTGCTTTGTAAATAATATTTTAGGGTGGGTTTTTTAAGAAGGGTTCAGCTGCAATCTGTTTTCATGTGAAAAAGGCCAACAACTGGACACTTGAAATTACCTCCTTTGTATTCTTTTCAATATCCTTTTACACAAAAATGTATTTAATTCATGATCACTGGTTTCTGAATTGTAGTCTAAGTTCTTTTAGCCTCATGAGGTACTTTTAGGGAGGTAACTGAGGTCGGGTAGTTTAATGACTCTACATATGCCTTCAGCTTTATGGAGAACATTTTTTGACACCTTCACACAAAATAATTTTAATATGTCTCTAAAATCTAGGGAAAAGAAACATTAGCTGTGTGTTTAGTCTCTGCTTTTCTGGATTTCCAGATGCTAATGCAGTCTGAACACTGACAATAATGCAGTCTGAATACTTGCTAGTGTTCTGTGCTGCGTGACAGATGTAACTCAGCCTGCAGTTTGAGTCTGGAGCACGAGAGGGCAGCGTTTTCCTATGGAATTCTGTATTTCCAGGTGAAACCCCTGCTGGCTGCTGTTTGTGGCTCATTAATCTGTGCTCCATAAACTCGACTTCTTGGGCCCTTTTGCCGGTTCTTGGACAGAGTTCCTTCCTTTCCATGTGTAGTTAGTTATCAAGCAGAAGTAACCTCTGAAAGTTATAAAGTTAAATGTGTGTGAATGTTTAAAGAATTATGGCACCTAATGCCAGTTTTATCAGCTGTTTGCAGAAGAAACATAATCACAGAATTATTAGGGTTGGAAGGGACCTCTGGATATCACCCAGTCCAACCCCTGCCCAGGCACAGTCTCCCAGAGCAGGTGAGACAGGAACACATCAGGTGGGTTTGGAATGTCTCCAGAGAGGGAGACTCCACACCTTCCCTGGGCAGCTGTTCCAGTGCCCTGCCATCCTCAATGGAAAGAAGTTCTTCCTCATGTTGAAATGGAACTTCTTGCATTTTAGTTTATGGCCATTACTCTTTGTCCCATCACTGGGCACCGCAGAAAAGAGTGGCACCATCCTCTTGACACCCTTTTGGGATATTTCTGTACATTAATGACATCCCCTCAGTCTTCTCCAGGCTGGACAGGCCCAGCTCCCACACTCTCTCGTCGTAATGGAGATGCTCCAAACCCCTCATCATCTCCTTGGCCTCTGCTGGACTCTGCCCAGTAACTCTTTGTCTTTCTTGCATGGTACATTGGAAAATGTTAGCAAAAGCTACTGAGGGAAAGGCCAAGAAGGCAGATGGATTTGGAAACATAGTCCAACACAAGGAAGCATGAGGGAAACCATAACCTGCTCTGTCGTCCTGCAGAGGAAACTTATAGAGAAATGCAGGAGAAAGGGACGTAGAGGCGGTATAGTAATGTGTGTATATGAATATCTATTATTTACTAATGTGTACATAATATAAATAATATGTCATAGGAAGAGAATAGAGAAGAAACACTGGGCATGGGGAGAAGACATTGGAATTTAAATATATGGAAGGCAGCAGAAAAGTAAAACTCAAAATTACTGCATTGAAAAAAGTCTTGCCTGTTCTCATGTCAGTGTTCTTCGCAAACGTATTTTTCTATAAATAACTAGTTAACAGTGCCATGCATCCTTTTTGGGGATTTTTCCTTTTTAAAAAAAGAAAGCACCAATGAGGTGGTCTTTCACTACATATCAAACTTGCTTAAGTAATGAGGATGAATTATTTAAGAGAATAAAAAAAGGGGAAAAGGCAGAATCACAAGTGTTATTAGGAGATACTAATTTTTGGCCATTTAATGATTTATTTTCCCCCCTTCAGTGAGTTACAGAGTGAGTAGTAGAAGTTTCTAAAACCTGTTATGGATTGGCAAACTTACCAGAAACAGTAACAAGAATCTGCTTGCATTTCTTGGCCTAATTATGTGAGCAGTTTTCCTGAGGCCACGCTGTAGGCAAAGTATAATGGGGGAAAGGGTGTTGCCCAATTCACAGCTATAAATTGTTTTCAACTGATGAGCTTGTTAAGAGCTTCCATGTCTGCCAAAAATACTGCCTTTGGGGGAAAAAAAAGTCCCAAATTGGAATTTAAATTCCAAATTACCGAAATTTGGATGGACAGGAAGAGGTGCAATATTTTCTTTGGAAGCAGTAAGAGTTTTCCGCACCAGAAATATCTTGGTGTGTTGAAACAAAAAGGGACTCGCAGGTCCCCCCTCTTCCTCAGGGGGCTGGGGCAGTGAGCACCAGCCTGGGGTGAGCCCCTGCCCCACATGCTGCCAGTTCAATCTGATCTTTCTGCTCCAGAAAGGTTTTGGGGTTTGAAACAGCCTGTTTGCCTCTGAAACAGAGCTTCTGTAAATAAACCAGGAGAACCTGAGCCGATATTTGTGTGAGAAATGTGTATTTTCTGGGAGAATTGCTATATATTACTCTTGTTGGCAAATATTGTTCTTTGAGCTTGTTAAATGATATTTTCCCATGAAAATATTTGTGATATTTCCAAGCAGCTGCACATGTACCTGTTTGTCCTGCTAAACAAGTAGGTTAATGAGCAATATGCAGTGAAGCCATAGTACGTACAACTCAGTTACCTAATTGTAACTTGAGCAGGTTGGAAAAGTGTCTTGACAAAGGAAATCTACTAGATTTTGTTTTTCCATTAGAGTTTGAGAGAGATTTTTAAATATATTTTATTAAGGAGGTGGGGATGGAAATATGAGCTCATTAGAAATGTAGTTACATGTCTAAAAGTTATTAGATTTGACAGCCCAGAGTTTGAAATTTAGTTCAAATTGATGAATGAAATATGGAAAAAGGAATGAGGGAGGATGCAAAAGTTTGCTGTTCTAGCTTTCTTTAGTGTTTGCTTGCATTTATTACTAATGCTGTGTAAAGAACACATCTGAAATACTTGATTAAAAAACCTATATTTTTCAAAATTGTCTGTGTGCTTATATAAATAGATGGGTAGGGTATAATAATTTAGAGTATGGATTTTCAGTATAAACGTCTTCATGTTATATCTAGATAAGAAAATTTCTAGGATGATCTCAAAGAAGTGTCCTGCGACTCAGTAAGGAAAGTACTGCAAGGTGCAAGTGCACACAGAAATCTGGGTAGTGACCTGTAAATTCAAATCCAGTTTTACTGTGCACCAGCTTTACCGTATGGAAAAGTGAGATTGCATAATATTTTCTACATGACTTCTCAGAACTGAGGTTTGCCAGTAATTTCGAATCCTGTCTTCTGTCCCGCTTTTGCTTAACAGTAAAAAAGGGCAAAAATATTACTACTCATCCCTTTGACATTTGTTTCAGAACAAAGGGAAAGGGATTTCACAATTTCTGGCTGAGCCCCCATGGATATGCTGCTGTCTGGATTCCAGTTTCCCTTTCTTGTTTAATTTTTGTTTTTTAATGAACATCTGAGTGTCATATTTGTGTAGGAGAATTGTAGCCCAAATATCCAAGAAAGCAAATATAGAGAATGTACTCTACTAACTAGTGCTTTTCATTCTTTACATAAACCAAACCTCTTAAAAAAGTAGACATATATGAGTCCCACACAGCCTTTCAGGGGGCTTCTGAAACTATAGAGTATGGTGGGAACAGTGTGCTTACCTCATGTGAAAATAGAAATGGAGGTGATAACTTGCATGAAGATATTGCAGTATTTGTGTTGGAACTTCCACAGGCCTTGTAGTTTTTGGCAAGAAAAAGTATCATTTTTATCTTGAGTAAACTGCTGTGATAATTCAATCACATGTTACTCAAACATCTGTGGATTCTTTGTGCGGGTGAAGATGTAGTAGGACATGTGTTAAGGATTTTCATTTTCTAAATTGATTTTATTATTCTTATTAGGTCATCCTTGGCAAGTACACCTGGCTTTCTTACGAAGATGTGTACATTAAAGCTGTTAATTTTGGAAATGGCTTAGCAGTCTTGGGTCAGCAGCCGAAGACTAACATTGCTATCTTCTGTGAGACCAGAGCTGAGTGGATGATTGCAGCCCAGGCCTGCTTTATGTGCAACTACCAGCGTGAGTACCTGTCTTTCCTGAAGTTTTTGTGTCTTCTGATCTTACAATCTAAAAATAAAACTCTTTCTTACTTTGCTTTATGTACTGAGATAACTTTATCTAGATTTTATATAGAACATGAAAATTTTCAAATTAAAAAATACTGCATAAGGTAGAAACTGTGCACTTTGTAGCCTTTTGTTCTAATGAATAGAGAAATCTGTATCTGTTGGCAGATGGAGAATGGTTTTGGTAAGTACAGTTTGCTCAATGAATTCATGAGAGGTTTATTTTCTTTTCATCTCAAATCAGTACAGATTCCCAAGTTTCTGAAAACAAACAAACAAAAATCACACATGAATTCATTGACTTAGTTTCAGGAGTTGACGTCAAACCTTCATCTGTGCCTGCATGTTTTGTTTTATCTGGATATTTTGTCAGTTCTACAATTTTGATTTTGGTTAGGCCTGTTTTTCTTGCTCAGGAATGTACTGAGTGCTGATCTCAATGTGCTATAGTTGTTTAAATGCCTGTTTCATCATCACTCCTTAATATGTCCTTCACATAACTAAGCCCAGCCTGGTTGGGTTCTGTGCTGCTCTCAGGAGGACACATGTCTTTGTCCCTCAAGGCATGTCTGAAATTGCTGTTCCTCACAGGCTTTGGCCTCTTCCCTTCTGTGCTACATTTACCCTCCTTCAATAAGAGATGGGCTGTAAAAGCCAGATGTGCAGAAATTCCTGATTTTCTACCTACATACACTAAAGATGTCTATCAGTTAGACTTATTTCAGATTTTGGAAACAAATCTAATAAGATTTCTATTTAAATGGTCCCTCTGTGCTCTGAGCATGAGCCTGTTTCAATTTAAGAAACAATATGTTGATGAGTATATAGCAGTTTTCATTTACATAAGCCTTTACTCTTGTCTCGTTATTTTGCATGTACCTTTTGCTGTATTGTTCCCTCAGCGTTAAGGATGGAGTTGGTGACAATGTGCACTGCCCTGGCCCTTAACTTTTCAAAGTCAGCCTGCTTGCCTTGTTACAGCTGGCTCTGTGCACAAGGGGAGAGTGGATGTTGTGTGCTGGGACTGTAGCAATGCTTTTCACATGGTCTCCTGTAGTACCTGTGCAGCCAAACTGTTCAGATAAAGATGGGCGAGATGGGCCGTTGGCTGCAAGGATTGTAATCCATAGGACAAAGTTATGTCCAGCCCTCCGTGGTTGTTAGTGACTCCAGGGTGTTTAAGTTTTTTATCGAAAGCCTGGATGATGGGGCAGAGTGCAAACACAAGAGGTCACAGCTGGTGGCATGTTGGGGGCAGCAGCCAGTACACTCGAGGGCAGGGCTGATGTGCAGAGGAGCCTGTCAGCTGGAAGAGTGGGTTGTCTGCAACCTCAGGGAATTCAGTAAAGGCACTTAAAATTTCCTGTGTGTGTGCTGGGGTGCATCATGCACCAGTATAGACTGGGGCACAGCTGGGAAGAGCAGCTTTGCAGGAAAGGACCTGAGGGTTCTGGTGGGCCACGAGTCACCCAGGATTTTGCAACACCTTCTTGCAGTGGGGGCCAGCGGCATCCTGGACAGTGGTAGCATGAGTGTAGCAGGTAGGTGCAGGGAAATGATCCTTTTCCTCCCTCTGGACACTGGTAGAACCACATCTGGGCTACTGTGTCTGTGCTGGGGCTTCCTATTACGAGAAAAGACGCTGACATCCTGGAGCAAGTCCAGTGGAGGGCTGCCAAGATGCTGGAGGGGGTGGAGAACATGACATCTGGGGAGAGGCTGACAGAGTAGGGTCTGCTCAGCATTAAGATGAGTGAGTTCAGATCTTGTTGCTCTCTAAAACTACCGAGTGGGAGGGTGCAGAGGAGACAGAGCCACGCTCTGCTCACAGTGGTGTGCTTTGATACCACTGGAGGCCACAGTCACGAGCTCAGTGGCAGGAAGATTTGTTTAGCTATTAGGGCAAACATCTTCATTGTGAGGATGGTTCTGTATCAGAACAGGAACAAAGAATGGTTGTGAAATCTTCATCCTTGTAGATCCATAAAAACCAAACTGGCCCTGAGCATTCTGCTGGAATAGATGGTGCATGCAGATGATCTTTCCAGGTGCCTTCCAGCCTAAATTGGTGATGGTTTTTTTGGTTCTTCAGTGAATCAATGCTGCTTGCCTGCCTACCAGAGCAGAGACCTGCTCAGACTATTCTCAGATAAAGTGCCTGTATTGCTTTTAAACGACATGTCTCTGTGCCAGTTCCCTTTTATCACTTTTGGAGTCTGTCAGATTCCTAGTAGCTATCCTGGGAATAAAATGCAAAAGCTTGCATCCTTTTTTCTCCTTTGGAAGGGAAGCACATTTACAAATCCTAGGGAGATTTTGTAACTTGAATGGGGAAAAATCTGAGCTAGGGACTGGCTGTTGTGAGCAGAATAGTATGCATGTGTTTTTGGGTTTGTTGGATTAGTGCTTTAAATCCCCTTACTGCGACGTGCCTCAGCACACACTCTGACGTGGTGTGCAGCATCTAAGCTGTGTCATCTTCCGTGAACTTGGCTGACTTGTGCTGGCAGATGAAGAGTGAGCTGTGCAGTGTTCATGGGCTGTTTGCAGAACGAATGGAAGATTCAGATGATGTTGAAGTAGTAGTAGTGGCAAGACATTGCTAAATGGCTTATGTTAGCATTTTTCAGTGTACGGGTTTCACACCAGCTCAGTGCTGTGGGGGTGTTGTGACATTCTTTCCAAATGTGAAATGTATTCAATCTGATGGCGTGGGCCCAGAACTGATGTCAACAGAGCGGGTTCATCTGCTTCATATATAGTGTTGGAGACAGTGCCTTTCGCGCTGCGGAATTAAAATGTTGGAGAGAGTGCCTTTTGCGCTGCAAAATTAAAATGAGGAAAGTGATGTTTGTGCAAGTAATCCATAGCAAGCAAGTGATTTTATGGTTAGAAATACTTGCTTGATTTATATGTGACTTTTTTGAAGTTATGTAAGTCTTGTATTTGCAGGAGGTAGAGTGGAATTGCTAGTTCAAAAATGGAAGAAGTAGTATTAACATGAAAACAGATTTTCTTCATAAGTACCTCTTCATATATGAGAACAGCTCTTCACCAGGATAGGCAGATAAAACACAAGAGTGCATAACCAAATTGTGGAATAGGAGAGGTTAGTCTTGCTTGAGCAGAAGTGGTTTTGTCTGAATTGGATTTGGCTGAAGCCTTTAAAGGTCCATTTTGTTTTTTATTTTTGATGTACAATGGATGCTGAAATACTCAATTTAACATTGCAGTTACCTTGAAATAAATTGCAAAAGTTCTATTTGTTTCTTTAGGGCAAGGTTTTGTCTTCTTATATGAGCTGGCAAATTTAGTGGTGTTGGGGCTTTTTTTTCTTTTTTGTCAAGACTTTGGTCAGATAACAAAGACTCACTTGTTCTATTGCATGCATAAAAGTGAATCCAAAATAATCCCTTCTCAGTATGTTTTCAAGAGGATGAGGAGAGAAAAAAAAATTTAAAAACTTTCAGATTTGCCTGAAAAGGTTTTAGGTGCCAGTGTGGAGAAGCGAGAATTTCAGAGATCAGTCATTGCTCCATTTTGTTCTCTCCATGACATCAGTGCGCCATCATATAAATTATATATCTTTCTCCTTGGCTCTGTCGTATAGCTGAGTGCCTTAATGGACTTATTTGCAGATGAGTAATTAAGTACCTCCATGGTTACTCCCGAGATGATGCTTTGCCTTCTGGGCGGTGTTGTCGGCTCGGTTGTGCTCGTTGGCTCGGGGCAGCTGAATTTCTGCTACATGTTTATATAACAGGGGTCACTGCAGTAAGTAGAGAGAGCTCGTGGGAACTAGTAGAGGCACTCTTCTGGACTTTGCTCCCACCAAATTAAAGAAAACACAGTGCATGTGCATTTGCCCTGCAACAGTTCTGAACTATGATGGACTGTTTTAACAAGAAAAAAATAAGTAGAGGTCAACTATTTACTTTTCTGTGTAAAAAAACTGCTTTTGAGTTCTTTCTTAGTATGCTGCACAGGGTTAGTAACTCTTTGGATTTAAAATATTAGAATAAAAATCTTAGAATACAACAAAACTTTATTTTTTTTTTTAATCTTTGCAGCAGTAAACATAGTAGAATTACAGTTCTAATGTACAATGGGGTGTCTCATTTTCCTAATTATGTTATTTAAATATTCAGCTAAATACAGATTAAAATACAGAAGATATTCAGATACCTGATGTGACAAAACTCCCAGCACGGATGTTGTAATTACTGATTGTGTTGGTTGACCTCAGAGCTTTTTTGGCATGTCCCTGTTTGGCGTTCTGCTTGGAAAATAGGAAATTATTATTTTTTTGAGAGCAATACTTCTCTTCCTCTTTGAGCAGCCTTTTTCTTCCCCAGTCTCTTCTGGTCTCTTCTTATTCAGTTCCCATAAAAATGGCAGGAAATTAAATACAATTTTAAAGGTGTTAATATGAAATCATTGTTTAACACACTCACTAATGAGCTGACCTTAAAAACAGGAAACAGTGTATCTTATTGTCAATTTTCTAAATATTTTCTTTCTTTGCTATCCTGTATGATTCTCATGATGTCAGTTTAGGGTCTAATGGTTGTGATGATTAAACCTTTATTACTTTGTTTTAAATAGATGGCAGAACAGGATAGTCACAGATTTATTCCTGAGTGTGAGAATTCCTCTGCTGATGACACATACTGCCATTTTGTAATAATTTGTTATTAGCAGCCAACTGTAAAAGGTTAGTAACAGAGTATGTGAATTGAATTCTGGAAAGAGAAGTCACATGAATGAAAGCTGTTTCTTTCCTGTGTGCAAGAGGAATGTTGCACAATATATAATTGAAGAATGTTTGCCTACTTTTCAGGTGGTAAAAACAATGAAGGTACAACAATAGATCCAGGAGAATTTAATAGGGTGAGGTGGTTTTGGTACCTCTAATTAGGCCTTGGAAAATAGTAAACAGTCACATAGAGAATGGTTGCTCATGATTCCTTCTGGGAGTAACTGAAAATTACATTATATCGAAATCCATGTGAAGAGGTTTTTTAAGTACAAAACTGTCCCACCTTACTGAGTTGACAAATATTTTTACTGTATTGCCTAAGTTGGAATGGATTAATCTCAGTTCTTTTTTGTAAACTATGCTTGGAAATGTAGCCCAGAGCTTGACCATTTCCCCGTTTTGTGTTTCAGTTGTTACTCTCTATGCCACTCTGGGAGGCCCAGCAATAGTTCATGGGCTGAATGAAACGGAGGTGACCACCATCATTACTAGTAAAGAATTGATGCAAACAAAATTGAAGGTCAGAAAACTGTTCTTTGTCTATCTCTTTGCAGTGTGTCTGTTCATCATTGTTAAATGGCCTGTTTCCATTGTACAGAACGATGATTTATTGCCTTTCCGTAAGGCAGACACTTTTGGAATAAGATTTATGTATCTGTCTTCATGTACAGAAAGTGGTAGTTTGTTTTCAGTGAGTTTTAAGCTCCTCAGTGATTGGAGAATGAGCCATTTGCAGTATTGCAGAGCTGGAGTGCTGCCTGGAAAAACACCTTTACAAGAGACTGCCATGGTTTCTAGGTGGATTTAGTGCCTATAAATGTAACAATGGGAGGAACAGAAAAATGTATAAACTGCTAACTGCTCATGCTCCTGGCTTATTATCAGATGTTTTCCCAGCAGAGAACGGCTTTCAAATCTAAAGATGGGTGTTCGAAGAGTTAGAGCTGTTTTTCCGTGTGGGTAGGGAAAAAAGCTCACTAAATATTAGGACAGTCAAAGAGCTTTTTTGACTTACTGATGGAATACTCAAGTGGAACAACTAATCTTTCATGATCATTGTGTTTTGGGGAACCTGGATGTTTCAGATAAGGTAGTTGATTTAATGAAAAATAGGACTATTGTGTAATTTTGAATGAGAATTTCCCAAACTTTGAAAAGAAATTACTGGAATGACAGTATATATGCCATGCACATTTATTTCAGCTTGTAGTAAGAGAATGCATTAGCTGTGCTAGAGGTGATGGTCATCTTCTGTGAGAACAATGATAAATGGCTTAGAACTCGTATTTTGCTTGAAGAGCTTAACTGATAATTTTCCATATTTTTTGCCAGCTGTTGCTTATTTTAAATAGTGTAATAACCAAAGAGCAACCTAAGAATTATTGTGAGCTCAGTATCAACAGTTTCTCTCTGTGTTCTATGGGAGTGAAAAGTCAGTTATGTGTACAAATCATTGCAGTCTTATTTGTGGGGTTTTCATGAAATACGGTGTAAATCAGTAAATGGTTAGAGAAGTTTTTGGACTTAAAATTGGAAAGCTTCAAGATTTGCAGCTATTTGAGCTTGACAGGTTTATCTTCTGATACTTAAAATTCTAAGATGTTTTATATTAGTGCTTTTTAAAAAGTACACAGCAGGATAGCAGGGAGGATTTTGTTCCTGTGTTTTTGGGGGTTTTTTTCCTTCTTGTTGGCATAAACCTAATTTTTAATTCCTGAACACATTTTTCACTTCCACAGGAAATTGTTTCTCAAGTTCCACTGCTGCGACATATAATTACAGTGGATGGCAAACCCACAACGTGGTCAGAGTTCCCCAAGGGTGTCATTGTTCACACCATGGCATCTGTGCAAGCCATGGGGGCCAAGGCAGACATTGGTAGGTTCTTCCTGTTTGGACCATCTCATTTGATGCCCTAATTTGACCCTGTTGAGAAAACTTGGAGAAATTGCAGATTTCAAAATTAGGCTGATTAACCTTTTCTTGCCTGCATTTCCTTTAAAAAAACCTGTGTGGTGTTGTGGTTTTGTTTTTTGGGTTTTTTGTTTATTTGTTTTGGTTATGGGTGATTGGATTTTGGGGTGTAAGTTTTGTTTAGTTTTTCAAAAGAGTAAAACGCTTTTAGTGAAAACAGACTTCTCCACAATCAAGTGTTACAGGTTGAAGGATAGTTTTTAGGATAAGCAATTGAGGATAGAAACTTAGAAAGCATTTTTATGTTCAGACATATTAAAACCAGGTTATTCAGGGCACAGATGAAAAATCATTGTGCATTTTATAACAAAAGAAATCAGTAATTTGTTACCATTAAGTTTTATAAAATTCACAGACAGCAAAATGTAAAATAGCCATTTGAATCTGATAGAACTTGGTCACTCATTACGTTTCTGAAAGCATCAATCTATGTAAATTCATTCAAGTCTATTTCTAGACTATGTAAAATTTTTAGAATCAAAATTCAGAATGTAAGAAGTTATTTTAACTATTATCATAATAAATTTTTATTCTTGACTTGAAGAGGTTCCAGTCCTAGTATCATCAGTCCTAGATTTCATTATATTCAGTAGTTACTTTCTGCTGTTCTTATCCTTTGTGTTTTCAGAATATCTTAGCTACTGAAGGTACATGAATGTTAGTTTGTATTTTAGGAGTAGGGAGAGTGGTCAATCCATCTGCCCTTCATGTTTAGGGGAATGGCAGATTTGCTCCCAACATTGTGATCTCTCAATTTTTTTAAAAGATGGTTTTTCCCTTTTTGATATACCAGTTTTATGTGCTACTAAAACTGCTTAATATCACACCAGTAGAAAACTTTTGGCTGTAATTCAGTAGCTCCTTGAAATTTGTTAATGTATGTGCTATGTAAAAAGGCATTTAATCTTTCTTCAATCTTTTAAGTACCACATACTCTGCACTACAATAGAGGAGCATTATCTTAGTCGAGTTAACCATTCATAAACTGTGAAATGCTATCATGAATTGTTTATGGCCAAGCATGTCCAATTAATATTAAGTAGATGAGCTATTCCTTATGCTTTTTTTCCTCTGTGTTGTTCATTGTGCAGGATAGGCAGGATTCAGTGACTGGAAAATTATTAAATATTGCTTTCACGCTTCTCACTCGGTGTGTGCGTTGTGCCACATGCACTGTGTGTGATGCAGTTTCCTCTGAGTAAGCATAGTAGTTTTTGTATTTTCTTGCTCTCAGCACAAGGATTTAAAAAGCACTTTAATCCAATTAAGGCAGTTGAACTTCTTTTAAATATTTATGGAGGTTGGACCTCAGGTTGACTCGGCAGTGCTTTGCTGCAGGTGTTGCAAATGAGGCAGAGTGTTGTTCCCTGCCAGGGAGCACGTGAGGAAGGAGATTGGCACAGCGGGATGGACCCCATGGCAGCATGGAACCAGGGCAGGGAACCCTTCTGAGGCAGGGATGCTCAGTGGTGCTTTGGAGAAGCCAGAACTCTGCCTGTTTTGCTCTCCCCTGTAGGAGTAGGGGAAACATTATAGTAAAACTGTTGCCGTGGTAGACAAGGACAATCAGTCAAAGTATTGCTCAGCTAATGCAAAGCTCCTACTCTTTGTGAAGGCACTTAAGCTTGACTGCAATCTTTTAAAGCAAAGACAAAATGTAATAGCAAGAGTCCTGTGGTGCTGTACTGCCGTGACTGCTGAAATGTGTCAGTGTGTGAGATCTCCCAGCCCGAGAGGCTATCCATGCATAACACATCTTATTTTTCTAACAACTTGCAGGCAATAAACAGCCATCCAGGCCTGTGCCCTCGGATATCGCAGTGATCATGTACACAAGTGGATCCACAGGAATTCCCAAAGGAGTTATGATCTCCCATTGCAACATAATTGCTGGGATAACTGGAATGGCTGAGAGGATCCCAAATCTGGGGTATGCACCAACCATTACTTACCAGCAAATAAAGAAGTCTTGTAGTTGCATTTAGTTTTAGATTAATTGTGTGTAAAATATGAACTGTTTTATATTGCTGTGGCTGTGGCACATCATGCAATGTACTGATGTCTGAGCATCTTCCGGCACTGCACTAAATGACATGGCTGCTTCATGTCTCTTTGTTCTCTCCTCTTTGGTGTGGGGGCAGGAACGGAACACAAAAGTCTGTGAGGCTGCCTTGCGCTGGAGTGGTTGAAAGCTTCCCTAAGCAGTGCTTCCCTTGGTTAATGTTTAAATTCTGTAGCTTCTTTCCCTTTGGTCCAGTTTTAATTTTGTCTACTGAGTTGCCTTTGTAGCCATAAGACATGGTTAATTGTTTTGGGTTGAGTAACCCTCACCCGTTGTTCATGCCTGAAACAGTACACAGTATGCAACTCTTGAAACAAAACCCGTGTGACTTGAAATATGTTCTTAAGCTCAAAGGCATTTTCTACTTTCTCTAGTTCTGCAATAAACTCTGCATAAATTTTGCTTAATGATTAGTCTGAGGACTTTAGTGATACAACATAAGCCTATCTTTTAAAAATTTTTTGCAGGGAAAAAGACATTTATATTGGGTATCTGCCTCTTGCCCATGTTTTGGAGCTGAGTGCTGAGCTTGTGTGTCTGTCTCACGGGTGCCGCATCGGTTACTCTTCCCCTCAGACACTGGCTGACCAGGTATGTTGTAGATGTAAGTCTTTATGGTAAAAAAAAAAATTTAAAAAAATTTAGTTACATCATATCTTTGTAATATTTCTTTAAAAATAGTACAAATTCTGTTTCTCATGTTAAAGATCTTGAATGTGTCTGCTAGTAAACTTGTTCTTCACTTTAGTCCTCTAAAATAAAGAAAGGAAGCAAAGGGGATGTTACTACACTTAAGCCAACTCTAATGGCAGCTGTTCCGGTAAGTAACTGAAGGATGAATGATTTTAAAACCCTTTTTAAAAACATAATTTATATTTCAATTTTTAGTAACAAAATTAATGCAATGACCATTTAAATAAAAAAGGTACAGTCTTTGATATTGAGCTGGCTTAAAATTATATTTTTGGTATTTATTTGTATGTTGGGGATAAACATTCATCATATGAGCATCAACATTTTTCAAAGTTAAAATTAGCAAGAGGGATTAGATTCCCATTTTAATTAGTCATTTATTGTTTGTTACAGTGAGCGAGTGGAATAAAGAAAGTTGGCAGCAGGCAGCTGGGAATTAACTGCTGCTTCTGGCCAGATTTTGCTTTCCTTCTTTGTGTGAACTCCTTACTGTCTCTTAGCAAGGGGAGAGAAGGGAAACTGGGAGTGGGGTTGTCACCTGAAGCGTTTTTGAATTTCTAGGTGTTTTCTTTTTGCTGTACTGAATTCAGGATTCTGTTTCGTGGAGTTAAAGTTCATCTTTTTACATAACTAGGAAATTATGGATCGAATCTACAAAAATGTCATGAATAAAGTGAATGAAATGACCAGTTTCCAGCGGAATCTATTTATATTGGCCTACAACTACAAAATGGAGCAGATTTCCAAAGGTTACACTACCCCACTCTGCGATAGGTAATGTTAACTTTATTTTTAATGGCATCAAAAAATCACTTATCGAAGTCTTACCACATGAGCAGTATCTGGCTTTTGTTTTTTTCTTCATTTTATTGTTGACACTTTAAACGTGAACAAGTCTGTACTTAAGTGTAAATTGAAATTAGTTTGTGATAGATATGACTGATAAAATTTAAGTGAGTGTTATTTAACTTGAAACTGATGGAAAATCTACATTTATTGCATTTTCGTCAGGAATTTAATAATAGATTTATACAATTTTGGAGGAAGACGAGAAGGCTATTCCTGTAGAAAACTGTAGACTTCATGTTTTCACAGAAGAGAGTTATGGTGTGTCTGAAATTGGAAAGAACCCACAAGGATCATTGAGTCTAATTCCTGGCTTCAATGAGAGTAAAGGATAATGGAATTGCAAAACTTATACAATTTAAAGTATTTTTAGGAGAAAATCACACAACTTTACTGTCTCATTAAATCCGTGTTCTGAAACATTTAACCGTCTTCAAACTGGAAACAAGCTTAGAAATCTGTGCTTGTATTTCTGAAAACGTCAGTGTGGTCCTTCAGGGTTTTCCTTGGATGTCTTTGAAGACAGTGGAAACTTCCAGTTCAGCTACAAAACTAGGTGCTCTCTTGTTTTATTCGCAAGCACCAAAATGCCCTTTCACCTTTGCGTTTCAGCCTTATCTTCCGCAAGGTGCGGATGCTGCTGGGCGGCAAGATCCGCATCCTGCTGTGCGGCGGGGCGCCGCTCTCGGCGGCCACGCAGCGCTTCATGAACATCTGCTTCTGCTGCCCCGTGGGGCAGGGCTACGGCCTCACCGAGTCTGCTGGCGCCGGCACCATCACGGAAGGTGGGTGCCACCACGTCCCTCTGCGGGGCCTGGCTCTCACCGGTTGGCACTTCAGTGGTGCCACCAAACGGCAGCGGGAAGCCTGGAATTGCATCTTGCCATCAGTGTGTAAAGCAGGGGGAGTGCTCATCTTGATGCATGGTGACCTATGTAGAAAATGTATGATCTCATTTGTGATAGAACAACCTGTTCCAGTGTGAATGGGATCTTGGTATTGTTGGACTTCCTACCTGAACTGAATAAATTTTTTCAAATTTTTTGATGTATATTGAGATGTTAGGAACATAAACCTGCCTGCACCGCATTTTAATTTCATATAACAGATCCTACAGGTTTCAGTTTTCTTTTAGTAACTGGCAGTTAGTAACTGGCTGTAAATACAGCCATTTACTCTCTTAGCAGTATGCATTTTTCTGCATTTCTTTGATAAATCCATTGGGGTTTTTGGAAGTTTGGTTCTATGAATTAAAGTTCAAGAATAAGTAGCAGTTAATTTTTACTGAAGATGCAGGGCAACAGAAGATTTAATTTTTTCTAATCAGCTTTGGTTTTTGTTTTTCTGAAAATGGTCTTTTTTAAATCCTAGTTTGGGACTACACTACAGGAAGAGTGGGAGCACCCTTGGTCTGTTGTGAAATCAAGTTAATGAACTGGGAAGAAGGTGAGAATTCCAGCATATGATTAAATTGTACTGTGTTTGTAAAGAACTGTATTTTCCTATTGGGCTTTTCTCAGTAGCGGTAATTGGATTATTTCTTTGCTATTTAGATTTTAAATGCTACTTTTGCCTATAAAAGTTTGCTCTTGGGGAGAAGAAAGGTACAGTAAATTCCTCAGTGTTTTCTAAAGGGGGAAATACCCAGACAGAAGCTGTCAATGCAAGTGGCATTTTGACTAGGTAGTATGTGTGATACCTTCAGTTGCCATTAAGAAATTATTTAAAAATAATCTTCATAATATTATTCTCAAAGCCATTTAAAACTGGTATGTACAATGGAAGCTGAATGGATACTTTATAAAATACATATAATAAATTTTGGAATCCATTTAGGCGATTTCCTTTCACTCTGGGCTTTTATGTGTTGTAGAGTAGAAGTACATAATACTTTAGGGTGTTTTGGGCTAATGTGAAAAAAGCTAATTTTTTTTATTTGAGCCTGTGTGAAACTGATAAAGCACATTACTTACTACTGCCAGAAGGATGTCACAGATTTTTGCTTTGGAATATTTTTTCATTCTCATTAACTAAATAAAAAACCCTCATCCATTTAGGTGGGTATTACAACACTGATAAACCATATCCTAGAGGTGAGATCCTTATTGGAGGACAGAACGTGACTGTGGGCTACTACAAAAATGAGGCACGAACCAGAAAAGATTTCACTGTTGATGAGAATGGGCAGAGGTGGCTCCATACTGGAGACATTGGAGAGTTTCATCATGATGGGTGTCTAAAAATTATTGGTGAGTTAATAAATTCAGGTAAACATGTATATGTGTACGTATTCATATACACACACATTTTTCAGGGCTGTGAAATACAGTAATTAAAAAGAAGAAATCTCCATATCTTGTCATGTAATCTAAAGCTTTCCTGTGTATCCCGGGGAAGTTCTGATGTGTTAATATAAACTTGTTTTTGTGTTTTAGAAGTTGATTTTTGGTTCGTTTTGAAACAGTCTTAACATTGACTCCCTAAGTTAATGAGACTGGGTAGTAATTAGAGAGTTAAGTATAAGCTAGTTGAATAGATGAGCTGCCTTATATTGTATAATTTTGTACAGTTGTGTACGTCAAGTAATTTGGGCTTAATTTTTGGTTTCTATTGTTGTTTTTCAAGTAAACAGTAAACAGTTGCTCTTCAGATATGGATTTAGCCTGAAATAAGTAACAAAATGTCACCAAATGGCGCATATCCTGACTTGTGGGTCTGGAGCAGACAGCACGAAATGTGTGCTCCTGGCTGACAGTGGCTTTTGCGTAGTCCTACTTGTCTTTCATGCACAGGATGGTGCTGTCATATAGGAAATGCTGTTCTAAAGGCACAAAATGCATGGAATTGTAATGTCCCTCATTTTGGTGGGAGGGACAGAATGATAAAATGCAGAGTATGGAAAGGTGACATTAAAGGTTTCTGGTACATTCACCAAATGTGAGTCAGAAAAATCTAAAATCAATGTCTGAAAACTTTCTGTTGTGTAATTAACACTTAATTCCTTTCTTCCTCAACAGATCGCAAAAAGGATCTTGTAAAACTGCAGGCAGGAGAATATGTTTCTCTTGGCAAAGTAGAAGCAGCTCTGAAGAATCTCCCCCTGGTAGATAATATTTGTGCGTATGCAAGCAGGTAAGAGCAGCTGATACTTGGTTATTGCTCTGTTCTTTGCCTGTCCATAAGCAAAATTTTGTGCCACTTGATGTGTGGAATATTTTTAATTAGTTAAAGAAAGGATTTTCCTTATAATACAATAGAACAACTCTCTATCAAAACTAAAAGCTCTGAAATCTGTGGTTTTATTTTTCCTTTCTCATTTGTTGTCATCATTTATTGGAAAATACCAATGAGTCTTTCATTCCCCCTTCCCCAATCTGAAAAGCAGCTGAGCTCTATTGCAGTAATTACAGACATCACTCAAGCACTTTGGAGATTATTACATTTACAAGCCCTAGCACTCCTTGTTCCGTGCTGTGTTTAGTTGTGATCTGCTCTTCAAAGGAAGTACTCTGGTACTTCAGAGGAAGGTGGTGGGAAAAGCCAACAGCCCAGTAGCTGGCCTGTGAATTAGTTACTTTTCTTTAAGACCTGCAGTGTATGCCACCTTGAAGCTTGAGAGAAAACGCACTCTAAATACTGTGCAGACATACAATAAATGATGATCAAATGTAATTTCTATTTACTTTCTACATGTACTAATAAATGAGGTGATAAGGGCTCAAAGATGTCTTAAGTTTCTATTTCTAGAATTTCTTACCTCTGACATGTATAAATATACTTCAGGAGGTTGTTGTTTCCTGTTGACACATTGATGTTTGGAAAGTCGTTTTGGAGCTTTTAAATTACCAGAAATATTCTGATTTCCAGTATGGTCAAAAAAGCCCCACTTTACTTTGATTGAAGCCAGGACAAACATACCAGAGAATTGCTCAGTGGTAATAAATAAAAAAATTAACTTTTGGTTTGTTCACCTGTTTCTCTGTAATTTGAGGGGGTTTATCTTAACTAATGGTAGTCTTTCTGTAGCTTCACTTTTAACAGTTTTGGATAAATAGGCTTGCATGCATTGGGCATGCCATTACTGATAAAATTTCCGTTCTATCAAGCTTTGTTTGTGGTTTGGACTCATAGAGTGAGTCTCATGTTTGCTCGCTTTGACAGCCTGAAGTTGCGACTGTTCCAAGCACCCTCTGTGCTGTGGAGAAAGAGCTTCCTACATGTGATATCTTCTCTTCCAGGATTGCAGTTTGCTATTGGGCTTGTGCTACCAAATTTTTATGTTAATTTTGCCAGGTCAACATAACGTTGGAAGCTAAAATGCACTTGCCAGACAGACACTTGACTCTGATAGGCCATGTCACATCTATTACTTAAATATAGGAAAACCTATCAGCAGTTTTTAAAGGTAGTTTACAAACGAGAGTCCAGACCAAGGACAAATGAGACAAGACATTCCAGATCGGTTTTTCTGTTGCTGCTGTTAATACTTGATACTGTTAATGTGTGTCATGTGGCCTAAGTAGCCATGTAATAGAGTCCCTGAATGATTGTCCATATGCACATTTCATTGTGGGATTATGCTCACCTCAGCAGTCTGAGCTCAGAGAGGTTTTGTAACTGTGCCTGTGACCTTTCTTAGATCCTGTCTCTCCTTATACTTTGCCTGGGTGATTTTGTATACAGGAGGAGTCCTTCATTTGTAACTGTTCTGTCTCCCATGTGCAGAAGGACAAGGAGGGCAGACTTTTACAAATGGGTTTAATATGTGATTTGACCTTAGATCTTAGGGTGCAAAGCTCCTCTGAACATGGTAGTAGGGCACCAGAATTGTTTGCATGATATTGCTACTTCAAAAACTGTATTGACTTCAGACAAATAAGTGAGATAAGGAATAAAACACTTGCTGAAAGGAATCATGATTAGAGCTCTGTCAGGCGAGATGCCTGCTGCTTTATCAATACTTCACCCACCCAAGACACATTGAGTTTGGAGCATCACCTCAGGAAAATGAGTAGCTCAGTTACCTGAGCAATGAGCAAACATGGCAAAAACCTGAGGCAGTTCTCAGCTGTAATCTCAAGGAGATAAGGACCAGACTTTACCGAATAGAAGCAGTGATAGCTATATGTAGTTCCACTCAGTGTTTCAGACCGTAAGTCTGAGAGCCATACTTGAGTAGAATCATAAGCACAGCAAGGGAATGAGGGTGCCTAGTGTAGGATAGACATTTTGGCAAAATCTTTTAGCACGGGAGAGATGAGTAAGGAGGTCCTGAGGACCAAAGTCTGAAAATTTCTACTTCATGCTGTTGTAATCACTTCCAAGACTGACAAAGCTAGCAAATACAAAAGATCTGCATAAGGAACAGTGAGAGGGAAGTAACTGCTCTAGAGGGAAGATGTACCTTCAGGATACCTCTCAAGACAAAGCAGTGCTTTAGCATTTAAACTGCAACAAGTGAAGATTTAACTTTGTGGCACAGAATGAAAATCTACACATTCCAGGAACTGTGAGCTCCAAGGTGTTGTTTCGCAGAAAAAAGCAGCTGGATGAACCTGTTTGTCCAGAACAAGTACACTTCTGCTCAAGGGGCTGAATTTTAGATGAACAGAAAGTGTGATGCTTCCCAGCCAGCTGATTGCTTCTGTATGCTGTTTATCCCTGGAGATGCTGGTGATATTGGATTTGATCTTGAGCATGTCAAAAGACTACAGGAACCAGGAATGAAAGTGCCAGAGTCCTTTGTGTCCCTGATGCCTTCACATACAATACTTACACAGCAGGGAGCAGACCCTAAATGAAGTTAAAAGGGTTCAGTACAGAGTACAGCATGAGTGTGCATGGGGGAAAATGGGACAGAAGCAAAGGCAGAAGGTGAGATTCAAGCAGTAGTGATACTGAGGTTAATCTGAAATCCACAGGTAGCACATCTGAAGAGATGGACCTCATTAAAAGAATCCAGGGGGAAAATGGCAGTGTCTGGGGAGAGACCTGTGAAGGCATGATTTAGGAGGAAAGGGAACTGCTTAAATTTCTAAATACACCTAAGAGAGGAAGCAAGTCGAGAAAGGAGACAAGGGAAAAAAAGGTAACTAGTCTGTGAATGAATAAATAGTTTCTGTGGAAAATAGAGGGACATCTGACTATTCTGATGTAAACTGCAAAGAGGAAGAAGAGTCAGGAATTGCCATCAGGAACAGTTTATCCATGCTACAAGTGATGAAGCATTGGCATTAGTGCTTGCTGATGTTTAAGAAAGATTTAGACAAACATCTGTTAGATGTATCTGACCCTGCTTCAAGGCAGGTGAATTGATTAGGAGCTCTTCTGAGATCACTTTCAACTCTGGCTCTGTGATCTGCTATGTTAGAATATGTCAAGCTGCTGTGTGAGGTTCTGTGCACATTTTGCCTAAACTTTACACCATCTGAAAAACCTTGAATACCTGTTTCAGAGTGAATTGCGCTTTAGGCCCCAAAGCCTTTGAGATCACAACTTCCTATGTTCTGGGCACATCAGGAGCAGGCAAAGATTGCCAGCAGTAGAGTGAGCGTATGGACAATCACTTGAAAGAGAAAGAGAAGTCACTTCCCTTACAGAAGCAGGCGTCCTTGGAGATGTGTTGTGCATATGCTCATTCCACAACCTGCTCTCCAACCCCTCTTCACTGCAGTCCTCTACTCCTCTACAGTAACTGGATTCTGCAGTTGAGAGGAAACTGAGGTAGGGAAGCCGCACACCAGTCTCCATTCCGGGCTGCAAAGCATGAGGAGAGGCAGGGCGCAGTGACATCGTATGGGTACTGCTTCCCAAAGCTTGGGGCATGAGACACAGTGGAATATGCATATGGACAGCACACCTTGAAGCAATCCAGTTACTGTAAGGTAAGTAGCTTCTCTTTCTACTTATTTTTAAGCAGGCAAAGGTAACTTGTGTGCTGTTTCAGGAAGATTGTCAGGTGAACAAAAGCCAGCTGTTAAGAGCAATATCTCTGTGTGAGGTGTAAACCCCCTAACTTGAAATGTTATTTTTGAAAAGTTGTTTTCTTTGCAAAATTCATTCTAAAGTGCGTTGTACTTCTCAGTTTCCATTCTTATGTCATTGGATTTGTTGTGCCAAATCAAAAGGAGCTCGCAGAACTAGCCCGAAAAAAAGGATTTAAAGGAACTTGGGAAGAGATCTGTAACAGTCCTGAGATGGAAAAAGAGGTACTGAAGGTGCTAGCTGAAGCTGCTATGGCAGGTGAGTGGCTGGGTAGATGGTATCAACCTTGCAGGCTCCAGTGTCTGTAAAACAGATAATCACAGGCCTTAAAAATTAGTTGGGTCAGTCCTTTTGTTTTGTGGAGCTTCTTTTACGGTGCTAAATAGCTGAGGAAATAATACAAAAACAGGGCAAACTTAATAAGTACAGTTCTCTATATGTGTCTGGTGTTCTTTAAGATATCTATGTATAAGATGTATAGGATATCTGTATCTTCTTGGCTTGGCTGCTGGTCCAAAAGCAGTGTGGGCCATCTGTAGATCCATAATCATAATATGTGTTAGGTATCCGACAGTCTCACACGCACCACACCAGTGAGAGCTGAAATAAAACCTCGGTGACAGGGGCACTTCTGAAGGATTTCCAAAACCAAAGCAGCATCTTTTTGTAGTTAGTGATTTTCAGAAGACTTTCCTTACATTGACTGTTCTAGCCACATTTGAAACTTGCTCAGATATTCCCTAACAGTGTCCGTAGTATCTCATGGCAAGCTGTGTAGCTCAGCCTGTTTGGGTGATGAAATGCCTTGTTTGTCCCAAGCCTTCCATCTGCCAGTTCAGGTTGGCTCTGCTGAGCTCCGCTCTGGGAGAGGCAGTGAACAGTCCCAGGGGTGGCTGTGGTTCTGTTGGTGTGAATTGCACTTTCCCCTCAGTATCTTTTCATGCTAATTTGCCCCAGTCTGTCAGGCTGTTCTGGTGCAGAATGCAGCAGTGGCACGGAGATGTTTTGTTCTTTGTGCTTTTCTGTGTCAGAGTATGGTTTCTCCTTTTGTGCTTCATTTTAGGAAAATGGTTACATTTAGGTTTTGTATTGAAAATATCTCTTTTTACAGCTAATCTGGAGAAGTTTGAAATCCCAGTAAAAATCCGTTTGAGCCCTGATCCTTGGACCCCAGAGACTGGTCTGGTGACAGACGCGTTCAAACTAAAGCGCAAAGAGCTCACAGCATTTTATCAAATGGACATTGATCGAATGTATGGAAAAAATGTAAAATAATCCTCCTCTGCACCACTTTGCTACGATGAGCTTGGATCAAATAGGAAATACTTGAATTGCCTGTCTCAACTCAACACTTGAGATCAACACACAAAACCACCATTCCTTATTTCCAGCTTAAACTGTTCTTTCTAATGACATCACCATGATGACTGGCAAGTTTAGTAAAATGTTATGGCAGCAAACTTGTGTCTGTCTCCTTTTTTCCAGTTTTCTCTTCTACCTTGTCAGTCTGTGGATTTTCCCAGGTCTTTTTGGGAAACCATGATTCTGAAGCCTCAAGTTTTTAAACATTTATAAATCCTGTATAATGTTTAATTTGTATCTTTAAAATTTGGATGTATATAGAGAGAACTTGGCTATATAAGAAATGGTTATACTGGGGGCCTTTTTTTACCTAATTATTTAAAGATAAGAAGGTATTGATGTTGTGACATTATGTACATTGAAAATGCTTGTAACAAGATAATTGTTGAACAGAGGACCAGGTTATTTGCTGCTGTGCTATTTTTCTGTGTAAATCTGAGGGAGAAAATGTTTGACATTCCAGCTTGTGTAATACACCTTCAATATGTGCCTAATGGTTACTTTTATTTTTATCTGAAAATGGAAGGATGGTCATGGCACAGCTCTGCCTCAAGGCAGGTACTCTTGCAGGTGTTAGTTAAAGCTCCTTTAGTACAGAAGATGCTATTAACGCAGCAGAAGTTAAACTTAAGAATAATCTCTCAGATACAGAAATTCCTTTTTTAAATAGCTCGTGACTATTTCATCCAGAGTTGAATTGTGTAGTGCTAATATGAATTCTGATCGTTAATTTCATCTAACACTTTACAAGCCTGACGGTGTCATTTTAGCAGAGGGACTGTAGCAACCTTTCTCTTTTCTCATTAGGTTTGGACATTACACTGGGTTTGCTCTTTCGTTGTTTGTGAAGGTTTGGCAAGACCCCTGCTCTGCCCTAGCTGCAACCCAAATCTTACTGGGGGGATTTTTAAAGTCATAATGACAGTTATGTTCTCCACTCACACAGTGCCTAGCTGCCCTTTGTGCCATTAAAAATCTCCCTTTGATTCTCTGTTCCTTTGTGTAGTACTTTTTGCTTTAAAAACAGGTATTTGAAGCATTTGTCAGACAGAGTTATTTGTGTTGCTTGGTTTGTTATCACCCAATTCTTACTTTGGGAAGGAGTCTCAATTTCTGTTTCACTAGAGATTCATGGATATTGTTTGAAAAAATATGGGCGTCCTTTTCTTCTTCAGTGAGTGTTCAGATTTCTTTCAGATGTGAATTTTGTTTTCAAAATATTTCTGGAAAGAATATTCAGGGTTACATGAGAATGTGAAAAGGCATGCATCAGTCAACTTTGTGATGGAGCAAGTATTAAAATGGCTTTAATTTGGAGATTACTCTCATGTGTATCATTTTCTTGTAGTACTAAAACTCAAGGTCCTGATGCTCGCTTAGTCCCCTGCAGTGTTAGCACAGAGCAATGCTGAAGGACAGAAGCTTTGTTTGGGAGAGGGAGTTCCTGCTGTTCGTCTTTGTGACATGAGGTTTTGGGAGGTATTTGATATGCAGATTCTCATTTTATATTTTTTAAAATTAATTTTAAATTTTTTTAAATTAATGCTCTCCATTGATTATAAAAAGCAGACTCATAGGAGTTGAAGGTTATCAAGCAGGTTCCCTGTACTTCAGTTTTGATGAAACAGGGAGGTCGTTTGTGCTAATTACAGATTTCCCCTGCTCTGCTGTCCGTGAAAAACTGTTAACATTTGGTAAATTTTGGTGTAAGTAATCAATGGAAATAGAAGCAACAAAAATAAATCGGAACCATATTTTTGAGATTACTGCCTTTAGATATCTAGATAATAAATGAAAACCTTCTGGCAAACAGATAAGACAAATGTTGAAAAATAACTGAAGAATCCTAATGTGGAAAAATTGCCAAGGCTGTAGGGAAGTGTCACACCATGTATTAGACACTGCTAACACTGAAATTTGTATATTTGCTCCCTTAACAGATTCTTAAATAGAACTAAACACACACTGTGCATTGTTCAAATATTTTTGTGATTTTTAGTGAAAATTAATAAATTGCTGAAGTACTACATTTATCACCTGGTGTATTGCGCAGCACATTTAAGAAAATAAATTGGTTCTGGTTAAACAAATCTGAAGTTAATATTTTATTCTGCTATTGATTTAAGCCAAAAGGGTTTAAGTCCCCTTTGGAGAAATTGCATAAATGAAACTTTTAAAATGGTTTGGAAATAGTAGTTTTTAATTTTTTTTTTCTGATCCAGTCACAAGATGGGGTTGCAGTCTAACTGTGCATTTGATTTTACAGTTCAGGTTTGTTTATGTTCAAAATGGATGTGATATATATAGTTCCTCCTTCCTTAGGCATCAGATTCATTGTGGACATTTATTTTTTCTACAGAATGTGAAAACAAAGCAGTTCATTAAGTTTAGTCTCAGCGCTGGAGATAGAAAGACTTCTAAAAATCTTTGTGATGAGCGTGATTTTTTTTTCTGTTGATTTATAAATGAAAGACTCCAATACTCGTGGATTCTGAGTACTTCCAGGTCCCAGTGATCCACCTGTGCTGGGAAGTGATGGGGCTGTGATGGGATGTTCAAGGACAGCTTTAGAGGGGTTTGTTCCAACCCTGCGGAGATGTACTGCTTTCCAGCTAGGAATTCCCTTTTTTTTTCCTTTTTTTTTTTTTTTTTGCGTGTCTTCCCATGCCCTGTGTAACAAGAAAAATACCTGCTGGAATGCACTGCATGTGTCCCAAAGGCTGTGGGCAGCTGTACAGGAACTGGGAAGTGCACGCTTGGAAGGAATGGTCTCTGTCCCATGGGGAATTTTATAATGGAAAGAGCTGTAACTTTAAACAATCAGAGTTCAAACTAAGAGTGAGGGGCATATACCTCACCTGAAGGGCCCCCAAAAGAGGGGGATTTTTAACAAAACTTTTGTAAATACAAACTTACCAGGTCTCTCAATCATTGGAAACTGTAACTACTTGCTCTGTTGTGAAAATCTATGTATTTCATTATTAAAATGATTGACCAAGAAATTCCAGGGATGCTGTGAATATCTTTTAAGTTCTGCAATTCCTAAAAAAATTAGCAGGACTTTAGGCTATTATTTGATCTAGGTGTCATAAGTGTTCTTTGCAGAGCATGGTGTTTCTGAGGTAGGAAATTCAAAAGTTACATGTCAGAAAAGACAGTGCAAATTCGCTGCTGCTGCAGCTCTGTCAGAGGCAGGAGCACATCTCAGTGCAGAGCTGTAGCTGAGCAGTGAAAGATTCTGCTGAAATGGAAGTGAAAATCAATGTGTGACGAGCTAAGAACAGAACACGTACCTACATCCCTCTGCTTTACAGACAGGATGCAGAGAAGGGTATGGAATCGAAAACATACATTAAGAACAACCCTGTAAAGCTCATAAGTTTATGCAGAAATTGCTATAGGACATAAAACTCCTTTGCAATAACCTTTGTCCTGCTAAAATTCACGAAGTTTTTATTCTGTACTAAAACTACAATTAGGTGATGCAATGCAGCGTTTTTAATTTTTATTACTGTGGTGGTATTAACTACTTTGGACTCAGTATAAAAACGTGTACATCTGTTTCTTTACTGGCAAGAGGAACAATTTTCAACTTGCCTACACCTTGGACCAGGCTGAAATGTTAATTGAATGACCAGTTGTATATTGTTGTAATGGGTTATTTAATGTAAACTCATTTTCAATGTGATCTTGGTTGTTACTATGAACTGCCTGAACATTGTATATCCTAACTGAGTTATATTGTATGAATTATTTATTTGTAATTGGATATCATGTTTCAAAAATAAAATTAATTTCACAAATTGGGCCCTGTATGTCCAATTTTTTCAGGGGCACATGGTTGATAATATAGACTTGTGTTTGTTATTGTCAAATATTTCAAATATGTGTGACCATTTGGGACTGAATGCAGGAACAGGAGTGTTAGCCTGGATTTTCACTGCAGGGAAGTTAATCCTGCTCAGTCAATTTTTATTTGCATATGCTCTGCCATTTACCTGGCTTTTAAAGCACTGGCTGTGGCAATGCCTGATGTAAAGTTGTAAGTTTATGCCTTTTTTTCCTATCCAGGTGTGCTAGGACTTGTATTTGGTGTGTAATTTTCCTTAAGTTTGTGGGTTGAAAGGTTAAATATTAGATGCTGGCAATTGGACTGCTTAAGAGACCTTGAGCACTTAAATTTCAGGTTTTGGTTACAAGCTCACAAACCACTGCTGGTAAAGTCCAGCCTAGAGTCATCTCAACAGAGACCTCTTTTTCCTTTTTTTGTGTGTCTGTTTACAGGTTCCCCAAATGCCCAGGGTCATAGTGCTGACAAAATGCCAAACCTTCCCTCCTGTATAGCTGATTTTTTTTTTTAAATCCACTTAACCAGCCATGGGAAGGCTTCAGCTTCCTCTAGATTCAGTTATAATCAAAGCAGTTATTTTTTTTCTTTCAAAACTACTAGGGGGTTTTAAGACTGAAAACTTATTTCAAATAATTTAGGATGATTCACTTTAATTGATTTTTTTTTTCCTTTTTTGGTTAGACATCTGTTGCTACTAGAATGCTGTTAGGGGTCTCTATTGAAGAGAAATAAGCAAGTTCAGAACTGTATTACAGATAATTTGTTACAGCAACTAATTTCAGGTAGGATAAAGGTAACCATTTTTCCAAAAATATGTTAATGTAGCCATTTGAGAGGCATGGGATCCAAAATAGATACAACAAAAATATAAATAAAAACATTATAGACCTGAGTTTCTGTAATTGTCTACACCGAAAAAATCTAGGGCAGGAAGCAGGGAAAGGGAGCGCCCGAATAGTCGAAAAGGTGAGTAATTTTAAAAAAAAAGAGTTGTAACACTTGGGAATAATATTTTAAAAATCTGTTGTTATTTCTGTGTAGAATTTCCATCTTGGCACTAAAAGCAAGTGCCAGGCCTGTGCTCTGTGTAGGGAGTGGTTCCTGTCCTTCCCTCTGTCCCTGGGGAGCTGCTGGGAGGTTTTGGGAATGGCTTTGTTGGTCACCGAGCCGGTACTGTGTCCTACCCTCCCTTTGAACTGTTCTCCTGCAGGTGGAAGGGGAATGGTGTGGAAAGGTAACTCTGCTTTCCCTGGAAATGAGACAAAGTGATTTGTCTGCCATGGGCTAGGCAGGAACGGATGACAGATGTGTGTTTTCTTTGTGATGGGGAGCCAGTGGGAGAAATATTCCTGGTTTGGGATGAAAGGTGCCAGTGATAAATGGGAACGTGGGGAATGTTCCCAGGCAGGGGAACATGCACATGGACAGCTGGAGCTGGCCCTGAGTACAGAGCTGGTGGCAGTGGGGCTGTGTCTGCCCAGGGCTGCAGGGACAGCACGTGTGGGTGGCTGAAAGCTTCCGAGAGTGTTCCCCAGTATTTTCTCTGCTGAAGCTGCTAAGTATTAAAGTAGACACCTGTGGCTTTCAGCAAGTAATACCTGTAAGATTTGAATCCCAGATGTCATTCTATAGATTGGCTTCCACACTTAATTCCTGCTTTGTGTGCAGACCAGGGCTTGGCTTTAGCTGCCTCCCTGCCCAACGTGCAGACCCTGCAGCCCTCGCACAGGGCTGGCCATTGGGGCACTTCCCTCTGCAGGGGCTCCTGGATGGGCAGCCCAAGCTGCTGCCTGGTGCCCTGTATGAGGTGGCTGGTGGAAAATCAAGCTCTGTTTCCCTGTTGGCAGTTGGGAGCACACGTACCCAGAAGGATAGTGCAGCCTGACACGCATGAAATGTCAAAAAGATGCTTTTTATCAGACTTCAGGGTCACTCAGCATTGGCAAGTGCAACAACAGGAAAAACCATGGACCATATTCAAATCCCAAACCCCCGAATATCCATATATTCCAATGTACCCTTTCCCACTTCATTACAAGTGTGTGTTTAGTTTGTTTTTTTCTCTAAAACTGTAATGCTTTTTGTTGGTGCTAATGTTGGCTAGGGTGGTTTGGTTTTTGTTTTGGTAATTATTTGCGGATAATTGAGAGATGATTTTATGAATGTATAAGTTAAACTTCAATGGAAAAGTTTATATGGCTTCCCACTGATGTGCAATCACAGCAGTGTTTGGCAATGAGCCTAGTGGCTGGTGACCTTCATCCCTCTGAAATGCTGAGATTATGACATAGATCCTTACATTGCATAAGTTTCCTTACATAAAGTAAATTTCCATTGAGTTTCTACTACTTCAGGCTCCTAGAGAGGTTGAGGGAGAAAGAAGCGTCATTTTGACATATGAAATTATTAATTCCAAAGAGACTGACTATCAAATTCCCATAAAATTCATTGTGTCCCAACCTGGTAAAACATCCTGTATGCTTAGCTAATAATACAGGCTTTGAGTTCAAGATTTATCTTCATGATGCTGGTCAGATACCATTCAGTTTTTTTTAAAATAAGATTTGCATCAGGGATTTTTCTGCAAACTCTCTATTTTTTGCACATTACCTAGTACCATATTTGTGTAGTTGTTTTTAAGTCTTAAGCATAGTTACAAGACTGAAGAGTGATTTGGAAAGCATTGTTCCTGTTATGCTGTGTAGTTAGAAGGTAGGCTGTGGATGTTTAACAAGCTGTAAGGAAACTATTTGCTGAAACTCATGAAGCATTTTATGTTTCATCACTTCTCTGGATCTCACACAGGTTTACTGGGTATTTCTGCCAGGTTTCCTGGAAATGAAACGCTGCTGCTTAATTTTGTTGCAATTCAGGACTTGGTCTGTTCCAGCTAAAGCAGCGTAACGTAATTAGCAGCAAGGCTGAGAATGCCGATGAGCAATCTGGTGTGTTCAGCATCACATCTTCTTCCTCCCCTTCTTGCCAAAGCTGTGTAAGAGCCATAGTACAATAGGGGGGAGGAAAAAAGGGAGATTCTACAAGAGTAATTTCTGTCTCAAAATGGGTTGATAAATTACTCATTTTGTGCCGCTCCAGTGCGATATCTGCCTGTGCCTATGTACTCCCATGGGCTGACAGGCAAACATTGTGCAGGTAACCTGCAACAGGGCAGATTTAGGGCCAGAAGATTTTGGGGTCCCTTCGTGGTGCAGACTGCTGTGGAGCCTCTGAGGGATGGTGGGTCCTGCTGAACTGTTTGACATCTCTCCAAGGACGTCATGAGTAAAATGTGCTAAAATTCCTTTCAGAAATTTCTTTCGGTTTTATTTGAAGTCTTGATAAACTTGCTCAATATTTCTTTGAAAGTATCTCCCGTACAGTTATTCCTCCTTTTGCTCAGTAATGGATTGTCTGAGGTTTTCCAGGACTGGCAGGTGACAGGTCAGGTTGAGGGCAGTGTGTTGCTGATGGGGAGTGTGTGCCCTTGTGTTTTGCAGTAATTTTCCTTATGTTTTCATAAATAGATGAGATTTGGGAGTTTCCCATGAATTTTTCACAGTGCTACTAAGGGATACTTGTTTTTAAATATTTTTTCCATTTCCTTCTATCAGTTTTATTTTCCACCAATAACTTTTCATTATACTATGGACTGATCAGGCCTTTCTGGTGTAGTTTTCTCCAAATCTGATGTTTTGTCTTTGTTAATTATTTTACAAAATTTACAAAAAGATGTAGCTGAAATGGATTGCTTCCACAGGAGGTGTGATGCTCTAAGTCTTGACTGTCAGAGATTGCTAGATAGGATTTTTTTCTGAAATGCTGGAACAGTGGGACTGTGGCTGCCAAGTGTCACCTGGAGCAGCCTGTGCTCAGGGCACTGTGCCAGGTGTGTTCCCACCCTGCCTTTGTGGTCCTTGTGGAATGGTGAGCTCATTTGGTAAATGGAAAGAACTCTATTTGAGAAATTCCTGCTGTGAAAGCAAAGGTCTCCTGTCCTCAGTCTCTGTGAATCAGGATCTCAGGATCTGTGAATAGCCAGTGTTGCTGGTCTGCAGCAGCCCCATTTCAGTGGGGAAATGGAAAACCTGATTTAAAAAAAAAGTATTTACATTATCCTGACACCTTTGTTTTTCCATTAGTCTAAATACTCCATAGTTAAAATTAAACAAGGTGCTGAATTGCCATGCTATGTCTGACAGTTTAAGTGGCCCCAGGATGCACTCCTGGTGCCAGGATGCTGCCCCTTCACCCCTTCTCCATCCCCCTCTGTGCTGGGGGGCACTGGCTGCCCCTCTGCTTTGCTGACAGCAGCTGAGCCATCCTCCTGCCCTTCTGTACCACAGTGAGTACCTGGTTAGTCACCTGTGCTGCTCCATCCCTCCCTGGATGTCCCCACCTGAAGGTGGGCGGTGCTGGGGGTGCCAGGCTGTCCCTCAGGACATGGATTGGGTGCTGGTGTAGGCTAAAGCCCAGCAACTTCCCACCTGCTTACACCAGGAGTGATTTCTTTTTTCTCTCTTTTGTAGCTTTAACTATTTGGATGGGTGTTTAGGGCCCAGGCCAATCCAGGATAATTGAAAACTGCACTCCAACAATTCCAAGTATTTGGATTATAATTATTTCCATCTGTTTGTCTTTGTTTATTTACTTTTTCAAGAAAGTTCCAGTAGTACTCAGAACAGCTTTATTGTGACAGAAATTTCTAGCCCATTGTGATTTGCAGATTCCTGTGCTGATTCAGTGCAGCAAAGCCTTAGAAATTCTCTTTAGGAGCACAGGCTGACACCACTTCATATTTTCTTTCCCTCTTAGGGCTGAGATTACAGCCAGCTCCCTGTCTTCTTTCAAGTTCTGTTTGATTAAGACCCATTTTAAAAATCCTTTGGTTGCTTCTCTTCCGTGCTCATATTTTTGTCCCTGCACGTGTCTGGGTCTCCAGGTATTCCCTCGTCTGACCAGAGCTGGTGCATTGGGAATGTCACGGGGGCTCTTGGCCAGGGGTGGGCTCCAGATCCAATGTTTTCCGGGAATTTGGCCTGGGTGGCGAGCGGCTGCTGGCCGGGAGAGTGGAGCAGAGCTGTGTTTTCCCAGGGAAGGGCTGCAGCCCACTCACCTCCCACCCCTCCCAGTGCTGAGTCAGGGCTGGTGCCAGACCCCGCCAGGCCAAGGGAGCTTCTCCCCCTGACATCAGGGGCCTTTGGATTAAGCTCAACCCTTGTAAATGTGATTTTATGCAGTGAAGGACACTGCTGTGCTAACCTTTAGCAGAGGCTTCAGAGAATTATACCCAACTTCCACTGTTCCGTGGTCCTGCTTTGGTTTTCTTCCCAATTAGTGTCTTCTTTGCCCCTTTTTTTCTTACTACACGTTTTTTATTTTGCTACCAAGACCTTTCTCATAGTTTTCAGAGGGAAATAGCTTTAAAGATTGATACATCTCAAATACTTGCATCATCTCCACGTCTAGTATCTTACTCCTAATTTATAAATAATTTTTGAAATCAGAAGCAAGTGTCATCTGTAGCAAAAGGCTTTCTGTATCAACTGAGTTGACAGAACTCTTGTCAAAGTTTTTTCTGAAGTATAATGACTTTAATTCTCTTCATTATCCCCTCCCTTTATCTGTTTTATTCTGTAGTTCATACCTCAAGCTGCCTCCAGATGTTTTTTGACATGATGTGATGTGAGCAGGCGTCACTTCTGGAGGTGCTTGCAGAGGTGGGAGCGCTGGGCTGGAGCAGCCTGGCTCCTCTGCAGCTGCACAGGACACCCTCCTTAGCCATGGGGCCCCAGCCAGTGTGGGGTGCTGGGGACATCATCAAACCAGTGTCACAGAGCCCCTTGTCACTGCAGCCACTCCGGGAGTGAATGCTCCTGCAGCTCTGAGGGAATAGTAGCTCAGACCATGTGAGGTTGGATAATTTACTTGAATTTTTTTTATTTCCTAGGCTAATGAACTGAAGTGTTGGTATTGGTAGTTTCAAAGCAAAAAAATCTCTACTGCTGTTTCTCTGCTGGTCCACGTGATGGTCTTAAAAGGCAGCTATGTGAATATCTTGGGGCACAATCTGAGTGCATTCATTCCCTGAAACTGCAGTGTAAGAAACCTCGGCTGGCTGTAGGTACAAAGGATGGCAACAGACTTTTGTACTATTTAAATAAAATGTAAGTAATATTAAAATGTAACTCAGGGGTTTTGTGCTGGCGCTGACTCAGTCTTTTCCTTTTCAGTCCCTAGGCAAAATAAACCCCACAACCTTAGAGGAAAATTGTGGGAAATGTTTGTAGCTCGTCAGTGACTCAGTTACGATAGCACTTGCGTGCAGCAGATGACTTCACGAGCAGCAGTGACATTTGTTTTCCTGTGAATTTGGGAGTCTCCCACAAGAGCAAAGACCCCTGGTTCTGACCTGATTCCCTCACATTTTGGATCAAGAACAAAGCAATACCTTTAATTATTGTAAAGAATTATCTTCCCAGTCCTACTTTATTTATTTTGAAAAGATTTTGACTGTCTATTTCACAATACCAAAGCAAACTAAAAAAACTTTATGTCTTCTTGATCTATCCTTTGTAGTTTTCCTGCTGTAGGGGAGAGCCGCTGACCTCCCTGGAGGTCATCTTCCTCCAGAGCAGTGACCCTGTCGTGTTTTCCTCTCAGTCCTGGAGCAAGTGGCTTGTCCAGGGACAGAATGAAGGGTGCAAATTGGAAATCTCCACTTCTCCCACCCAGGTATTGTCACACCAACCTCAACAAAATGTGTTGGTTTGGGATTCCTATACCTCTTTTTTTTTTTCTTTTTGCCTGCAGTATTTTTTTCTTGGATGTAAGGATTTCTTTATTTTACCTGTTTAGAAGGCTAATATCGAGTTCAGCTGAAATAAGATCTGACACCAATCTACCTGAGGGCAAGAATAGTCTGATCACTGCAGTAGAGGTTGGACATTTCTTGTGCTGTTGGCTTCCTGCAGGAGCCTTGACATTCATCTCCCTCTGCCACTGTTACCTCCCTGCCGAGGGCCAAAGACACGGATTGTTACCGACGTAAACCCTGGAATATCCAGCCCTGGAAACGGTGATTGCTGAGTGTTGGGGCTTCTGCTCAGGCACAGAGATCTAAGGGACTGCTTTCCCCACCGTGGGTGCAGAGTTGTAGCAGCAGCAGCATTTCACAAGTGCTGTGATTGCATCCTGGCAGAAGAGTAGGGTCAAAGCTAACAGGTTTTGTTCCAGTCAGAGCAAAACAATGGGGTGAGGTGAGACTGGCTGGGATTTTTCAGTCTCCCTGGCCTTGTCTGTGCAGAGGAGCAGCAGTACTGGCAGGGCTCTGCAGCAGGGCTTGTCCCAGCCCCAGCCCCTGGAGGCTGATCCCAAAAGCTTTGTTTGGGATGCATGGTTTCTGTGCCCCTGTCTGAACCCCTGCTCAATTCATCTGCATTTTGAACAAAATGGGAAAGCAGCTGGGAAGTGTAGGGGCTGTGCTGTGGGATTCCAGGGAAGGGGGAGGGACCCAGCTGTGGGTGTAAGCAGAGAGGGAGAGCTTTTTAACACTCGAGGGAGAAACGGGTGGAAACAGGGAAACCTGTGTCTGGTTTTTTAAGTTTTATTTCACTTGCTAACTCCGAGCAAGTTGTAATTCAGAATTCACAACTCAGGTCCCCAGATGATTAAAGTAATGGATTTAGGATTTTATTTTTCTGGTTTCCTGGTTATCTGAGGCATGTAAAAGCCATGGGCTAAACTTAATTTGACTGCTTGCAAGAGCAAGCAGCTTTTTTCTCTTGTCCTGTTCTCTTACAGCAGCCTTGAATCCTTCTGGGGTAAAGGCCGACGGCAGAAGATTATTATCTGATGTTAATGGGGAGTCAGAAGTGTGAATGGTGTCTTGGCAACAGCTCAATAGTGTCAGATGAGTATCTCAGTGCTGCGAGGTATCTGCTTCAATGGGGCATGGACAACTCGGGTCCTGCTTGAGGGTGCCTGAGTCACAGACTGAGTTTTGAATGCCCCCAGTCAGGGACAAATTTCCGATATTAAAAATCCTGGTGCAGAGGAGATTGCTGCTTGCTGCTGGGTTTTTCTTGCTCCGTAGCTGCCTCCCGGGAAGGAAGCCTTTACCTTTCATCTTTAGGAAGCAGTACATAGTTCATGCAGATGTGAGGGATCCTCATTTGGATTTTACTTATGTTTAGTGCGTATTAATTGTTGCCACTTTATCGTTATAACAATAGAAAGCCAACATGTTTTGCCTGTGATTTGTTAACAAGCTCATGCAGCTTTGCTGCTTGTTTTCAAAGCAAGATTAAAACCTCTCCTAGACTTAGTCCAACAGAAATGGCCCCAGAATTCTGCATTACTGTGTGTAATTGGCTGTATTACACTCCCTTATTAATTATAATGATGTCATCAAGAATTGGGAGTGAGTCCCCTGCCCCGTGTGGCCTCTGCTTGCCTCGGTGTCATGGCAATCTCATTTCCGTGCAGCGCCGGTTCCTGAGCATCCCTCGTAGCCATGGCAACCCAGGCTGGGAGGGAAGGCCAGGCTGGGATGTGCAGCTCCCTCCTGCTGGAGTCATTGCTTTCAGGGAGCTGCTGCTGGCTGTGGCACTGGCCTGGCACGTGGATTTTTCCATGTGATAATGAACCTGCGTGGTTGTTAACTTGACCAGCTCTGAAATGAAGGCTTGAGTAAGATAAGAGAAATGAAATGAAAATGCTATTAAATTAAGGGGCAAAGCCTAGGCTCACTTTATTCATAAGTCTTCTAATATCTTTAATTTAGCAAATTGGCTGCTTTCCTGAGCTAAATTACAGAAAGGCACTGGGCAATTTATTTGAAATGTCTGAGCACTAGGTACCCAAATTAATGTCTGCTTTTTATGTTATCTCTTTTTCCTTTTTGAGATTCATCTGACCCTGAAACCAGCTGGGGAGGGGGAGGATAAAAAAGACACGAACCAAACACCAAAAAACCTAAAAAGACAACTGTGTGTTTTAGGGATGACCTAGACTTCCCCACGCTGAGATGTTCAGTGATGAGATAGAATCTATTACAACTCCCATCTGCAGGAAACCTGCTGAGGTTTGCTGAATACCAAGGAGAGTCCATGTGAGCTGTGTGTGAGAGGGAGCTGATGGCAGACATGGACCACAGACCAGCAAACATTAACCTGTGAGTCCAGGAGGTGGCTGCAGAGGGGACAGATTTGTAGGAACACAAATGTGGTGTTCCGGGGCACAGTGAAGAGGTGACCAACCCCTGTTGCTATCAACATCAGTGGGATTCGGCATTAGGAGGCAATTTACAGAGCGGAGCTGGTGGGGGTCTTATGTAGAAAAGGATTTAGGTATTAAGGCCAAAGGGCAGAACATGTTTCACCTCATAGAAAAACAAACCAACCCAGTGACTTCAGCGGGGAATGATCTCTGTGTGGGCTTGCTGTGCCCTACGGAAACGAGCAGCTCCAGGCTGTGCCTGTTGATGGCTGTAATGAAAGAGACACTTTCTCTCCTTGAAATTAAGTGCAGTGGGTGACTATGAACGAGCACCCCTCTGGCTGCACGGGGGCTGTGGGCTCCCTACAGGAATTTTTGGGATCTTGTGATGTGCATCAGCTCCGCCCTGCCTTGTGAGAGAGCTGTGGGAGCCAGGGGGGCCGCGGCAGAGGCAGGGCAGAGCCTGCTGGTACTGGGGGTAAGTGGTGTGGTATCCTCAGGGATTCCTCATCTGTGCACTGTTTGAATGACTCTGCAGCTGCTTTTGTCCTTCGTGTAACTGGAAGAGAGTAATTTTGGGGTTTTTTGTCCCCACATCATGCCAGAGACCACAACAAGTTGGTTCTACACTTGTTGCCTAAAACTTGCACCCTGATACAGCTCATCACTAGCAATCTTGTGCTGTTTACGTTTTAGTTATGTTCTGTAGCAATCTTCAGAGAGTAGGCTTGACGTTAAAAAAACCACCAACTTTTAAAAAAATGTTTTAAAAAAACTAATAGACCAAAACATTGATTGGAGTTTATTTTGTTTTATCTTGTTAGTTCTTGGGTTTAGGAAAAAAAAATTACATATTTCAACTTGTTGATTGGTTCAGCAGCAAGTCATAAAGCTTTATTGTCCAAACTGTCAAAACTCCTTAATCCTGGAGAACTGGCTTTTGAATTTTTTGGTGAGGATTTTTTGGTGACTTTCTTTTTTTTTTTGCTTACGTTGCTAGCTAATCCTAATGCTGTTAAATCTACATTCACCCTTTCATTTAAATCTGTTGTTTACAAATGTAAATGAATTCACATTAATAATTTCCTAGGGCTCCAAGGCTAAGAAGATATACCAGGCAATGAGGACCTGGGCAGGGGACCTTGCAGAATAGATGCACTCATCTCTGCTTGAGAAAGAGCAACTATTAAAAAAAAAAATCTGGCTAAAGCATAGCTGAACTTTTGGGAAAAGGAGGAGCATTAGGAGCTGGAAGCACAAGCACTATGGCTGGAAGCATTCCTGGAATGTGCCTTGCACCAGCCCCAGTGCTGGCAGTGTGAGGGCCAAGGTGCTGAGCTGCAGCCCCAGGGAGATGTGCAAAGGGAGTTTATCTTTGGGGAGAAGGAAGGAACTGCTTTTGGCAGCTCTCTCTTGAAGGGAGGTATTGGGAAAGCACTCAGAACCCTGCAGATCTGTCCCAGCCCAGAGTGCTTCTCAAACGTATGGGGTTTGATTGCTATTTCAGGGCTCAGAAAAATGAGAGGTATTTCGCTCCAGAAAAATGCAGTCCTGCCCCAGCACAAGCACAGCAATTTGGTTTGATACGATATGTTATGTTTATAGCCAGAAATGTCAGAGAAAGGCACAGAAATTATGGACAAATATAAGGATGTGTGGTGCTGAGTAATGTATGTGCTTGTGAGCATCTTTCATTGTATTTTAGTGTTATTTAAGGTCTCTTTTCTATCTCACTTCCTACCCTACCACTATAGGCAAGCAGGTTGATTTTAGAGGTTTTAAGGACGTGTTTTGGCAACCTGTTTTTTGAAGGGCATTGATGATGAAACTGAGATAACTTGGGAGAAATCAAAGGAGAGGGACAAGAGTCAGAGCAGGAGAGAGTGGTGGGAGGTTTAACCCAGAAGGTGGCAAGCCCTGAAATCAAAGCAAGGACCACATGAGTGGAAGCAATGTCTTCCAGTGTGCATTTTCCGTTCACAGTGAAGGATTTTGTGTATGACAATAGGCTGTGTCCTCTTGCTTTTTACTGCACAGAGCATGAAGCTGAGCCCGCGGGGCACAGCGACCCACCCAAATCCTGTGAGGTGCCTGGAGGGAGCAAACCTCTCCAGGGCAGGTGAATGGCTGGGCACGGTGGACGTCGAGAGCATCCAGAGGGAGCTGGAGTGATGGGGGTACAGATGAGTCAGGTGGGAGAGAAGTTTTGCGGTAAGGAAAGGGAAGCAGGCAGCTGGAAAATCCACGGAGCTGATGTTCTGTGTGCATCCCCATCCATGGTGGGAGCAGCCAGGGCACGCTGGGCTTGGGTGAGCAAGCAGCGGTTCAGAAAGCCAGCACCAACCTTCCGCACCCCATCTTGGTGTGAAAATGGGTGTGAAACACTCATCATTCTTTCAGGAGGCTCGCTGAGGAAATCAGCTAATGGATTCCCTGCCTGCGGTGCAAGGGGAGCGCAGAGCCTGCTGTGCTGAGCCTTTCTGTCTGCCAGAGCTCTGCTTCCCTTCCCTTCCCTTCCCTGGGCGGTGATTTATGGGAGCAACCACCACACACCAAGAGCTGTATTTGCAAATCATACAGCGATTATGTTGCTTTCAGGAACTCCTTTAATACTTCAGTCTGAGAATTGACTAGTACTCAGTGACGCTTGAGCACTCAAATTCTCATGAAAGAGTCAGGAAATGTTGTAAATATGGCTACGCAAAATTCTGTAGTAATGTGACTCAAAGGAATATCATTCTATGTGTTTAGATGTATATTTTTATATTCCCATCTGCAACAGGAATAATTTTTTTCTCCAAACACTCTGCATTTCCAGAGCTTGTTGGGAAAGCACAGTGTCTCCTGTATCTGTGCAGAACTCCCTACTTCCTGTCACTTCCTAGTTTCGAGTGAAATACCAGCCTCAAATGAAAAAGACCACACAAGACCACATGTTGTTTACTTTGGGCTGATTATTCACATGTTACAAGCAGCCAAGAGAGGAAGAGAGTGTTTTCCCCCAAGTTCTGAAAGCACAATTCCATCAAAACAATGGTTGTCTTTGCTGTAACAAAATTTGTTCAAGGGATGATGTCTCCCCACTGAGGTATAAATGCTTGCATTTGAAAAATACATCCCCTCTGGTTTATTTTATCATTTGCAAGTAAACCACCCCTGCCTAGTGCAGGCATTTTTATGTTGCCAAGTTTCTTTTCTTTGGTATAATTTTTAAAAATCCATTTGGGAATTCAATTTTGATTCCTTTGATCAGCCTTGCTGCACCGTCGGTGTGTGTGCTCTCCCCTCTTTCTGCCCCCTGCATGGCACAGGGGCAGTTTCCCATGGGTGGTGGGCACAGACCTGGTGTGGAATACGGCACAGAATATGATTCCTAGTGTGGAATGTGGCAGTGATTCCTGGAGGGCTGCACACTTTGTTCACTTTAATGCCATGTACCACCCCTGGATGCACCTGATCTGCAGGGTGGCCACTTGCAGCAATGATGAGGGAAATGTCAGGACAGCTTCTCCCTGGGCGTTTCCAGCTCTCTTGGGACTCTTTCCAGCTGTCTTTCATGCAGGAGGTGTGGGAGGGTTTGAGGTGCTGTTATATCAGTCAAGGTCCTGGTAATGGAGGATTAGATTATTTAAGCTCCATCCGTTGTCTGTGCAAGGCTCGATTAGGAGTGTTTGTGTTAACTGAAGGAAATAAAGCTTTTCTGACAGTTAAGAAAGAAATCCTGTCCTGTTAAAGCTGGCATGATTCTGCATTGCTTACAACCCATTCTCTACGTTATGTATTTAGGGACTCTCTCTGCATGCTCACAGCTGTGCCTAGGAGGACTCATATCAAAATACTGAAACACAGGAACAAATCTTAGCTTCACTTTTCAGAAATCACAGCTTCCTGCCCTTCCTTCCCTCCTCTGCCTTGCAGAGCTCCTCCCTCTGGAGAGGATGCATGTGCTTTCTTTCCTCTTTGCTGCACACCTGGGGTTCATCCCATTGATGCTATTTACATCCCAGATTGCTATTTTGTTCCTTTTGTTGTGTTTCCAGAGCAGACTCTTGGAATAAGAATACAAATAGCTGTTCTGAGTATTTTATGCTCTAGAAAGTGAATACAGTCAACAGATGCCAAGATGTAATAGATCAAACTGAAGTGCTATCTTAGTTGCTTCAGTTTGAAAGAGGACTGCTGTAGAGAACAGGAGTGATGTAATTTAAACTGTGTTTGAAATCCCATGAAGATTCAGGTCAACAGGGTTGAGAGCCAAAATTAATGGATGTTTGCTGTAACAGCTACAGTTAAATGTGGAGGCTTCACAACCAAAACTCAAAGGGAGCGTTACAAACGCACGTGATGCCAAGTGCCTGATGTTTTAGAAAAGTAAACATCAGAGGGAGAGGGTTCCACATCTGTTGTTCATGTGAAAATGAAAATCTCACAGGCGCTGAAGGTCACAGTGACCTGGGATGCTCTGCTGACATGGCTGTGAAACAAGGATGGGCTGCTTCTTACTTTGTGAACTAATTTTGCAGGATTGGAAGAAACAATAACGAAGAGAAATGTGGGTTGCTCCTCTAAGGCCTTGCGAGTGCTTTCACTTTGGCTGGGCTGGATGAGTGCCACTGTGATAGCGCTCTGTTGCTTTCATCTCTGCTCTACACCTCTTTCTGGGAGAGGAGACTGTATCTCCCCCTGCACGTTCTTCCTTTCCTTGGGAGATCACTGTGACACTTGGCTTGTAGTCTTTATTGAATGCTGTTGTGAGTTCCTAAAGGGGTAGAATTGCTTTTGCAGAAAGTGCCATGTTGACCTTCCCCTCTGTTTCCAATCTCTTTTGAATGCTGCTCCTTCAAGAGCAGTGTTCGGACTTAATATGAAGTACCCCTTAAGTGATGACAGACACTTTAATCTTAAAGCAGAAAAATAGACACAGACCACACTGGAAACCAGACTGGTACCTTGCTATATTAGCAGTTGTATTGCTAACACTCACTAAAATCCTGCTGGGTTCAGTGGGAGCTCTGGGCATGTGTCTGAGGCAGAACTTGCAGTACCAAATGTTGGCATCTTTACCATTTCTTGATGTATGAAAATTAAAGCCTCTGTGCTGTGGTTTAGAAGGGCTAAGCAACAGCTGCCGCCTTGATTTCACAGTCTGTGGTTTCCCCAGTGCTTAAATTTTTGTCTGTTTGTTTTTCTTCTCAAATTCTTCAAAGCGTGATTGACTTTGAGAAGAGTTGCACCTCTGAGCCTGGGCAAGTGAAGTCACTGCGTGTGTGAACCTTATCCTGCTCATTTCTTAAGAGAGAATCCTGCTCCCTTGTTCTCCTTGGCTTCCAAATATCATTTTCTAAAAAGAGCAAAATGACCGTGCCATGCTGGGCTTCTACACAGCCAGCAGAGCTGAGGAAGAGGAAGAGATTAGCTGGGCTGAGACATGAATTGTGCAAATGGCAACAGGTACTGTGGGGCTGATCCTACTGAAAAAGGCAGCAGAGCACCAGCTGATGTGAACCCATCCTAGCAAAATGTTTCCTGGCACAGGGAATGCATGCATACTTTCCTGTTTGATCTCTGCTTATGTTTAACTGGACAGCTAGATGTTTGTCAGGTTCTCTGTAAGCTTTCTGCCTTACCTTGGGCAAGCATCTCTTAACTTTTTCAATGATCTTTCTTTAATTTTTCAAAAGGCCTCTAAATATTGATACATATCCCTTTATCTACAATTTGTATTTTAAAAGCCTTCACTAATGTAAATCAAAGTGCTAATCCTGAGCAGATTAGAGTCAGAAGTGGTTCCGAGAGGATGAATGGACCTACATAGGGACCTTTCCATAGCTGGGAGAGCTAGCAACTGTCTCTTTATTGAAGAGACAGAATTATGTGTTTGGATTTGTCAGTGAATTACTTCTAAACACTGCTAATCACATTTAAAGGCTCTTGGGTTGTTTTCGGGGTTGGTGGTTTTTTTGGTTGTTTTTTTTTTTGTGGCATCTAGAATTTAGTATGTTGCTCGCTGTTTTGGATCCAAATGGAAACAAATAATGTTGAACACATTTGGGGCATACAAACCAGCTGACATTTGACTCCAAAAGCAAAGTAAATTTTGAGTTTATTTTGTTTTTAAAGGTAGTGCATCCAACAGATAATTAGATTTGGGGGGAAAAAATGTAAAGGAAAAAGAAATGCATTTTCAAATCAACCATCCCTACATCCACTGTGTCACATCAAAGGAAAAAGGTAAGGTAATGTGAAGTACACGTTTCATTTAACTGCATAGAAATATATATTGATAAAATAACTTTGTAACCTGTCAGGAAACAGCAGTGAGGCTGTGATGTCTTTGGACTCAGATTCCTGTATCAGCCACTGAAAAGTTTATTTTTTTAGTGTAATTTCTTGTTGTTGCTATCATGAGAGTTACCTGTTTCCACTCTATTTGTTTCCAGTCACTCTTAGCTTTCTGAAATTCAGTTTAGAGGTTGAAAAGGAATGCCTCTCCAAAACTCCAAGACTTCCACAACACATGCCTTACAGTAAATGCTAAATTTAGTCTGAGCTGTTATTACAGATATCATTGAGGTTTTCTGTTGCTTGTCGTCTCTCAGGATCAGAAACCAACTTCCCTTTACAGATCTTTGTTGTGTGCTTGGAGAGCAATTGCACACTCCAGACACAGTTTCTGGGAAATCTCTTGCCTCTGCTTGAGTTGAGAGTGTGAGTGCAGATGGTCACCTGGGCTGTGAAATGTTTCTAAATCCTGTGTTTGCTTCTAGTGATTAAAATAATTTTTTGGTTTGCTCTGGTTGCAAAGAAGGATCTTCTGTGAAGGTTTAATAAAATTTGAATTAAAGCAAACTAAACTCTGAAGTTGGAGAGAAGGCTGAAGCATGCATCTTCTGCAGTCATATTTGTATGTTTTCCCCAGTGAAGATGTAAGGTGACAAGGCAGAGCTGTAGCATTTTACTAAGTTTTTTATAGTTAATAACAGATCAGACCATTACTTCCATTTGGCATCCAGATGGTGACACAGAATACTATGGGTGACACTGAGGAAATTGCCATCTTCCTCTAGAAATTGCTTGTGTCAAGTTTATGAAGGATGTCATCTATTTCTGAGCATGAAAAATAAGGAAGGGTGATGGAAAATTACTCTGAACCTGGAGCCGAGTGCGAGTGGCTCAGATGCTTGTGCTGATGGACACAATGGGTGTTGCATTTTTGGGTGGAGATCCTCCCAGCGCCAGAATTTTGTAGTCATTATTAGATTAATTTCACTTAAGTGGCTGAACTGATGAGGCATAGAAGTGTTAAGAGCACATAGTAAATCTCATAAATTTCCTACTGGTAATACACTTATTAGTGAGGAGGCACGGGGCTTGAGCTGCTTCTGCCCCTCATTGCCTACTCTGGGAATGAGTGCATGACTTGCTTCTGCTTTTAAACGGTTTTATTCCAACACAGTCTCAAGCTTCACTGAAAATTGTCTCTGAGTTGTGCAGAACTTGAAAGGAGCAGGTGCTGATGTCTGTTTTAGGAGAGGCATTGCCAGTAACTTTAGGGGGCTTTGGCTCAGGTCCTTGGTGAGGTGTGTGTTTGGCGGCAGCACTGAAAGTCAGTATGTTCCTCTCAGCATGGCAGATCCTTGAACGCAAGACAGGATCAGGAGCACTTACATTTATTTTATCACGTCTTCCTTTATGATGTCAAAAGCAGCTCCAGTTTTGCTTTAATTGAAATAATATATGTAAGTGAAGTATATTGATCATCTTTTTGATCATCATCAGCTGGCTGTCCTTTTCCAGCTGTAGTGTCTGGAGGGTCTAAATGAAAAATAAGTCCATACTTGCATGGCAAAACTCTCTCTGCCTTTTTTCCCTAGCAGTAAATTCCCAAAGATTACTTCCATCAAATGCCCACATGCAGAAAGCAAAAAACCCAATTCCCCTGTCTTTCCTGCTTCTATTTTAATTTTTTTTTCAGATGATAACTCTAAAAATGCATAACTCACATCATTTAGAGTGATACTGTCAGCAGACACTCATCAAACAGGCTCAGCTTCCCAAAGGAGCTGGCCCTTTAACAACTCTCTGGTGTCTTTTGTCTTATTAACTCACTAACCGGGACAAGAAAGATAAATGCAGCATCAGACCAGGGATTACGCCCGTAATGAAGGGTTAGGCATGTATTTTCCATGGCAGCCTGCAGAGTCATCTGGGTCTCTAAGGAGGTTTCATGTTGTGTTCATAATAGATTCTGTCTTTGTTCAGTTCTCTGACCATCTTCAAGTTTTTATTTGGAGAAAGAGCTCGCATTATATGATCCCTTAAGCCATGTTGTGAATTCCTGCCCCATGGGATGCCTCAAGCCCCGATGTTTGCGTCCTTTGGTGACGGAGGTTGCTGCCACAAAAGGCTCTCTAGGAGACAAGGACCTTGAGAAAAAAAATCTGGCATCAACAACCATGTTGTGACCTTTTCATTGTTGGAGTGCCTGGCTGTTGCTCTGCTTTATTGGCCTGAATGTTTTCCAAAGGGGAATATGGAAGGTGGTAGCCACAGCATGAGTATTATTCTTAGATGTTATAATCTTGTTGGGGATGGGTGTAAAGAAGGTGAAGAGGAGCATTTGAGAGGCAATTGCTGAAAGCATAAGAGATGTCTAAGTGAATTTTCAGGAAGAGTTCTCTGAAGTTTGGGGAAAAAAATTGATCTGCAAGGAAGAAAGAGATATCAAAAAAGAAATAGCTAGTAAGCTTAACTAAAGAAAAATAAGTTACTTCAAATTAGGCAAGCTTTTTGTTGTGATCGATGGCTTTGCAAATATAATTTGCAGCAAATACAATTTTGAAACGCAAAACTAAATGCTCCGATTTTCAGTTTTCTAGGTCTTGTTTTTAGACAAAAATATAGTTTCTACAGGGTCCAGAGAAAGCTGACTTATGGCATCAGTAAGCAAGTGGCATATGTTTTTCAGGTGTTTATTCCCCAGCTTCTTGCTACCCCTCCTCTTCATGACTATGGAAGGCTCAGGAATTCCTTGCAGACCTTTTTAGCATTAAACTGTTTTTAAGAACCAAAGGGTAACAGATGGAGATGTTGTCATCAGCTAGCCAAAGTAAACATAGTCACAAAGAGTTTTCATCAATAATTCTGCAGAATTATGCAATTCAGCCATCTTCCAGTTAAACTTTTGGGGAATTGCAAACATTTATGGATGTACCTGAGCAGCCTTCCTGTGTTTCTGTCGGGTGCTCCAGTTCATCTCTGTGGTTTTGTACAGAGTGTCACCTACATGAGGACTCTGAGGGTTTGGAGCAAATAAGGGATTCTATTTGCAGCTGCAGGTGCCTACAGAAGAGCTGCTCTGGCCCTGCTCTGCTGGCTCTCTGCTGGAAGCCCGGGGGTGTCCGTGCCTCTGGCTGTGCCTTTGTCCAGGCGAGTGGTGGCACTGATGATGGGAGGCAGCAGTTCAGGCATTAGGTGGCCTTGCTCCCAGGATCAAGCAACTTCCAAGAGGGTTTCATGGGCAGAGAGAAAGGATTTCTCCCTGTATTGAGCCAATTTTCATTGACCAAACAATGCGAGGCACCTCCTCACCGGTCTGTGAATGTCCTGCATGAAAAAGTGTTACTAAAACCTCACACATTGTTTTTAATTTTTCAACCCCCAAATTTCCAGAATCACATGGAGCTGAGAAAGTTATGAAATAAATATTCCCTAAAGTTAAGCAGAAAAAACAGAGATTTGCTCTGGGTTCTGCTTTAGCCTACAGTTGATAGGCTCTTGCTGCCTGCTCGGTAATTTGTCGGGAACAGGGAGGAAGAATTCAGACTTGGCAAGCTGATGCTGCAGACAGATTTTGTCAGATGAAATCCCAGTAGACGTTAGTCCAACATCAACAGCTCCTGAGCTATCACATGGGAATGCACAGGGAGATAAAACCAACATCCTAAAGGGAGGATCCTCTGTTTTAAGGTGCAGAGAAGGGAATCTGGCTAATGTAATTTTTTTTTCTTTCTTTCTGTAGTCCTTCAGAGAAATTATGGAAAATGCTGGGTCCAAACACAGATAGAATTCTGTCTTTTTTCAAATTCTCCACTACATCTAAAGTTGCTTAACATCTCACTCGTGCCTTTTCCTACATGTGAAGAGAAGTTAATCCTATCTGCCTTTACCTCAGAGGGATTGTGAGGGCAGAGTTTGGAAAAGAATTTGCTGTCTATGCAAAGAATCCACAAGTGACTGGAGGGGAAAAAAACCCAGACCTACCGTTGGGAAACTCCAGCACCAGTCTACTGCTTTCTGGAAGTGGAGTGTTCTGTTACATAAACATCCTTGAAGCTTTGCAGAAGGGGTGACATTCACATGTGGGGCCTGACTAATTGGGCTTTGTGTGTGAAGAACGGGGATGGAGAGGATAAGGAAATGAAATCCCTAAGGTGCAAGCTGGGCCTCCTTCTTCCCATGGCCTGGACGGTTGCTTACGTGTTGGAAAGGAGTCTCGGAGCCTCCTGTGCCACGGAGCTGCTGACTGGGAACTCTGTGGGCCCTGCTGCATCCTCACTGCCCTCCCCAGCGGGCTGGGAGTGTCCTGCTCAGCCCAGCAGCCTCCAGCAGGCATCAGAGAGCATCGCTCTGCCCAGGCATTGGTGATGTCTCTTTGTGCTTAAATCATCATTAACTCAGCGCCCCTGGCCTCTATTTGGGCAGAACATCAGGCAGGCAACGTTAACTCTTGGCTGCTTCTACAGAGGCAGGAGGGGGCTGCAAACTTCAGGAGCCCCAGCTTGGTCCCTGGAGGAGTCTGCACCTTCCCACTGATGATGTGGGGAATCCACATCCTATAGCTGCTGCTTTGATGGTCAAAGTGAGGTGGTACCAACACCCCTCCACCCAAAACTCACTCAAGACTCAGGCAGTTCTCCCCAGCTCCACACCTTGTGGCCAAGTGGAGCTGCAGGAGGAGCTGAAAGTCACCATTTCATTTTGCACACAATTTCTGAAGCTGCAGCAGGAGTTGAAAGTCACCACTTCATTTTACACACAATTTCTGAAGCTCTGTCACTTTGTCACCTATTTCCTCCCCCATCTCTTCGGGGATGACTGTGTATAGCAGGCATCTAAATAACTTGGTAGTGTCTAATATAAAATTCACATGTGTATTTTTCTATATGTTGTGACAAATGCAGAATAATGATCTGCAGGTTTTCCATTCTGTGCAGCAGCTCTCAGGTCAGATTTAACAAATGGGATGTTAAAGGAGCAGATTCACAAGCTGAAAGAGCCAGTGCAGAACTGGTTAGGAAAGAGTAAAATCTGAATTCCCAACTCTTTTTCTTTTCACAGCTGTTAAGAGTTCAGTGGGTTGAACTGCAATCCTTCAAGTTCATCTGTTGACTCCAACACAAAACTATTATAAACTGTGCCTCTAAAACACGTGATGAAACATTTCTTGAGAGCTATTTATTCCAACTGCAGCAGAGGAAAGTTTTCAGAACACCCAGCATTTGGTAGAGGAAAGGTCTCTTGAGCTTTGCAAAAGGAGGAATTATTTGCATTCCAGTGTAAGTTGCTTTTTGATTATTTTTCTTCCTACATCACTGAACAACATAATACTTCTAACTTTCCTTCACCACAGAAACATGATCAAGTAGCAGAAAACTATGTTTAAGTTCCTAGCAGAGTATTTCTACATAGTTTTCTTTCTTTGATCATGTGAATTGGGAGTTTTATAATTAATCAAGATAATTTAATATTATGTGTTTTCTTTCCTTTAATGTTTTCTGTGTCTGATTCAGAGTTCATTCACTTACAGTAGTAATGCAGGGGTACAATGGACTGAGAGCTTCAGTCAGGTGTGGGGTTTGGAAGCTTGCAATTACAAGGAGTGAGGAAGAGTTTGGGGTAACCTTTTCCCAGATGTTTCTTTTACATCTTTGCTCTGTATATTGATCTTACATATCCATTTACATTCTCCTCCAGGCTTTAGCCGTGGTAAAACGCTTTCCATGCTGAAGATGGACCATGCAAACGTGACCCAAGCTATGCTTGATGCTGAATCCCCCAGCACAGAGAGGAGCAACAGCAACGAGTATTTCTACATTCTGATCGTCATGTCTTTCTACGGGATCTTCCTGATAGGAATAATGCTTGGCTACATGAAATCCAAAAGAAAAGAGAAGCCATCCAATTTGCTTCTGCTCTACAAAGACGAGGAGAGAGAATGGGGGGAAGCTGTAAAGCCTCTACCGACCGTGGCAGGGCTGAAGTCCGTGCAGCTGCCCATGATGCTGAACATGCTGCAGGAGAGCATGGTGCCGTCCCTGTCCTGCGCCATCTGCTCCATGGAAGGCAGCAGCGTCAGCTCCGAGTCCTCCTCCCCAGACGTGCACTTCACCATCCAGGAGGAAGTGCTGGATACTGAGCTAGGGGAAGTGTCAGAAACGCCCCTCAACGAGAGCAGCGAGGGTTCTGTGGAAAACATCCATAAGAACTCCTAGCACTTGCAGGGCTCCCTTGATCAGCTGTAAAAGCGTGAGTGGAGCTCCCACTGAGAACTTGTGGCTCTACTTTTCTGCTCTCCAACCAGCTCTGAACAGGTATCTGTGCTCCTGGGCCCAAGGTGTTCCTGAGACCTGGCAGGACAAGGATGCAGTGGTACCCAACTTCAAAGTGTAACTTGCACATAATTGGGTTGCTTAATTTTAATTTCTCCATTATTATTTCTTACCATGAAAGCTAAAAAAATGGTGAATATATATACATTTTCTAACGAGGTAATTATTACTGGCATGTCTCTGCATATTTCAGAATTCTGTAAATGTCTGGGAAATGTTTGGGGAAGTTACCCTCATGCAAGTGCCTGGTTTTAAAGACAATGGGTAATGCTCATTCACACAAAACTGTGATAGATTAGGAATACTCTTCCTGTGTTTTTCTTACGACAAGCCACAGCCAACAGCACATTTGCTCAATGAGGCCTTGAAAGCTGTACTCGAAGGGAGATTGCAGCATGGCTGGAGGCTGACTTTAGGTACAGAAAGAATGCAAGACAGAGCAAAAAAAAAGGAGACATCGAGTTCCTGTGCAGTTTGTAAAGCCTTCCTTCAGACCTGTGACACTCATCTATGTCTTTGCTTACTGGCTGGGTTAGGTTCAACACCTTCTGCTGCAATCCAGCCTATGACTGAGTTACTAACAGGAAAAGTGGGTTAGTATTTTGCTTTTGTGTTGCTTAAAAATGTGTCCATTTGGTCACAAAAGGCAAAGATCTCTTAGTTAAAGGAGATGTAGAAAAGATCTTTGTTACAGGCTGTAAGACGTAGAAAGGCTTGAACAGATGCTGCTCTGTTACGCCCCCTTGAAAAATAGGTGGAATTCTGAATGGAATTTAACCTAGCAAGGGCAAATTCCTGACCCCACTGAAATCATCAACTGAGTCAGGCATGGGTACAAGACTGTGCTTCTCTGTTTGGAGTCAAATTCTCCATTTGAGGTCAGTAAAATTTCATCCATTTACACCATTAAAGAATCCAGACTTTCTGCTCCATTTACGCCAGCGTAGGTAAACATTGTGTTGCATCTTTTTTTAATCAGCTCACATGTGACACATGTATTTCTATGCAGCTAATAGTAACTAGTTTTTAAAACCACCACAGACTTCCCCCTCCCCCCAGTTTAATGGTACTGTGACATTTTTCAAATGCTAATGAAATTTGTTGCTAAATTATTGCACTTTTAAAAGAAGTAAAAATTAATAAAAAAGAAAATTAATTTTTCAGTCATACCTTATATTTTATAATAACTTATTACAGTGTTTTGATTAGTTTTGAAGCATGAGGGCTGAAGACCCTGAATCTAAAGCATTGCACAGCAAAATATTTGCAAAATGTCTCCACGTATTTCCTGCACTAAAATAGCTCTGTGATTTATCCACTGGCATTAGAGCTTGAGAGACGGCTTGAAAAACATGAATGCTGCACAGCAGAAATGAACTGAAGGCAGAGCCTGCTGTGCTCCTGCCGATGGGAAGGGCTCAGAGGGTTAATGGGATGTAGGGATCAGGGATCGCTGCCTCTCTCTAACCACAGCAGAACAAAGGCTCCATTGTGCTTGCAGAGGGCCTGGTTCGGGGCAGGCTGAAGGCAGTGGGAGTTTTTCCATCGACTTCACTGAACTTTGGATCAGACCATATAAAGCTTTTTGGTAGATTTACTCTAAAAGGGGCTGTTTTAAGTTTGAAAGGAGCCAAATTAAGTTTGGCACTTTGCCTGGAATCACTTGAATCCTGAAACTTTCCAAATGAGACTGACATGCGCAAGTTGTCACATTTTCCATTGCTTTCTCCTTCGTCCTTTACTTTTGGTATAAATGTATCTGTATCTGTAAAAAACTGATGTATATAATTCCTAACATCGAGTTGTATATAATTGTCTCATGTATTTAAAGTTTATTGTTTCTACTGGCACTAATTTTATTTAAATAAAGAAACACATTTCCTGGAAAAATCTCCATGTTTGTTCGCTACATCAAATAGATTTCCAGTAACGAGACTGGGCACAATTCCTACAGGATCCTTCTCTTAGCCTCTTTTTGCCATGATTCTGTGTGCTTTGCAGAACTGCAGCATTGTGGGCTGACTGCAGGGCTGAGCCAGGTGCTCCAAACCCACCTTTGGTCCCTGGTGGTTTTCGGGGCATTGGGAAGCACACTCAGGTCCTGAGTGTGTGCAAGCAGGGCCACAGGGATACCCTTCTGCAAAGACCTGGGGGTGCTGGGCAGGCACTAGGGAGGCTGGCAAAACTATGGAAACTTGCATTGCTTATCCAGCCTCTGGATATGTTTGCATTTTGAGTCTTGGGGTTAGCTTTGTATTGTAGGGAATCATGGGAGCTTGTGTTGAGGTTGTGGACAAGTATCTGACACAGATCTCTGATCCCACTGGGTTTCCACTACCTGGCCATGGCACACAGCTGGCTTTGCCACCAGCTTTGACCCTGGTGCTGCTCTGTCATTCCCAGTATTATGCAGAGGGGAGGTTTTCAGAATCCGGCTCCCAATACAGGGGGCAAATATTTCGAGGCAGCTTTGCATTTCCCTAAACCTGTCGAGTTACGTGGACAGATTCACCAGCACTGGTTCAGACCTGCTTGCACAGGGTGATTTGAGGTTGTTTCAAAATTCGGATTGCTATAAAGTTATATCCGCTCGCTTTCCCACAAAAGCTGCTCCCATGTGCTCTGCTCTCTTCACTCACTCCCTATTAAATAATTTTAAGTAATTCTGGGGCCTGGCCACAAGCTCCTGTGGCCCTTGAGCTGCCCATCAGCAAGGCTGTGTTTCCCTGCAGCAGTGCAATCTCCCGGGATAGCCGCGGTGTCCTGGAATAGCAGGTCAGGCAGGAGCGCTGATCTTCCACATTTACCCACGCCGCTGGCTCGGGGTTTCGATGTTTCCATTGCCACAAGAATGAATCAAGAAACTTCTGACAGCACTGGCGATAAGGAGGAAAAACAGAACGAAATGTAAGCTGTGCTTCATGGATCAAAAAGGTGGCTTATTCCAGCTGTTTCTTGTGTTAAATTGAGATGCTATAAAGGGAAACACGGTGTGCTTTGGGGTCTATATACACTGAAGTGAGCTACTAAACACAAAATATGGCCATGTTCTTGCAGACTGGGATGGAGCTATCCTCAAGTTGTGGGGTTGAGAAAGCATGTTTTGAATGTATTTCCCTTTGTCCTAAGGCGTTTGTCTTTGTCCAAATCAGTATTTTGATGACACTGGGGGAAAAAAAAAAGAAGCAAAAATCTATTTTAGATACAAAAGTTAGATGCATGTGCAAGTGAATGCAATGATACCTTGAAGACAGCCCAGTTACCCTAGACTGACAGGTAGCTATTATTCCAAAACAAAAGAAGAGTTGCTAAATTTCAAAAGCTGCAGATAGAAGGGAAAAAATTGCTCCTATTAATCTTGTTTGAAAATCCTTTTGACTACTAAGGAGTAAAAGGTAATAATATTTTTTTTTTTTTTTTCAAAAAATGAATGTCATTTCCAGTGTGTTTCAGTAACTGAGTTAAGCTAGATACAGAGCTAATAGATCTTGGCTTGAAGGCCGTGATAATTGACTGTCATTTGACTGAATAGAGGTGATTTTTTTAAGAAATGCATTCTTCCTTAGAAGAATGCAGCAATTAGGCTCCCATTTCTCGGCAGTGCTACACCTCACACATTTGCCGCAGTAGTCAACACCTACCACCTTTGAGAGAAAAGGAGAAGATGGCCACATGTGCTCTGTGCACATGGTCTGCCTCTAGAACGTGCGATAAGTGGAAGTGCTAGCCCTCAAGGTTGCCACACTGGGATCTGTGATAGGAACTGTCCCAAATCTGCCACTGGATGACGTGCCCACACACCTGAGAGGGTTCTTGTTCAACAGACTGAACCTGTTGAGTAAATGAAGGGGGGGGAATGAAGAATTCATCTCTTCCCCAGGCACAGGATGTGCCAAGCTCTCCCAGCAGAGCTGTGCTCTAGCCCAGGGCAGAGCTGACCAGAGGAGGAAGGCTAAGGACAGAACCCACTTTCCCAGGAGCAGAGCACAGGTCACAGGTGGTGGCACGGCCAGGAGCCTCATGTGCTACAGCTTATTGCAAAACTTCCCTCCTTAGCTTGGCCCTCTCTCTGTGGGTTCCCTGGGTCTGTTCCTTTCTCAAACAAGTGCCCACACTCACCCAGATAATCAAATCAATTCTCAAAGAGTTGGGAAAGGAGGAAATGGTTGAATTCTAACAGTCATTTCTGTTTCTAGGCCCCCAGTGCATGATGCTGGACGAGGGTATGTTTTCTGCTTGAGGACAAGGGGCACACACATCCCCAGTGAAGACCACACTTTTATCACAGCCATTTCAACCAAGAGGTTAAACCACCTGCCTTTAATGTTCATCTGAAAGCTTCAGAGATGGAGGGAATCACCACCACAGGAAAAATGAGCATTCTCAGAGATGCTCGAAATGGGTGCAGCACAGAATAATTGGATGTGCCAGGGGCAATTGTGACAAAGTTGGACCATGCTCTCCTGTGGTTGGTGACCTACCATGGTCACGTTATAATCTTTTTGGAACTTGTTGTCCTGGTGGGAAGATGATTTCTTCCTGAGTTTAACAGTTGGATCTAGAAGAGGCATAAAATTTATTAAAATTGTTTAGGCACCTGGTTTTCCTGCACTGATCATATTTGCCTGTGTGTATTTGGTTGATTTGCTTTTGTATTTTTTCCATTTTCACACGCCTCTGCAGTTCCTACTGTGTACAGCCAAAAATAGCTGCAAGGTGAGCCACCTTCTTAGCGCATCAACACTTCTGTAACTAGCTCAACTAGGCAAGAAAATGGAAAATAATCAAAAAATCAATGAGCACCAGTTTTTCAAGGTTTAATTTTGTTTTGTTTGGTTTGGGTAGGGCTCTAGTTTGTGTTAGAGCAGGTTAGGCTGAGGCTTTTGCTACAAAAATAAGTGATTAAAAGAAGGATGGTAAAGGCAATTGGATGGTGCATTACGGACTATGTTCTGACCTCTATCCCTCAGTCATCTGTTCAACTGTCCTGTGCTTGTCTTGATTATCGTATGATGCTACTTATATTGCTCTCTGTGAAAATATGAGATGTTTCTGATAGATGCGAAATGCTTGTGAATTTTAGATGAAAGATATGGTATAAATACAAAAGCTCTTACCTACTCAGGAACAACAAACTTTTTTTTGCCCTCCTTAATACTACAAGATGCAACAGGAGCCACTGGCAGCAAATGCCAATTACTAGCACTTGGAATACTGCAGCTCATCCCTCCTCAGGCCCACAGAAGCCACATAACAGGAGTTTTTGCTTCGTTCTGAGCTGGAAAGCAGGGTGGTAATTCTGCGATGTGGGAGACTAAACTCAGTTCCCCCTTCGGCTCCAGGTTCACTGTGGTACTCTGGAAAATTACTTGCTTTGGCTAAGACTCGCACTTATAAACTGTAAAGGAGAGCACACCTTCACTGCCTGAGGCTGATGTGAAGATAACTAAGCTGAGAATTTCAGAGCGCTGAGCTCTGATGGAAAGTGAGAAAAGACAGGGGAGTTGTTTATCCTGGGAGAAGGAACCGCAAAATTAAAGAACTTCCTCTGGTGTGAGCTCCAGCTGTTTAGATGGAACTCTCATGTGATGTCTCCAGGCCCTGCAGCTTACCTGCGAATGCTGGACCTGGAGCAGCTTGCTGTGGGGCTGGTCCCCAGCCCAGCCCTCCCTGGGACAGCTGTGTCTCATCCCAGCAACAAAAACATCAGCTAAACAGCGCAGGCAAGAGGATGTGAGGCATGGAAGTGGTTTTGAATTCCACCCTAGCCAATACACAAAAGCTCGGTCTTTCCTTCTCCTCAGGAGGGAAAATAAACCCTGCACCTCTAAGGATGTGTATCCCTCTTCTCTTTCCTCGGAACAGGACAAACTGATCAAACAAGATTTCCTGTAATAGACAAGAGAGGAAGAGAGAAACCAATGCTGCCACTATTTTTTGACAGGTATGGAGTGACACAACGGCAGAGAGACTGCCCTTGAACATAACACAGGAGAGCCTCAGTGGTGCCTCTTTCGTGACCTTAATGCAAAACCCATGCCATCATTTTCCTCACAAATACCATACTACGAAATGAGCCATTGCGATCGCTGATCCTGTCAGCAGCAGCAGCCACTGAGTGTCAGTAATTGCTTTCCAGCCTGCAAGCTCTGTGCTGCTCCTGCTGCACTGGGAAACAAGGAGCACTCTGGACTCTTGGAGAAGCACAGAGCAGTGCTGGGATTGCTGAAAGCACCACTGGGACATTTCTCCAGATTGGACTTTCCTCACTCATCACTGCATGAGAGCACTGTGGAAATTCGGGGGATGTGCATCAAGTGCATATGTGTTAATTTTCATCAGCTGCACAGGATTTTGCACCAAAGGATGCTGTTGACTTTGGTTAGAAGGATGTGTGTTGCCTAAGAAATGACAGTGAGGCCAGTGAGTGATGTGATGCTAGCACCTAGCCATGTTTACTGAGAAATTGCTCCTTGTGCCTCCACCGAAGGAAACAGCAGCCAGAGATCTGTCACATTCTGTTGCTCGGGGTCTGTCTGCTCAGTGTTAAACACAATTAACTTCAGTCATATCTAATTAGCTGCTCTTTGGCCAGGATGTGTATCTCAGATGGATGCTCACTGCAGAGGTTTTTTTTCTTTTATATTTATCAAGAATGCAAGACCAGATTAAAACAATTGTGCAGCTCACTTCTGCAGAGGTGCAAATGGCTGCTGAAAGGGCTGACCTTCATCGTGCTGCAGTGGCAAGAAAAATGCTGCCTTAGAGGTGCTGCGCAAGGTTTTTATTGCCTCAGGTGATCTATAGGTACTGTGCTTTGTGTACATATTTACGCACTGCATTAGGCATTACTTTTGTAATAAAATTCATGAAGAACATTCAATATACCCCAGGATTTCTTCTGTTGGTAAAAAGAATTTTTTCCACAAGTTCTCTTCTGTGACCTTTAGTTTGTCTTGTGAAGTACTATCATCAGGAACAAGAAGAGCATTATATTCATGTGGAAAGAAGAGTACAAAACATTCATATAGAATAGACAGAGCTTTAGGACTAAAAGCGTCCTATATAGGAATATTTGTGAGATACATGTGTATCAGGGAAGTATCAGAAACCCAGGAGCTGAGAATAATAGTACTAGATTCTCTGACTCCTTGTATTTATTTATTTATGATGTCTAGACAGACAGTGAATTTTCCCTCATTTTTCTGTCGAGAGCTTTGTCAGTTTGAACTGAGAGAGTCCAATAATTGGACTTCTATCTGTATGTGCATTCTTGATGTGCCTATTTTTCCCCCCTTACTACCATTTGTCTACAGGACCATAGCCCAGGGAAATTATTTTTTCAGGCCTAACCTTTCCTTCTTTTTCTTTACTGCATAAAAGACATAGCTTAAGGCACTTAAGTCAGGTTGAATCTGATTTTTTTTTTATTCCTTGGCACTTTTTAATGCTGACTGCTACCATCCCTTTTGAGCAGCGCAGTACGTGCTTTCCTACCAGCTACGCATGCTGACATATGGTTACCATCAATTTTATAGGAGCCTGGAAGCACAAGGGATTGTGCTCATTTATGCTGTTATAAAGTGGGGCACAGAATTTTTAACTTCTGCTGTGGGTCACTGGTTCAAATGCAAACCCGGGACAGGACTAGCCAAGCTTGGTGCGGGGACTTGATGGCTCTTGTGCCACTGGCTCTGTGACACTCAGCGCACTGAAGGAAGTCATTTGAAGATGAAGAGGAGATATTTTATGCTTCATTCTGCAAAAGCAGCAGCAAGTGGGTGATGTGAGTTAGCTGCTGGAGTCGCTGGCTGGGGGGGAATGGTGGAGCCCTCTCCCCAGCAGCCCCCAAGGCAGGAGCAGTGATGATCTCTGACACTCCCCAGCTGGAATCTGCTCCCCAGAGCACAGTCCCAGCTGGCACCACTCACAGAAGGCTTCTGGGTCGGCAGGGTGGAAGGTATAGGGGTCACCAGCCCCTTTCTTAAGCTGACACTGATGTGGGAGGTTGGACCTTCTCACTAATGTTACACTCAAAGTGGCATCAAGGTGTGGTGAGGGGAGGGGCAGGCTTCAGGTAGGATTTGGGGAGATAACCCTGCATGCCCCCCAACCCCTCCAAGCCAGGAATTTGTCTTTCAAAAACAATGTCTCTCTCTTTCACTTTTTTTTTTTTCCTTTTTGTTCCCCCTGGGCTCTGGAAACATGCATTTTATTGCTTCACAGCAACTTCCCTGAACTCTATCTGGAAGATTAATGGTTTATTGAAGAACAGGCAGGATTTAGATTGTCATCAAGAGACCCATAAAAGTAAGCATGTAAAAAGTGTTATGGAAACAGAGCGTGGCCCCTTGGAGTTTTCAAGGAGGGAAGCTGGGCTGTACACATGTCCTGCGTCCTGCTCCCTCACCCCTTGCTGGGAGCACACGTGGAAGGGCAGTGGCAGTCATTATTTGTGCTGGAAATGAATGAGTCCCTTGCAGTGAAATTTACTGTAAGTGCACCTCTGCCCATGCTGGGTTTTTTCCAGGCTAGCTTCTGCTTTGTTGGTGCGCGTGTGCGTCTCATACGTCACTGGGAACACATTAATGACCACCAGGAACATTTCTTTTGGAATCCTCACAGATATCCCTAGTGATCCAATTTGAAGCACTGCCTGGAAAATGATTAACTCCCCTCTTTGGTCTATGAGGGATTACACGATTCTGCTCCGCCGCTTCGGGCCACAGCCAGCTCATTCCTGTAGACATCCTCATGTCCTCTCCAGGGACCTGCGCTCTTAGGGAGTCCTGCACGTAAGCTATTGTTGCATCTGAAGGCCAAACTGTTCCGTTTAAGCATGGCTCCAGAAAAGTGACTGTGCTGCCAAGCCCTAGGGATAGACTGGGCTGCACGCTACCTCTGAGCCATGACAGAGTGAAAGCAGCGCCCTGCTCTAAGGTCAGCTACAGCCCTCAGCCTTTTTTACCCCTAATTTTTTCACGAGGTTCAGCATTGGTGATATATTCTGTGTGTGGAAATAATGGCTTTGCAAGTCTGCCAGGTGTTGTGAGGTCAGCAGTGCAGCTAACAGAGTTACTGTGACCATTCCCCTGATTACTGAAAATTGGCTGATTTTTCCTCTCTCGTGCCGCCATGGGACCTTCATGTTAAAGCCCAGACAGAGCTGAACAGGGAATGCTAGAGTTGTAACACCACAGCTGGTTTGGGAATGGGTTTCTTTGGTGAAGGCTTAAAAAAGAAGCTCTGAAGATTTGTTAGGACAGGTCATCGTCACACACATAATCATTTGCTCCATTAGCTTTCATCCAGCATCTTCCCCCACTACTTCAGTTTCCATGGGCTCTCCTGCCCTCCTCAGCACCGTGGGTCACTTTCTGTATATAATAATAGAAGTAAAATTAAAGTAATAAAATAAGTCCTTTTTCTTTAGCATTTCATATTTCTTGCCAGCCCAGTAAAGTCCAGGTTTGCTCTTGGCTCCTCTCAATGGCAGAGTTCCCTGATAAATGGCCCCAAAAGAGCTCCAGTGGCCCTAGACCCTGCAGATTTTCAGGTATGTCAATGGGGTCTCTCACACTGAATCTGTTGGGTTTTTTGTCCAACTCACACCAGATTCCTCACCTTCAGTCACAGATGTCACCGAGGGCTGTTTTACCTTCAGCCTGCTTTTAACCTGACTTTCATAGACACTTGGTTTTGCATTTTCCTCCCCACTGTGCCCTGGATCAGCAGGACAGGGAAAGAGCTGCCTTGACACACAGCTCTGACCCCCATGGGCCAAACTGGGACCTGGGGTGCCCCAGCTCCCCTTCCACCTGCTGGGGGGGTTGATTCTGTCAGGGGTGAAGAAAACCATTGCAGAGACGGGGCAGATGAGCTATGGCCACACAATGGCCCTCACACAGGGTTTCTGTGCAGCCCTCTGGCTGTTCTGTTTATGCGCATGGAGCTAGTGGAAGTTATTGAACAAGTCCCTTAATTACACTGATAGGCTCTCAGAAGAAACTATCAGGTGATAAAAGCCTTGAAATGAGGAGAATTCCTTCCTCCAAGCAAGGGCAAGCAAGCAGTGTGCAGAGGGCACTGCAGAGGGCTCTGCGGGGTGCAGCCCAAGCCAGTGTTTTTTCAGTCCCATTGCAGCCCCACAGGGACTCTCTGAGTGGTTTTGGTGACATGCGCCCCCAGCCTGTGCTCCCTGAATCCCACGGAAGCCCCATGCCTCCACCTGGGGCCATTTGCCATGGCGGAGCCTGGGGACAGTGGTGGCTCAAGCTGATGGCAAAGGGCAGGGGTAGAGATAAGGCACCAGGCTAACCCTGTGAATAACAAACCCTGTGATCTCCTCCTTAATCACACCTCTCAGGTGCTGCTGCTCACAACTTTATGCTTTTTCACCCCCCAAGGCCCGTGATTAGTCCCCAGTAGCCACGTCAGGGCACATTTTATGGTTTAATTGTGCATTCCGGTCTGACTAATGTCTCCAGTTGCTCAGCCTGTCAGGCCCCATTAGCTGAGAGCATCCTCCTCCCAGCGCTGAGCAGCCTGGGGGGAATGTGCCAAGCTCATCCAAGGAGTGTTTTAACTTTGCTGCGTCTTTAATACAAACTGCTCTGGCATCTCCTCACCCTTTGCAGAGATCCCTTGTGAAGGCTCAAAATGGGCATGAAGATTCAGCAAGTGCCTGTTCCTGGGACTGGACCCAGGAGGGGGAAGAGGGCTGTGGTCAGTCCTTGGTGGTGGTGGTGACACAGCTGTGCCCTCAATCCCAGTGTAATCAGAAAGCATTTCCTCCCCACAGGCTGAGGTCTGCTCTAGCTCTGCCTTATTGATATTTGTGAAACCTCTAATTAGCTGCCCTTTCATTTTGCTTTGTGTCTGAGCCTGATACCGTGTCATCCGCGTTTCTCAGGAGTTTTAATATTTCCAGTGCCTTATGAAAAGGGCAATTCTGTCAGGCATTTTGTGACCTTTAGCTCGGGAGAATGTCGCTCTTGAGGATGATTGTGGCCATTTTGACTACTGTGCTCCTCGCAGTGAGAATTTTTTGATGATGGTCACTCTGGAAAATCAGACTGCACCTTTCCAAATGTGGACTGAGGAATCCCATAGTGAGTTCCTTTCTATCCAAAATGTATACAAAGAAAATCTTATTTGCTGTTTATTGCCTATAGTGAGTGACCTCAAATGAGCCAACTGGCCTGCAAAGTCACAAGGAAAAAAATCTGGTGAATAGTAGGTTTGTTGGGAAAATGGTATTTAGGTCATCCCAAAACTATTTATGAATTCAGGTCAGATTTTCTAACTAGTTACTCCTGGGATTTAATTTTTTTTTTTTTCTGGGAGTGGATTCATTTTTCCCTTTTACTAAACTCAGGGGTTAATGCATTTGCCCAGAAACTGGGAATCCCTCATACCATTTCAGTCTATGCTTGGGCGGAGCTGGATAATCCATTCCCACTGAATTACCAGCACTTTAGAGTATGTTAGGAAGAAAGGGCAGTACACCCGCAGTATGTCCCACTGGATCTGTGTCCCTGCAGTGTAAAATATGTATTTCCTGAGCTAGAGAGAAGAAATTACAAATACTCCCTACTATGGTGGTCAGCGAACACACAGAGGCAAGAATATATTGGATTTCTGCTATATAGTCCACTCTGACTATAACCTGTATAAAATTGTACGAGAACATCAAGGCACTGTGAAATTTGGTTACCCTGTAGCCTGGCAGCCGTAGTGCTCCCATAAGAAACATGCATTCTCTCAGGGCAGAGGTAGAAATCAGTCTGGATCCACTGCTTCTTGGATTTAAGCTGGGAATTAAATATTCTATCTCATTTTCTTTTGCTATTTAAGAGGCAAATGCTTTGTTGAACAACTGTGTTTCAAGTCAATGCCATGTTGATTTAGTTATTGGTGAGAAAACATCAACTTAAATTTGTAAATGACCTTTTTGACTAAAAGCAGTTACTCACATGAATCTGTCAAGGTGGGGCCTTGTTTGCCAGCTGCTAAAGGAAGGGATAAAAAAAGCAATCCAGCTCACAGATTTTGCAGGCTGGGAGAGGAGATGTGGTAAACAGAGCTGGCACAAAGTAATGTGGTATGTGGTTTGGGTGACATGAGTCAGATGGGCAATGGATTAGGGGCAGATATTAGACTTTTGGCAACTGTGTTAATATTTAAAAACAGCCTGAAAGTGATAATTGGATCTCACTAACTGCTTCAGTGTACTTATTAAAGGTGCTGCTAGCCACAACAGACTTCTCTAGTGCAAGCATAAGGGAAATATCCACTTCATGAGACAGAAAGGACCATTTGACCTCTTTTATCCTCAGTCTGTCCTGAGCATAGAAGAAAAAGTGGAGCTAGGCTGACATTTATTTTTCTGAGAAGAAACCAGCCTGTCTTTAAATTGTTCTTTGGCTTTTTCCATCTGATTTTATAAATGACATGTTATTTTACTGCACCCTTAACTGGAAACAGACCTTAGATTTTGACGAGAATATGTCCTGTCTTTTTCTTAGTAGCTGCTGGTACTGGGGAAGGTGCAGTGGGCAGAATATCAGGGGGAAAATCCTACGGAACAGCTGTTAAACACAGGCTTTTGGATCAGTTCAGGACAACTCACAACATTCTCTGAAATTTTGCTCATTTCCTTATACATCCGTTTTTAACAGGAAATATAAAATTCCTTTCAGAGTCATGAAGGATGAAAATAGTGGACATAACCTACAAGAAGGCTTGAATTTCAGCTGCACCTCTACAGCTTTTTCTAGTTAGCTAATGGGACAGCTAATAATGGTGCAGCGGCATCTCGTTGTTGTCACCTTGCTCTCCTGTCCCATCTGATCCATGCAGCAAACAGCTGACAATCACCCCACGGCAGGTGGGGGTGTAGAAACTTCACATGCTTATTTTAGGTTGCATTCCTGTCGGGTCTGGCTGTACAACATCACATTGGGAAGAGCAGACAGAATGGCCCAGAGTGTGGTGGTAGAGCAAACAGGACACTGTAGGGTGGGTCATGTCACAGGTCTGTGTGTGACACAAACAGTTCATCGAGATAGTGAGATGGCCCAGAGCTCATCAGGTTGGATATTTTGCATATGAATGTCTTGGAGGAAGGTATCATGCAGTTTTAGCCTTAGTGGAAGTGGCAGATACCTAATCATTCCCTGTGTGCCTGAATTTTGTGTAGTAATTGGTATTTGGTGTTTGCTGCCTCAGGTTAATGCCCAGCCATGGACCTCTGATTCCTGTGTATGTTAGGATGTGCTGATGTTTGAAGGGAAACATGTAATATTCTGGCTTTTCCCCTGTAAATGAATGCACAGCTTTCCCTGGTTGCTGGCTGACAGAGAGAGCAGGAGCCAGTGTAATCCGCAGTTCCAGGATTTATCTGTAAACAAATATAGACAGGAGAAAAGCAGCAGTGCAGCAACCTGCCCTGGGTATATTCGCATACATTCAGAGAGGAAGCACGTGGGATTTGCCTTATGAGCTGTCAGACCATGGACAATTTCCAACATCAAGGCACTGCAGAGGTGTCAAAGTTCACTAAATGCATTTACCTGCTAGCACTATGAGGCTAATATTCCTGTCTTAATAGAAATACAAACCCTGTTGGACAAGTCATTTACAGCTCCATCACAAAGACTGCACAAAATTTGTTCATTCTTTTTTAGTTCAAGAGAAGCTTAGAATAACAAGCTAGTCAAAGGGGAATTTTAATGAGACTGGCCTCAGCAGAAGAGTTTCACCTGAGCGCATGGCTCAGTGACAATATCAACAGGTGACATCCTTTATTTTTTCCTCTAGGGGCCACAGCTGCTTTTCTCTTTCCAGGACCCTGGGGTCCCCCAGTGCAGCCCTGACTGGGACCACTCCCTGCGCAGCTCTGGGGCAAGCTGTGGGTGCTGAGCTCAGCTCCTGGGGCAGTGCAACCCAGCTGGGGCACTTGTCCTTGCAGTGTGCTCTGGGATTGCTGTGCCAAACCTGGGCTGCAAAGGAACACCTGGGCCATGGAGGGAGGTGTGGCTGAGCCCAATCAGGGTGATCAAGCTTATTAGTGCCCTCAGGGGTTTGAGCTCCTCTCCCACAGCTCTCCTGTTTGCTCTCACAAGATGGAAAGCAGGAAGATGTTACTTCAAGTACTGCTTCTGTGACTGGAAGGTGTGTTCTTGGTTCTTTCCTGTAGCTCACATTTGTGATTTCTTAATAATTTTATGTGACCTGGAATATTTTTGCAGTAAGAAGGCAGTCAGGTTCTTCAGGTGGAGGAATTTGTAAGCATGGTGAGATCTGCTGTGGTACCTTAGCATGTAATAACTGCTCCCTGTGGAACAAGTGCCTTTCCAATCCACAGTTCTGCTCAGTTTTAGGGAGGTTTGTCTGTAGATGCCTGTGACACATCAGGAAGATGTGCCTCCCACCTTGTGAGTTGCTCAGAGGGGGTGGAAGGACAGCTTGCTAAAGGTGGGTCAAGTCTAGGAGATCACAGAACTTCAGTTCTGCTGTTTTCCCTGGGGCAGCCGGGAAGTTTCTAGTGTTTTCATGGCAATGAATTCTTTTTGCTGCAAAGCCAGGGTTTGGAAGCTGCGATCTGAGTCACCACATTTGACTTCAGTCATTAGTCCCACGGACTTGCTGAGTGACCCAGCCCAGTGTGTGGGTGGGTTCTGTGCTGTGTGTCCCCAGCTGTGCCCAGTTCACACAGGATGTGTGCATGTGGGATGCATTTCGCTGAGATCCTGGCGTTTCTGCAGCCAGAGCTCGTGCTTTTGAGCTTTGTGGCTCATTGCTTCAGTCCATGGGTTGGCTAAAACCTCCCGTGGTGGTGCACTCCCACCTCTGAGCTTTGCTCCAGCTGGGGGCTGAAGTGCAGGCAGAGAGGGAGCCTTGCAGATACCACAACACAGGCACAACTGCACCAGGCTAGGTCCAGCTTTCAGAAATTGATGATGAGCCTTAATGTGGGGGATTTTTTGTGATTTGGTTGTTTGTATGGTTGGTTTTTATGGGGTTTTTATCCTGCAAGGCCAGAAAATGCACAAACTCATTGACAAGAGTTCCTTTTCACTGACAGTCCCTGCTATCATCTCTAAGCCTGGGAAGAAGGTTTTGAATAAATATTTCAGTACTCTTTGAAAGGCAGTTAAACGTTCTAAGCAGGAGAGTCAGAGAAAGGTGTTGCAGTTGTGTTTCAGACATATCCATTGTATTTCCATTTGTACACCCATATGGGTGCACTCCTCTATGTGTGTGTGGTCTCATGGTGCGAGAACAAAACCTCTGACAGCAGGGAGGTTACATCAAAAAGCTGAAGGTGCTCTGAGGACCAGGATGGCAATTTCATCTGCTTTGTTCTGATGTTTCATGTGGAACACCAATACCTGTGAGAAGGCTGGCTCTGTCCCAGAGCACAAGTTTCCTGAGTCCTTATTAAATACTGGCTTTGGGAGGTGTTGGAGGCTAAAGTCTTCTGGAGCACAATAGGAGAACCCCGAGACATAGCAAACTGAAGGAAAAAAGAATACATATTTTTATTTTTAAGTATCTGTTCCTTGGAAGCTATGAAGCATATTAGTGGGTCCTTCCTTTGCCTTTCTTCCCAAGCTTTTGTGTGACTTGCTGTCTCACAGCAGCAGCTGCCACCTGGAACTTGAGGGGAAAATTGCAAAGAATGGTTATCACCAATGGGTTGGGCTTTGGGCACTGCTTTTATAAAAGGCATGGGAAAAGTTGCCTGGAAAAAACCTGCTAAAGCATAATTATTACTTGGGGATCTGCCTGTGAAAAGCAACGTGAAAAGATCAGATCTCAGAATCCAGTGAATTACTGACAGAAGAGGCTCAAGGAAATCTGAAAATTTGCTGAAGAATTCTCAGAGTTGTTTTTTTTTAGCAGAAGTTATGAAAATGGCAAATTCTGCTCAAAGTTCATATTGCCTTGCTTTTTATTTGTTGCCCATGTTGCCATGGCAGTGGAGCAGTCTGTGGAGGTAGAAGGGATACTCTGTACTGCCCTTGCTTCTGGGAGCGAGCACACTGCCATGCCCTCGAGTCCCTCAGGCAGAGGAGGTGGTCCAAGCAGGCATCAAAGTGTGCTAGACACGGTCCTGTAAAATTGTCAGCTGCTGTTGTCACCTCCTTGTTCCCTGTACCTTTCTGTGCAATGGCAGCACAGCCCTGGCTGGCATTTTTTTTCCCCTCTGAAGTGGAATATGCCACTAGGATTTTGCAGTCTGGGAGTTACTGATCCTTGCAGAGGTCAGGTACTGTGCAGGTCCTGGCTTAGATTCAGAGTTTTTCTCTCATTTGCAGGTAGTGCATCATTTTGGGAAACTACAGCCTCCATTTCTTAGAGGCACATTCCCTCTTTCTATTCTTGTAATCAGAGTTTTATTAAGGTTTAAAATTATCAAAGTGACCACTGTGGTCTCCTGCTGATAAAGGTGCTGAGCAACATATGCTGGGATGCTGAGAGGACTATTCTGTGCCAGAATCTTGGAGATTCTGTGCTAGACGGCTTTTCCATCTGATACCTGATACTCTATCAGGTATCAGCCATTATTATCATCATTATAAGCTTTACACACATACCTTACCTAGGGGAAAAACAACTACTTACACAGGAAAAGCTTATTAAAATATTTACAAAAATGTAACAAGATATTGTGCTACTGTTGCTGTAAGCTGCTAACATTTCTTGGATAATCACAGTGTGATAATCGCACTTATACTTTAAAGGGATTATTCGCTGCTACTGCAGTTTGGATGCTTTTATTCTGCAGAAGTCGAAGGAGACATTTTTTTTCCTGTTGCACAGCTAAACTGAGCAGAACTTGGTAGCTGAAATCCTTGAGCTGATATGCATGGAGACACAGAATGATAGCATTTTGAGCCTCTCTCAGAGAGGCTGCAGGTTCAGCAGATGTGAGGCAGTAAAATGGTATCTCCACGAGAAGAAAGCAGCTTGTGCAAACACTGCTCTGATCAGCCAGGGGCTTGCAAGCTGTTACTGCCTTTGCAAATGAATGATTTGGTGAGCAAACCATGACTTCCAAACAGTTCGGCCTTTCACAGGCGTACAGAAAGGAAGGTGCTACAAAACACATGTCATGGGGAGCAAAAAAATCTAGTCACACTTGTAGTGAAAGCAAATAATCTGTGACACTGCTGGAATTTAGCCCACTGGTAGGTCTGTGGATAAGGGCTTTTTAGAAAGAGACTTTTAGAGCTGGAAAGAGTATTGTTCAAATTAAGAACTGGTTCTTAGCTTGCGTATGTTATGAAAATTTGCCTAAACTGTTAAGTTCCTTTCTAGCCACGTTCAAAAAGGGATGTTGTTCCCTGTTATGTACCACTTTCAGAAAGGGGTCAGTTCCTAGAGATGTGAGGCATAAGGAGTAGCAGAAGCTTATTGCCCTCAGTGTGACTGAAATAATTTTTTTTTTTTAAAAGGAGAAGGATTGTTTGGGTTTGTGTGTCACCTGTGCCAGTAAATAAAGGGTTTGGGTGTCTATATTTGCTATAAAAGAATTTTATATCATTACAGTCAAAACCTTCAGGTCTACTTAAGGACAGAATTTAAAGAATTTTGACTGCACAAAAGCTCTGAAATTGCTGTTCAGGTTATTTTTAGAAAGTTGTGGCTTTCTCATACTACCATAGCAATGAGTGCTGCCAAAATCTGCCTTTGGGCACAACTTTCATGTGTCTGGGTCTGTTTGCCAAGTGCTTGGTGTGTCCTGGCACCACTGCAAACCATGGCATGCTGGCGCAGACTCTGTGTGAGCCTCTGAGAAACCTCTCAGGTGAGCAATGGGTCTACATTTAGGTGTCCATGGCTTCTCCAAACTCCTGATAACTCTAACAGTTCGTTGTTCTGTGAGTATAAATGGTGCCAAACAAGCAGAAAGCACCAACTGTGCACTGTGTAAGCAAAAGGCACATTGCAGAAGGGCCACTCAAAGTGGTGTATTTACTAATAGTAACCTAAGGCTTCTGCTCTAGGGCCCTGGTGTACAGGTTTAGTACTCCTGAACTTGCCCCAAAGCCAGCGTTTGTGAAATTGCTGTGCTCGTGTGCAGCAGTGCTGAAGAATCCCATTTGCTGGGGCTGCTGAGAGTGGCTCCAGTGGTTACAGGCTCTGACAAAGAGCAGGTCTGCCTGTTCCTGCAGGATGGGGTCACTGCATGAGGAGCAGAGCAGGCTCTTCAGACATCCTGTGCTCCCTGGAGCACATCAGGCTCACTGCACACACAGCAAAAGGACCTTTCTGACCTGTCAGAGATGTGGCTGTGGATACCCCCTACCCTCTGAAGAAGTCTCTAGTGCTCTCTAGAAATAAGTGGTATTGACAGACCAGACCTGTTAAATGTAAGGATGAGGCTGAGAGAGTGATTATTGTCTTGTTTCCTGGTGCTTTGTTTTCTCCAGTGCTAGAGAACACTAATGTACATTTTCTTTAGTCCTATCAGATCTTATAAATGGATTTCTAATCTTAAAACTCTGGCTTAATCTCAAAGCACACTAAATTTGAATTCCAGTCTGTTAAACCTACTTAAGTCTTCTATAATTTCTCCTCTGACTATGCAAAATCCTTCTGTTCATTTTATTCTTAGTAATGACCCCAAGGTCTAATCATTCAGCCACAGAGCAAACTGTGTATATATAGACCCTACATCCTTCCAACCAATGTGGTGTGATTTGTGTGTCCTGAGACAAGGCAGCACCTGCTGTATTTTTCGGCTAGAATCATGTAGTTTATACCTATCTGACTTTCTTAGCTGAGCAAAAATAACTCAAAACCCCCAGTAGCTTTATCTTTCAGAGTGGATAAGAGCAGTGTGTTAATGTGTGCAGAGGCAGTGCTATCTTGTTTCATTGGCATGGATGATGCTTTTAGGATTGATAGTTCCTTCTGCCTTTTACCACTGAAATGTCTCTGCAAATATGTTTTCCTTTCTTATTCTATTGTGTTATAACTCAGAGGCTTGGTTAAATATCTAAAGAAAACATATAGACAACCTAATTCAATCAAGATTGGATGTAGATCTTTAAATGCCTTATCTCTGAAGAATTCAACAGGAATTGAGCACACTTACATATTTAAAGATCTGAGTGTTAGTGCTAATGAAAAGAGCTGATGTTGTTTTTTGGGTTTTAGGGGTCTTTTTATCTACAGGTTGTAAAGGAAAGGTATTAAGTTTTCCCTCGCTTGCTCAGTTCCTGACCTGATCACTGATTTCCCAAGGGAGGGAACGCTTTGATATGCTTCTTGGAGTTGGGGCTCTAGATTTTAGACACTGGGAAAGACAGTGGGAGTGTACGGATTAAGGGAAGAATGGTGCCCCTTAAGCAGAAGCAATGTAGAAAGTGCATCAGGCTGAGGATGGTAAACAGTTTTAGCACATGTACATGCCTGATAGGATGGGATATTCAGTGATATTCATGTTCAAAAGATCTTATTTCTTCTCATGAACTGTCTGGCTCCCTTTCCCTTGGAGCTCTTGGTGTTCACTGGCTGAATTGATGATGTGGGCAAGATCAAATTCAACCTGACAAAATAAGTCAAAGGATGTGAAATTCTCCCTTTTTCCAGTCTCCCCTGTGAGCAAACAAATGTCATTTCACTCAAGTGAAAAGTTGTTCTCAAGAGAGCTCAGACTTTAAAACTTGGTGAAATTATGTGATTTTCTACTTATGGAGATAGTTCTGGGGTTTGTTTTTGTGGGGATTTATGTTTTGCTTTTCTTGCTTGTGATCCTTAAGGTGATATATTGCAAAGGTTTATTCAGTGTTGGCAACTCATTGTTTCCTGCCCTTCCTGCCACCTTCCTCTAAAACACTCGGGCATCACAGGCCATGGGATTGGGCAGAGGGACAGTACTTGAAAGGGGTTTTACCTTGTGCAGAGATCCTATGATGTTAGAAGAACAAGTATGTAGGTTAAGGGATGAATCCCACTTCTCATTTTGGCTTCCAGATAATTAATTATGGTCTGTTAGCTAGGTCATCCTTATTGTTTTTGTTGTAGTCTTGTACAAGGACAGAGCTAAGGGCCATGCCCGTCCAGCAGAGGTGCGATTGCTGCCAGGGTAACTGACTAAAGCATCAGTTTTAATAAGTGTCTAAAACATCAGCTAAATGGCAGCAACAACACGAAACAAGAGTGTGAGACTGGAGGATCTTTTGGGAAAACAGGAGCTGTAACAGGAACTCTTCATTAATTAAGGCTCTGCAATAATCATAGTAATTGCGCTGTTTGGGCTGGTTCTTTCTAACTAAAACTTATGACTAAGCTAAAGGAACAATCTCAAGATGAGGTTGTAAGAAGAAGGGACTTAAATGTGAAACAGGGGGAGGTGGAAAAAATGAGGCCAAGGAAAAGAAGGGTGCCGGTGGGAACAGCTCAATTTATTATTTTTTTCTCTTGTCTCAAATAACCTTCATTATATAACCTCAAGAAACTTTGCTTTCATATAATAAGACTATTACAGAAGCCTAAACCTGAAAATGTGTGGTCTTTGGCTTTGCTAGCAACCTTTTACAAAACGAAAAGAGCCCTAAGGACAAAGCAGTTTGCTGTTTGCTTATCTTTGGAAGGTATTAATTCAGTCTTGACGTTCTGTACTCTCCCTAGCCACAAGTTATGTGATCCTATGAGGTATTGCTAACAGCTTAATGCAATGTTTAGTCTTCAGACTTTTATAGCACATAGAACTAGCAAAAAGTTTTGCCAGCCAGCTTGGAAATTTCCTGTGGCGAGTTATAAATGGTGTCAGCATTAATGCTGGTGTGGGTGAAGGGAAGGATCTCTGATTCTTTCCAAATTTGGCATTTACATTTCTAAGGTTAATGCTGTTTTCTAATTGCATAGAACACCGTGGCATGCAGCCCTTTCTGAGGATCCTTTTCCATGGGCAATCTCCACTTTTTCATGTGTGTGCTGCTCTGACGTGGTCTAACTGACTTGAGCTGCTTCTCACGGAGGTATTGTGATGTCAGAAGAAGTTTTCAGAACAAATCCATAAAAATGAGTAGTAACAAATTGTCAAGACTGAATGCTGTAGCCTGAGTGTTTTGGAGCTATTCAAATATGAAATTATTGAGCTGCTAAGTGTGGTGCATCATGTAAGAGTTAAATTAGCCTCGGTGCCAAAGGAATAACAGATGGCAAATTGATGCTGATTCTTAAGGGAATCTGGGAAGATTGAGTTGGGTAAGGATGACTTTCTACTGGAGAAAACTATTAAGCAATTACAATAAACAGTAGAATTAGTAGGCATACAGATATGCTGAAGAGGAGAGATTCACACAAAGAAGCCATGATTTACATCTATGATGTTTTTGTAAGGTTACAGTAATTAAGGAGATAATTCTCCATCTGGCTTATGTTACGAGTACCAGAACTTCTTAAAAACCCCAAACAAACAAAAACATCAAACAAACCCAAAACAAGCAAAAAACCCCAAAACACACATTCAAAATTCCTCACAGAGGTTGAATTAGGAGTAAAGCACAAGTTTTCTGCTGTGGTTGGCTATAATAAAAAAGGCAGAAAAATAAAATTAGGGAAAATACTAGGAAAATAAAAGAGAAAGCATAATTGTAGTTCGTTATTGTCTCGCTTAGTCTGTCTGGTTTTGGACTTCTCATGGTGTTCAGAAGCTTCTGTGAAGATGTAGAAAGGGGTGACAAGCAAGTCTTAAACTTGGAAGATATGATGTGAGGTAGAGGGTGGGAAAGGCAGACCACGGCAGTTTATAAACTCAGAGATATGGAAAAGGTGACTAGTGAAGGCATATTCAATATTTCTCATGACACAGGGTCTGCAAGTACATAATGAAATATCCAGCTGACAAGTTTAAGACAAACAAAACCCCCCTTACTTTTTTTTCCATAGAAACATAATTAAATGATGGCATGCCTTGCCACAGGATGTTTTGAAGGCCAAAAGTTTCAAACCATTATTACACAAATCAATGCAAGAAAAAATTCCTCAAAAGGCTTCTGAATAGTAGATACAGTCTCTGCTTGAGGAAGTTCAGAGCTGGGAGGATACACTAGGGAAATATTACTGTATACTTGTGCTGCTTTTGCTAGGCATCCCAGCTGCTGTGGGGGAAAGGCAGCAGATTAGAGGGACCTTCGACCTGACCCTGTACGTGTGGTGTTGCTGGGGAATCTCCCTGGTATACTCCAAGGAAGCATCTGTCCTCCTCCAGCTTTCTGCCCTCTGAAAGTCTGGCTCCTGTAGCTGTATATAAAGTCAAGCTTATAAAAGCCATTTTCAGTGTCCTCTGCCAGGGCTCCTCACACATCAGGACAAAAGAGGCTCATCTCACCTCTTGGTTTCTTAATACAGTGAATAAACCCAGCTTGGTGGGGTTTCTGTTCATCCAGTGGCTGCACAGCCAACCCATTTCCTTCCCGGCTTGCTCCTGCAGTGTGTTTTATGCTGCCTGGTGAATTTTCCATTTATAGATTCCTAAACTGCAGATTCTCTGAGACATATATCCTACGTGTGAATGCCAGCACAACAAACTTGCCAGAAGTTTACCATCTGTCTCAATAATAAAAATGAATAACTACAGGGTATGTGAAATATTTCAGTTGCGGATGCTGCTGCTGTTTGATCCACTGTAATTTAAAGGGGGATTCTTGTGCGTGGCTGAGGGTGGGTTTGTTTTGTTTTGGTAGGGTTTTTTTTGTTTGTTTGGTGGTTGTTTTTGAGGTGGTTTTTTTTTAAACAGGATTTTAACTCCCATGTTTCTGAAGCAGCTGAAAGAAGTTTTCTCAGAAAACTTTCAGAAAAAAAATCCACCTCAGTATCTAAAAATGGAACATTTCAGAAGAAAAAATTTGTTTGAACAGACTTAAGCACAAGTGAACACAGGGATTTTGCAATCTTCATATGGTAATGGTGTTTTTATATATTTAATAGCAACATGCAACACAGAGGGGACTTCCGAGAGTCCATTATTTTTCATGTTTTCATACACATTAGTGACAATTAACTATGCAGATCCATTGAGACAGGTGACTATTACACTGCTTTTTGTCCCGACTTCTGAGGAAATTGGGTTTTATTTCCTGTGTGCTATTCCTAAAAAGAGTGAAATATATTCAAATATTTCGGTTTCAAACTAAAAGGATCCAAGCTGCATAATTGGTTACCGTATGGGAAATGTTGAAGTTGGTAGCTTAACATTTGTCTGTGCTCTGGTCAGACACTTAGAGAACAGCTGTGGAAGCAAAAAACAGATGAGAGATTGGATCTCCTATCTTTGGGAACAGAATGGAAAACACAGTTTTAATTTTCTGTACATTTTGAATGCTCAGCATGTTGATGGGAACACCGTTTTAATGAGTGTGGTGGTTGTGCCACCTTTCCAAGCTGGTGGCAGCTCTCCCAGGAGCCCTTTGGTACATTCACTGAAGTCGGGCTGAGGAAATCTGCAGTACTGCTGCTCTTTGTGGAGTTCTCCTGGGCAAATACCCCACATTCCTGTTAGGTAAGGTTCTTTGGAAAAGGAATATCCCTTCGTGAACTAGCTCAGTTTGTGACTGTGCCTTTGGATCGCTTCTTTCAGGCACAGTTGATCTTCCTGCAAAGGGAGCCTGACTGCTCCACCAGCACAGAAATGAACTGACTTAGCAGTGAAAGGGTCTGCTTGCTGGGTTCTGAAATTACAAATACATCCATTTTCTTTTGGAAGCAAAACAAACTCTAGGAATTTCCTCTTTGTATAGTTTTTCCTTAGACAGCTTCTCTAAGAGCGATTTCCTCACCAATTATTTGACAGGGTTTTGTAAAAAATGATGCTTATTTGAGAGGATATCTAAATTGCAGGTTATTTTCTTTGGCAAGGTGAAACTTAGCAAGGCATGAAACTTCTCCTGTACCCTGAGACATGGTTTGCATGCAAAGTGTGCTTTGAGGGGAAAATACACAGCTTCTCCTTCCACGTGTCCATCTTCCCAGCTGCAGGTCGGAAGGTAAAGGGGAAAGAGTTTTCTCCTTTGTTTGTCAGGCAACTCCATTTTATGTTTGCCTTAAATTAAAGAGCTGCAGGCCCTGGTTTGGACAGAAGATAAACACACCTGTGCAAAAGAGCTGGCAAAAGGCTTCTGTTGCATTGGTATTTGCAGATTAGGTCAAAATGCCATTGCACAAAAGGATTCACTTGAGCAGCTCTGGTGCTGCTTGACTTGGTCTCTTTGTGGTGTGGAAAAGAGATGCTTTACAGAACCTCATCTGAAGAGAGACTCTCTCTCACTCAGATATTTGCTCTGCCTGCTTGGGCTTGGGTGAGATGAGGTCTTGCAGAGACACTTGGGAGAAGGAAGGAGTTGGCTGCAAGCACTTGAGGTTTTGCTCAAATTTCTGAGCACTTCTGGCTCCTGTATGAGAGAGCTCTCAGGATGGGAATGAAGCTGTAATTGTCTCCAAGGTCCATAATAAACCTGATTTTTCTGGGCTGAGTTTGGTGGTGGTCAAATGGCTGCCTTGAGGCTGGGAAGAATCGCATGGATTGTTACTCCTCTAAGTGGGATTTGGTGAGGCTGGGAGGTGCCGTGGCTCAGGGCAGCTGCTTGTGGACAGCCAGAAAGCCTCCTGCCAAGTTATTTGAGGAAAGTGCAAGCTCTCTGCTGAACTGCTGTGTTTTTCCAAAATTAAGGCTGTGTTCCCTTTCCCCTACTTAGTATTTTCTTGTTTGCTCCTTGTCCAAAGATGCTTATAAATTAGAAACACTGAACTCATTCAGGAAACTAGAAATTTGTGGGCTGCACTCTCGTGAGTTCTACGATTTTCAGGGGGGGCTATGTTTTGTAGTTTTGTTTGCTTTTTTTCTGCCTGGTATCATGGACTGCTTTGTTTATTTACACCAAAATGCTCCAGGAGTGGGGTTTTTTTTGGAGATGGTGGTGACTGCTGCCACAGAGATGGTGCTACTTTTGGCACTGAGCCCTATGAGCTGCAATTGGTGCTTGGAAACCTCTCATAAAATGCACTGGTTTTGATATCTCAGAAAATCTTCTTGTATATGTATAAAGATAACCATTCCCTTACCTCCCTCATGGAAAAAAAAAATAAAAAAATCGGTGAATCCTGGTGAAGTCAACAGGGCAGCCACCACAGAGAGATGTTGGGATGTTTTTACAAGGCTACAGATTCTGACTGTCTGCCCTAGTCATAAGTAGCTGGTACAAACTTATTATATGATTTTTTAATAAAATATTCAAACTCCCACATTATATGAAAGAGCAGTAAGTACCAACTTAAATGCAATGCTAATGGAGTTCATTAATCTCTTAGTAGATGAGACATAATTATTTGCTTTAAAGTGCATTAAGTCAGAGAGAAGCCTTGTCCTGAAAGTCATATTTTGGTTTGATCAGTCACCCCTAACACCCCTAACAATCTGATAAATAATAAATTGCTTTAACAAAAGGTAAAAGGAGGAATTCATTTCTTGACATCCCCCACCTACCAACCCCGGGACTGTGGACCTGGCTATCCCTGCATGTATGATCTGAAAACTGAAAGCATGGCTTAAGAATTGCCAGAACCACTCTCCCTGCCTGACATCCTCTGATAACTGGAAGGAATAAATGTCTGTGAAAGTAAAAAAGACCTCCAAGAAAACACCAACAGAAAAGTTTTAAAAAAATGAAAACAACACTGAAACAGAACCACTCCCCCAGTCATATGTTAGGTGATCCTTTCCCTAAAATGCTCTCCAATTCGTTTTCTCATTCTTCTGTGGTCTTTTTGAGAGAGTGCAATAAAAAGGAAATACTGAATTAAACATGTGAACAATGGCTTTTGACTAGAACACATTTTCTTACCTCTTCATGTCAAAACAATTCCTATCACTTGATTGGGTATTTTTAGCTACTTTCTGACATTTTATCTGTTATTTTAGTTGTTACCTGCAGCAAAATTTGGATAATAGATGTGAATACTAATGGCAAAACCAGATCATCACTGCACAGGAGCAGCTAAGGCTATTTTTCCCCATGTGCATTATTCTCTTTTTATTGACAATAAATTCTATTTTCATTTTAAGACCTAATTATCAAACACTGGGAAATTTCTGATCCTTCATAATTAGGCTTGTGTTTTAACTGTCCAGAATGGGGATTTCATTTTGGTTTTCCCCCCCTATTTTTAAGATTGGCAAACTCTCTTCTGCTGTTTCTGTCCCTGTTTGACCTCTTCAGATTCAAAGAATGTTGAGTGGCACAGGTCCCAGTATAGGTTTTGGAGTACTGCTCTTCTAATGTCTTTCAATCTGAAAATTAAGCCATTGTTTCTGTCATTTGAATTTACTAATTCTTGAAAGACACTGCTTTATCCTAGAGCAAAGTCAGAGAGCCCACAGAAGGGTCGTGGCTGTCAAAGCCATTCAGAAACTCGTGTCAGTATTTTTGGGAGGAAATCCTGGTACACTGAGTAACTTTATTAACACACTGATGAGCACCTCAAAGCATCCTGACAGCTTTGCTAGGCACCACTGTGCTTGAAAAGCATAATGACTCTTCCTCATTAAATCATATTTATCCAAGTATCTATTGATTCTGACATATGGTAAAGGTTTTGCTGGCTTACATAAGCTGCAGTTGCTCTGTTATTGGCAAGAACACCCTTGATCCATTTTGCACGATTTGGGAGATGTTTGCCCACTACACCCCTCTGCAAGTGAGGAAGATTTACATGACAGGCCTGGCAAAATGTCATGTTAGAGTCCCTTGGAACTCCTGGGTGAACACTCATGGTCTTGGCAATTTATGGTGTTTCGGAGCTGGGCAAAAGCTGCCTGTCCAGCGCTGAGGCAGCTCCTCAGAGTCGTTCCTGGGGCAGCCTGGCTTAGTGTGAACCTGCCTGACCTCCCTGTGCTGCACACCAATGGAAAGAATTCCGTAGTGTTTCTGAAACGGGCTTATCTGCTCAAGTGTTTATGCCTTTATGATCTGTTGGGTTCAGAAACGTTCTGGCAGGCTCCTGGCTTCCAGACTTTTACAAAAGTTTTTTTGTGAGTAGTCTTTATACCTAGAGCAAGTTGTGCTTTATGTCGACAATGAAAAGATTTTTTTTTTTAAATGCACTTTTACCTTTAACTTGACAGAATTAATTCCTTTTTCTGTGTTCTCCATCTAGCCATATCTTCCACACTTTCTATTTTTTTTTTACTTGTAATAGCAGTCCTTACTCAGATGTTTAACCATTCTGTTGTTCTTATTGCTAATTTTGGAGTCCTTTCCTCTTTGTGAACTGAGTCTTTATGTAATGTTTTGAATTGCCTCCCTGCTGCATGCAATTGCCATACTCTTGTAGCTGCTGTTTTAAATTTTTTTTTAACTAAGGTTTCCATTTTTCTGTAATTTCTTTTAGAAATTTTTATATTCTTGTGGTGGAATTCTGAAGTGTTTTCTCTCTTGTAATGTTATTTGAATTGATTATAATGTAGTCACCAAAGAGCAGTTTTTCAGTGATCCAGCTTGAGCCACATCTTGTGCTCGAGAATCACATTTCATGTGTTTTCTGAGGTTATTTCTAAGCTTATTTAAAGTTCTGTGTTATGCCACCATGAGTTTTATCCAGTCAGTACAGAGGTAGCCAAAGTTTCTTGATCATGTCAGTGCTTGTAGCCTCTCTAATCCTCAGCACCATTCTTTGGTCACTTTTATCATCATGGCTGGGCTTGACTTCTATTTTAGGTTGGTGCTGTAGGCCAAGTCTACAAAGGAATAGAGAGACCCTGTAGCATGGATGGAAGCATCTATTCTCTGTGATTTTTGTAACTTTTTAAAATATACTATGACCTCCACAACCAGAAAGATTTGTTTTCATCTTAGAAAACATGTCACTTGTTATTCCAGTACCTCAAAATGCCTCAGAAATACAATGTTCAGCCTGAAATGTGATCAATATTGCATATCAAGCTTGAAGTTTTGACTTCAATGTCTGCAAAGGTAAAAACTGAAATCTAAGATTGGGAGACACCTGAGCTTTTGAGAAAGCTCAGCTCACTGCACTGGAGCTCAGCCCACCTCCCCAGGGACAGTTCTGCTGGTGTTTGTCAGCTAAATAAAGCAGAAATATTACTTCTGCAGTGGAGAATGTGAAAGGCATTTTAGAAAGCCACAATTAGCTGCTCATCTGATGATCTCTGGCAAATGGTTCCTGCTGGAGAGGCCGTTGTGAGCAAGGCCAATTTGCTCACTGATTTGCCAGTGTAGAATAACTAATTTACATTGCTCAACAGAGCTGGAAGCAGCTGATGTTATTAGGAAGAAGAAATAAACAATTGTTGTTGGGAAATGAATGGAACAGTGTATTTTGCTGGTGATAACGAGACTGAGCTTCGACACTTCTCAGGCAGAATTACAGCGATAGTAATGAAAATTGCATAATGAACTCAAGTACAGCAGAAAAACATGTCTAGCTGTTACTGTAGACATTGTGCAGCTGAATTGCTCATTATTGGGTGGCTGAATTTTCTGCAGGCTTGGAAAGCCACATGAATAATTTTGTGTCATGAAGACTTTTGGAAACAGAGCATGGGCTTGGGTGTGTGAAAGAGAATTTAACTGAGGGGAATGGTTGCATGGGGGAGCACTGTGGAAACTTATTTATTCACATTATCAGCTTTCAGCTTAGGTAAAACTATTATTAAATAAAGTTGAGACAAGAAAAGACCACAGCAATAATGTCCTTCTCTGAATCAACAACAGGGGTTGACTTTGTTTCTTGATCAAGTATATATATATATATATATATTCACAATTTTTTATTGTTTTTCAAGGCAGAAGTGAGTTAAGATTTTCACATGAGGTCTACTGGTATCTGATTGGCAGCAAATTTCTTTAAATCTCTGCTTGAAATTACCCAAGAGAGAAATGTGCCTTCTTAAGAAGAATGTAAAACAGAAGTGCTTGAAGAAAAAACAGATAGTTGTTGTAAGTAGCTGGCAGGGAAAAAGAAATCAATAAAAATAATAAATGATGTTGGGCTATCCTAGAAATTCTATTTATATCTTATTTATCTTAGGCTGCATTTCTTATTTAGCATGCTAACATATTTTAAAGTAGAATTAATAAGTTGCTAGTGCCTTTGTTTTCAGTGAAAATATGTAAAATTGACAAGGCTGTCAGCATGATTTAATGCTTGTTTTCCTGGCTGCAGGTTTTTTATTTTGGTTAGCTCTTGCATAAAAACTTTTCACTGAGCAAGAGAGTAAAAAATGGTATCATTTACTGTGCTAAAATTTTGAAATCTTTCTCTCTGTTTAGGAGAACCTTTGAATTGTAATTTGTTACATACAACTCTTTAACAAAAGGTAAAGAGTAGGTTGGTTTGATAAACTTATCTATCTCAGCCAGGAAAAAGTTTTCTGCTGCCATAAGTGCTTTATTCACCTGTGTGGAAGCCAAGGGAAGCACTTAGTGCAATGAGGCTGCATCTTAGAGAAAGCAAGAATCTTGAACCTACTCAGCCTCCAGCACTGAAGTTGGATGCATCTCCATTTTTTTAAAATTTTTTTTCCCCGGTAATACACTGAGTTCCACATTGCATCAGGCATTATTTCTGGACTTAAAAATTCTCCACCTTCAGTACCAAAACTCAACTCAAATTACTGGTGCAGAGACTGCATCAGCCTTTCAGGTGGTTTGGACAGCCTAGCTCCACTCCCTGTTACACACTTGCCCACTGGCAAGGGCCCAGGCTGCTCAAATCCTGCTCAGACACCATTGACCATGCAGGCCAAGCAAAGAGAGGAACAAATTTAGGTTTCTTGTAAAGCTAGAGGAAAGGCTGCTTTACTTGTGTTGAATAACTGCTGAGGACTAAGCAGATTTTTTTTATAACATGCACCAGCAGCAGGACAATCTCCAACAGATAAAGGGCATCATTATTTGGGCTAACAGCCTTTGAAGTTTGATAGGTGGAAAGATTTCTTATACAGATTAAATTAGATTAAAAATATATTGATTTTTATTTGCCAAAAAGATAATTAAAATGTTTCCTTTTTAATCAAAGGTTTCGAATTAAAATATTTCTGAAATAGGGACTAAATTAAGATAATTGTTTCCCCATGGTGGTTGTGGAGATGCTAAAAGGAGCTGCTATTTCCTTTTTTATCCAATCCACTTCAGTTCACAAATCTTCTGAAGGAGTTGAGCTCGAACCATTCATTGCACCTCTTCAACCACCCAGCTCTTTGTTTTTCTAAGTTAAGTTATATAAAATAACATGGCTGCTGGGGGAAGGGCTGAGGGAGCTGTGGAATAGTTTAAAATGTTTGGGAAGCTTCTTTGGATTTCAGTTCCCCTCTGTCTGCTGAAGAAATTCAACGTGGTCCCTTATAAGGTGGTGGAATGGTCGAGTTAATCCTTGGAACTTCCAGCCACCTCCAATATGGAAAATATCCACCTCCAATATGGAAAATATCCACCTCCAGTATCTCACCTTCTCCAAACATTTTTCTAGTCAAAACTGTTCTGCGAGTAAGTGACCCGCATATAAAGCAGCATTTTCTATCTGATAAAAGTGATTCTACAGCAACAGTTGTACCTCGTTACTGCAATTATACCTGGAAAAAAGGTCTACTTTTGAGGGTTTAGTTTATCAGGAATAGAGATACTGTTTGACTGTTTCCAGATGCCTATATCTATGCAATAAAGGTGGAAAGTTTATTTCCCAGATCAGTAGCCTGCACTTAAAAAAAAAAAAAGTTTAGCACCAAAGAAGTATTCATGTCCAGAACTTTGTGTTTCACTCATAAAATAAGAGAAATTTTTATTCCCTGGGAATAGAAAAAATGCATATTGCAACTTTTAATGAGTCATTTAATCTCCTTTCTTACAAGCTGTTCTCCTCTAAGATCAAGTAGTATTGACTGTACAGTAAACACATCTCTTCCGTTGGTAAACAATTTAGTTGAATTACTTCTAAATACATGTTTAGTATTAGAAATGCTCCTCCCATCCACAAGTCCCTCATCCCCGACAGGAGAAGGTCAGATTGTCTGAAACAATCATCTGTGGAATTTAAAGCCACAGGTTGTATTTAACCTTATTCTGAGGTGGTGGTAAAATAATGGGGAAAAATGTCTATTGTCAATGAGTCGGTGAGTGAGCTGTGGCTTTGTGGTCTGTGTCCAGCTGGTGGTCAGCGCTCAGAGCTGCTGAAATGAGGCAGAGACCCTGCACTGTCTGGAGTTCAGGAGCCTCAGACTATGCTTGAGTCGCTGGGAAAGATCCACACCAGGCAAACAACAGCCACGGGGAATTTGCCAATTCAGTGGGCAAGAAGTCTGAGCTGTCACTCCCTTACAGTCAGTTCTCCAGGACTGATGTGCTCATGTTTGTTAGCTGGAAAGAGCACGAGGGACTGCACCAGATCTAGGGAGGGAAAAATGAAAGGTCTTGCAGGAAGCAATGGGGTCTGCCTCTTCATTTCTCATGGTAGTAACTCTTTACTTCATAGCTTGTCCTACCACATGCAGGAATCTCTCAGTGTTCAATAATATCACTACCATCCGCCACGTGCCAGTGTGCCTGTCCTCCTCTTCCTAAAGGGAAATGTCTATGATGCCAAGTGTCTTGGTTGTGTTGGTGTTGTTAAATACATATTACTACACAACTGTATAAAAAAAAAAAAGAAAAAAGAGAAAAGTGGTCAAAATAGGAAGGAAGGAAGGGGCCACGAGATGATCCTACATTGCTGGGGGAATTTTCTAGATGGTTTCTGACTGTTTCTGACAGATGCCTGACTCCAGAGAAGACAAACTCCAGCCTTTACTGTAGAGAGCTCTACCATGTCCAAGGAATGAATATGTTGACCACAGCCATCATTAGACAAGAGAAAGAGCCTGTTAGATATTTTGGGTATACACTGTGGACAGTCTGAAGGCAAGGATGGAGACTCCAAGACCTTCAGTAGATGTTTCTGGGTCAAACATGGTGGGTTTACATAAAGTGTATGTGCATGCATGTGTAGAAATGACAGCAGGTTTTTGAGACACCACGCGTTTTTGAACTGTCATTGCTGACTAATTGCCAGTGTACCCAGTGGCTCACAATTTATGAACGACAAACTACATTCTGGTGTCGTGAAAAAATTATTTAGCTATTTAGAAATTGATGGAATTATTGTTGAAGTTGGGAGAAACTAATTGGCTCAAAAAATAACGGCAGCCATTGGGGGAAGGAGACAAAAAAAAGTGGTAAAGTTTAGTATCATGTGCTGCATTTGTATGATCAGGAAGTATATTACAGGTTCTTTTATTCATCACCAAAACCACTTGTGTGATACAACATGTAATTAAAACCAGGTTCCTAAAAGCTCTTCAGTCCAGCTGAGGTTGCCATGGTGTGAAATAGTAAGTTTGGAGCTGAGAGCTGCTTGTGCTCAGTGCTGCTGCAAAATTCATTTCTGAAATATGAATCCCTGTTGCAATACTTTCCCCCAAACATTTAAAAGCCTGTTTCTATGCCCAATTTTGTTCCTTATATAAACTGGGGGTTCCTAATATAAACTGGGGGTTTTCTGTAATGAGAAAGGGCATTGATGAGAGGCAGCTGTTTTAAGAGATATCCGTAACCAGGTAGTCAGAGTAAGAAATATCACTTAGCAAGTTCCTTTATGCTGCAGGATATTTATAGAGTGCAGAGGGTGCAGGAGCCCTGTTTTCATGTCCCCAGGTTGAACTCTGAGACACTTTCCTATATGATGCAATAAGACAACTTTTCCTAATGCTGTACTAGTAATGCAGTATTCTCCCTCTTTCAACATACTGCACTTCTCACCATTCATGCTTTTATCAAGTTGCTCAATCTCTTTTCCTTCTAAATAAAAATGAGGATTTTTAAAAATGAGAGTACCATGTGAGAATTTGTATGTGGTCCTTTGATGTGAACAAAAGCTGCTTTCCCATGCCTAGTCATCTGTCTCCTATGTAAATAGTTCTGATTGCCAAAATGTTACTGTTGAATTTTATAAGCCATTTGTGAGCAGAGGGAGAATGCATGCTTATTGCAGAATTTTTTCCCATCGTATTCATTTGACATTACTTTTAAAGGCAATATTAAAAAGTTTGCTTTAAAGCAATTAACACAGGAATAGTAACAATGCAATTAAAATATATTATACAGCTTTTGATTTTAGTTGACAGTACATTGCATATTAAACTGGGAGGGGAAAATCTTGCTGTAACCGAGACTTTTCTCTTTCTTTGGCTCGACGTATGGCCATTAATTTGGTTGGATCCTGGTGCAGCTTTCAGAGAATATTGGGTCAGATGAACTGAATGATTTGGTATGTTTCAAGCTCTGTCCACGATTCTTTATTTGAATAAAATTTTCTTGGATGATGGCTGGGCTCCTGCAGACTTTCCAAATGGAACATCTCTCTGCCAGTCACCACAGCTTTACTGTAATTCTCTCTATTCACAGACAGGCCTGTGTTACTCTGCTGAGGAGCCTGTACTCTCAAGAGAGAAAATGAGGCTAAAATATAGATATGTTTCATGTATAGATATATAGAATATAGTTTCATGAATGAAAATCCAGAGGTTAAAATCTCCATCTGATGATTAACTGTTGGCATATTTTGATGTGTTCAGAATCCTTCCTGTATCAAACAGGGATCTGCATGAAATTCCTCTGCTTGACTTTTCTTCTTGAATATGTGTTTGGAGTGAGAGCTCCACATTATTTTCAGTAGTTTTCCATGCAAAACCCTTTAAACTTTCAGAATATTTTGAGATATGGATCCAGACTTGAAGTTCCAGTACGTAGGGCACTTTGTGGGTAGCCAGGGTTGGTTGCTTTGCTTGTTTGCTTTAAAATCACACAGTTATCTGACTCTCCATCCTGAGGGGAGTTCACCTCTCTTTCATGATCATGCATGTTCAGAGCTGGAACAGATTAACAACTTCTAGAAAGCCCTGAGCATGGTAAAGCCAGACCTCTAATACTCTGATTCCAACTACAGTAAGAAAATAATGGATTTTCAAACTGGCAGAAGTGTATAAAAAGATTCACTTTGCTCAGCTGTGAGTGCCTTTGGGTATGTGTGGGCATATGACCCTGTAGGACTATTCTGTCCACTTCCATAGGCCATCAGGACAGCAATGCATTTACTTACAGCTTGGATGTTCTCTGCTTCTTTCTCACAAGTGGATACTGCAAACTGTTGATCAAGTTACTCCAAATGAGATGCCTCATCTCAGCACTGATAAAGCCAATCTGATCGGTCAGGTATCAGCATTTTGATGAATGGATGACAAGATGCCACTGACGACTCCTCAGACATTTTTCCTATCCAAAAAACACTCTCTGCAGGCACTGTGAGCATTATAGGGTTTGCTTTAGTGTTTGTATACATTTCTTCAATATTTGAAAATGCCACTTCTTTTTGTGCCTGGTTTTGCTTCTTGTTAAGAAACCAGACTGTTTCTGGGTCACCTTTCTTCTCTGATATTCCCTTCCATAATGAATTATGTCAAAAGGACTTATTTATTCTGCATAGATAAGGTCTGACTGCAATAACAGGAAATTTTAGCTTTGTTCTGCTTTCTATCCAGTTTTATATCTAAATTGACTAAGGCATACAGAAATCAGATTAAGTGACTTCCTTCAAGTCACGCAGTGAGCAGCTCATTTTGGATAGAGTCCCAAGAGGATACTTGTGGTTCCCAGCCCTCCTCTGTAACCTCCAGACCACATTGTCTCCCCAGTGCACAGCGCAATGAATTCAGTCTGAACATTAAATTACAGCTTTGGCAATGAAGTTAGAGCTCCCGGGGCTCCCATATTCGCTGTAACTTGAAATTTCCAGAAGGGTTCCTTGTGGTTTCCACAGCCTTCCCTACTGCCCATGGCAGTGGGGCCCAGTGTGTCTAGAGAGGGTTTTCAAGGGCCACTGCAACTCTGCTGCCAGTTCTCATGTCAGCTACACAGCAAAGTATAATCTGTGGTTCTTTGCCACTAAAAGAGGATCAGGTCATCACAGTGATTTATTCAAATTTTCCTGGCTTTTTCAGTCAGCAAAGTCACTCAATATAGGCAAGCCGATGGTGGATTCCCACCCTCAGAACAAATGTTTACTAGTGGGGAACTCTGTGATCTTGCTGTGGAGAAGGAGATAATGAGAGGAGAACTTAAGATCAGATAAATGTCCGTCTTGAGGGAGGCTTTGCAAATAAATGCAAAATGCCTTTGGTTGTTTCTGTAGCCACGCAATCCTTCCCATTAGTTATAGCAAACATTACATGGGAAGATGCCTCTCTAGATTACCTGGAGTCAATATCCCATTATATCCCTACAGGCCTCTGAGAAAGGCTTTCTTTGATATATCCCACTCTTGTGATGTGGTGAGGCTGAGAAAACCAGACTCTTGAATGTTCCCTTTACTGCCAAGTTTTAAAAACTCACTTTCAGAACCAGAAAAGAAAGACAGCAGTTCAGATTTTCAACTGTGCTTTGAGTTTTTGTAGCTCACAGGCCACTGGAAGTGGTGTCCTAGCTTGTACGTGATAAGAATTATGTTCAAAACATATATGAAAAATTGAGCTGTCCCCTTACAAAGCAGAATGATGTACCAATGATACTTTGACTGTGTGAAAGTCTTGAAGGTTATTAGTCACTTCTGAAACAGAATCAGTATAAAGCTAATGATCCAAATAGCAAAACCCATCAGGACTGGTTCTGCTCTCCACTGTACTGGAGAAAACCTCTTGCAGTTTCACTGATTCCTTACAGAAATTTGTGGAGTAGAATAGAAAGAGAAGTCGACTCTTTGCAGAAAGCTCCCCTTTCCTCAGTAAAAATGTCAAGTTGGTTCAATTTTGCCTTAGAAGAATAATAGGTTTGTCTTTGTGTTATTTCACTGGGTGATATACTGATTTTATACAGAAAATTGTAAATTTTTAGTGAATTTAATTTTCTAAGTTTTTCACGTCTGAATAAAATATAATTGTCTTTCTCTCTTTTGTTGTGCCCAAAAATTACGTCAATCTGCCCCAGAATAGTCACCTAGAATGTAGTTAATACCTTTCATGCAGAGCTGAGAGAAAATTAGCTTCAAGTTAAATTGCAGTATCTTATTCCACTAGATAAAGAAAAATAATTTCCCTTATATAGCACAATTTTGTACTCTTAGTCTAATATGTATCTTGTTCTGCTTTCCCTTCATATCACCTAACAGAAATTGTAAAGATACATCACAGTTTTTCAAAAACAAAGAAACCAACTTCCTTAAAGCTGCAGATAACAGTGCACCCAAAATGCTCCTAATGAGTAACCTGGGAGTCAGGGTTAATTTTTTATGTGAAGTCACAACGTTCCCACACTGAGCGTTAAGTGTCCTTTCAGCACCTCTGATGTCACACCACAAACATCTCTTCTTTTTGTGCACTCTATATAATTAACACATTCCTTCAGTCACTGTCATCTCCCTCCTCCTCCCCCTGCCGCCTCATCCATTAGCTCAGGATTGACAGAACAATGGGCTTTGCCAGCTCTCAGCATTTTAGGAGTCTGAAATATTATTAAACTCCTAAAATCAGACAAGGTTTAGAGAATCCTGTCTCTAGACAGCTCATCTTGGATGAGCCCATCCGTAGCTTAAGAAACACAAACTTATCTTTCTTCAATTTAAACCATATTAAACCATAGCTTACATTGCTATGACTGTATAGAGTGCTATAAATAATAATTTAAAAAATCAGAAAGCTTCTATATAACGCTGAAATTTATTGAAATGGCTCTGTTTATCAAAATCAACATGCTTAACCAAGAGCAAGGCATTTTGGTATAGACATCATAGTTTCTTGAAGCTCTTTTTTTGTTCCAGTGAAGACTATTAGTGTTGCTAGGAAGGAGACAGAAACCATACTGTTTAGTCACAACAAGGACAGTGTGAGCTTGTTTGTTCACTAGCTGCCAGAATGGGAGGGAGTAGCCACTACTTTTCTCCTTGTTCATTTATCTTAAATAATTTAATTTTTTGAGTGTTAGAATACGTATTTATTGGTCGATAAACTATGTGACAGTGAAATAGGGGATGAGAGACTCTTCTGCCTCCACAGTTCCCACCATTCCCCACAGCTAACCTGAAAGACAGATAAAATTCGAACTAAAGGAAAAGTTCTTGTGCTCAAGGCTGAGCAGACTAAACCATGGCACAGAAATGCATTCTGTCAAGCTGGGAGCAGACAGTTTTGGAGGCAGAAAAAACATTGCAGTAACCCTGGCAATTGTTTGTATACATAGTAATAGACATGATCTTCAGAGAGAGCACATGCATCTGACCGCTGTTTTAGCTCAGTCCCGTCTCCAGCTTGGGATGCCCAGTGAAGCATCACCGTGAGTGGAGCCTGAGTGATTTCCTGGAGGGTGCAGGTGTCACACACTGTCCTGCTGCGGCCAGGAATGGGGAGGTTTGCATCCCCGCGGAGATCGTACTGTTCTATAAGGGATAGCCTAAGGAAACGCCTCAGCAACAGCACATCCCTCCCGGGGAAAATGTCTGTGAAAGCCTGACTGTGACCTAGAAAAGATGGTGAGAACAGGAGTTGTTTATAGCAAGCCTTCATTGAATTAGGAATCTGAACACGGGTGAAGTTTTGCAAGAGAACTAAGTCCAAAAGAATCCAGCAGAGGTGGATCCCTCGGCCAGCAGCAATAGTACAAACAAGTCTTAAATAAACAAAAACCCTCCAGCTCTTATGCCAAGGAAAAGGCTTGATCTGTGTGTTTGAGGGTTCACACAAAATCAAAAGAGACAGAGCTCTGCCTGGAATATCAATGTAAGTTATTGTTATTCAGCAACTGGATAAAATATTGTAGCAAAGCACAACTGTAACAAAAGTAGTCTGAGAAAGAGTAGGAAAAATATCTGTACAGCTTATCAAATTCTTCTACTTTATTAATAAGTTTTTCCCTAGATTTTGAAAAATGGAAAAAGTTCAGGCTACTCTAGTAAGCCTGAATCAAGACTTCAGTTTGGAGTTTAATTGTGCTCCAGGCCCCTTTCACAGAAAATTAACTGTTCCATAAGTTAGGAAACACTGGTGCATCAAGCTTTCAATAACCATGCAGTGACATAGTGCAGTACAGGGGGTTTTATTAAAAATGTGGATTTTCACTGCATAGTGGATAGTGTCAGGGATTGAGGATTTCATTTATTCAGTACCTGTATTGCTTTGTCTGACCCTCGCAGTGCCCTGCTCATTAGGAATTTTCCTTCCTTGTATTTTTTAACTGGCATAGAATTGGTTAAAAAAGATCAAGCTTATGTGAAAAAGAACATTATTATCCACTTCTGTCCTTTAAAAGGCAAATTGAAAATTTCTTTAGAGTGATTCACAATTTCTCAAGCTATTCCATCCTATTCTATCCTATCCCATGATTTTGGCTGGGAACATCACTGGATCCTTGTGGTATTTCTTTCTGAAGATGTAGCCATTCATTCTGTTGTCCTTGTGTTTAGCAACAATAATGGTTTATTTTGTTTGCAACCCATTCTATGCCTGTAATTCAAACAGACTTTATGCCTTAATCTACTTTGTATGTCCACAACTCCATCCCTGCAGCTCATTCCATCACTCAACTTTTTCAAGTCTCTAATGTGTCTTGCTAGTTCCTGTGATGATAATGTGCTGTGGGGCTCTCCAGGAGATAAGAAACCATTTCTCCAAACTTTTCTGAGTTAAAACCTTCTGCAGGTTTAGCATCTCCTGAGCATCTTATGTGTCATTCCAGTCCTGCATAGATAAATATGAGTGTCCCTATGCACATCGATTTGAGACATAAAACACAGATATATTCTAATACGAAATAAACAAATAGCTTTCTTGCTTTTTCTTTCTGTTGTTTGAAATTCCTTTTTGGCACACTGTATACATACTTCTTCTGGCCACATAGCAATGCAGCTGAAAAAATTGTCACAAAGTTCAACAAAGGGAAAGTGAGAGCCAGGGCTGAGTCATTGCATGTATGAGAGCTGGGAGGAGGGAGCATTGGACTGTACTGACAGAGATTCAGAAAATGCTGAGGAATAATCTCTCCCAGAGAGTGCTGGCAAGCTATCAAGAAACAAAACAAGAAACAAAATAAACCACGGCTCCACAAAGGGATGGAAACCACCCCCCACAAAGTCAGCCAAAAAACTTTCCATCACAATGTGAACATCAGCTCTCCCTAGTTTTCCCAAGATGAAGCAACTGCAGCATTGATACTTTCAGCAGTTAATTTAAAATATTGATCTAACAGATGCTCAGTGCTGGACTGTTCACATGAGCTGGTACACAGGTACTGCTCAGCAGGTGCTTGGAATGCCTGTGGTGAAATGTCACCAAAATGTCACTGAAATGTGTATCAGGGAGCTGGGGGTGACAGTGTGGCAGGCAGACTGCAGCCTCTTTTCAAGGCTCCCATCCCTGAACGAGGGCACAGAAGGTCCAGTGAGAAAAAACAGGTCCAGGGAAGAGTCCAGGGATCACCAGACAAGTCTGGTGACAAAACAGGTCCAAGGTCAAATGAAGAAGTCAAGGCAAAGTGAAAGTTCAGCCAGGTGCAAAGCTAGGTGAAGTGAACCTATCATATACTGCAGAGAAAAATCAAATAGCTCTCCCAGTCCAATGGGCAGAGGGTGTCCAAGTGGAAAGTGCAGGTGGGACAGCACAAGCCCTGCTTCTCACACCTTCCCTGTCTTTGTGGAAAATTGATTCAAGGTTATACAGCTGTCTGCTATTAGAGCAGCCTTTGGACATAGGCAAATAAACCTTTAAAGAAGGAAAGACATTGTGGAAAAAGATTATAGAGGAAGGTGCTTATGAAGATCTCTCAAGACATCAATGTATCTTGTACTCAACAGGGACATTTGGAGTCTTGAGAAACTTGAAACTATGTCCCATAGCATCCTGCATGAATTTGCAAGATAGTGTGGCTTTTTGCCTTCTGCTGTGCTTGTGAGAACTCGTGCTAGGTGCACATCTGTGCACGTCTGTGCACAGGTAGCTGTCACACCTAATCAGTCCCTGCCTCAAAGGGTAGGACCATCTCAGTGTCTCCAAAGGAAGACACAACAATCCCTCTAACAGATAGCTATAATGCAGCTTTGTTTACAGAGAAATTTCCTTTCTTGTCCTTTACGTTTTGCACAAAATTTCACTGCTTAGAAATCAAATTTTTTTCTTATACACTACCCTGTGTATTTTCAAATTGTACACCTGAGGGTGTGGTCCATAAACTTATTGATAACCTTTTCATTTTTATATTCTTTTTAAGTTCTTTTTAAGCGTGTGCCTTCAAGTACCTTCTAGATCATTCTTTTCTGTTTCACTCTCTAACTGGTAAAACCAAGCTCCACTCTCCCACATCGTGGACAACCTAGCTGAACAAGCAGAGGAGATATCAGCACTTGTGACTTTATGGGAATAGAGGAAACTTAATTTTATTCTTTAATTTTATCATAGTCACGTCCTTCTAATCACTGACTGTGAGTCATGTGAAATACTTTGGCCTTCATTTCAGTTGATTTGTTTCTTGTTCCTAGTTTACTTAAGGTTACTGAGGGGCTGGGACTGGATTTCTCTTTTCTCAGGATAGGTTTTTTTGATTCAAACAAATCAAGAGCTGTATCTTTGCTAAATACATCAATTTGTGTATTTTCATTTCAGGGTCCCTTTAACAAAATTGTATTATGAAAGAATTCCTCTTTCTAGAGCTTAGTGCCCCTGTACTAGATTAAACATTCCTTTGATATATTGCCCCCTCCCCAGCAATTTCTTCCTCAAGGACATTGCATGGATTCTGTGGTGGTAGCTGTCACGAGCAGCCCCACTAGAGCTGCTTCTTGAGCTGCGCCAAGCCAGGCTCGAGTGTTTTCAGGACAAGGGTCAGAACATCCTCTCCCCTGTGTGCTCCAGAACAACTTGTTCCAAGAAACAATTCTCCAAAGGTCAAGCTTTCTGATATAAGACCAACTTAGAAGAGAGCAGTGGAAATCCTACATTATTATTTTATTAGACTCTTGTCCCTTTCATCTCCCAGAATTTTGTGCTCAGCAGTGTTCTTAGTAGAGATCAGTAGAGAGCAACTCTTATGAAAGGTCCTGTAGTTTTCTGAAAATGGAGACCTGTAGTTTTCACTGCACAGTTTCGGCTGCACAAAATTTTGTTAAGATTTCCTGAATCATTGAACTATTCCTTTTTTATGTAATCCCCATTATCCTTTGGCTTCCATTGAGGAGTTTCACAAAGAATAACTACACCTGAGCAAATAAAAAGGTTCCCTTATTCCCTAGACTCTATGGTGAAGATGGGAGAGGAGGAGACTTTCCTGGAGGAATCTGTGGTAGCCATAGAGGGATTCTAGTTTGATTTGAAGGGATTCATGCCATTGCAGTGGTAGTTTTTTTTTGTTATAGTCAGACTGTGATTCTTCATATAATGGTGATCCTGTGGGTCTGAAGTTTCAGTGTCTTAAAAGCTGCAAAGTACTTTGCTCTAGCTCTTCTGAGGTAGTCATGAGAGAATGCCTTTGAGGTCTGGGAGGAAAGAAAAGGATCCAGAATACTGAAAAAGGATGATCCTGAAAGCCTGCCTTGGGAAAGATGCAAAGGAAAAGGAGGAACCATCAATTGAGCGATGTCTTTTGGATGCCACATTAGCAATTGTAGGTCCCGGAGTAAGTTTGATACTGCATATGGTAACGCTCAGATATATGACGAAGTTGTGGGTGTTTTCTAGCCAACATCTCAGCTGTATGCTGAGCTGTGGGATACTTTCCCAAATACAGGCTAGTGAATTATTAACTATATGCAACTCCATTACAGTAATTCCCATTGTTGCCTCTTTTAGTGCATTGAAATGATGAAACATTATCTAATTGCAGATCAAAGGCAGAAACAGCAATTTTTGTAGTAAATGTCAGTTATTTAAGTCAATAGCGTGCCTTCCTTCATTGGTACTTGAATTGAGGTTTCATTTTGAAAGTTTAAACCTCTCCTGTACCCCCCAGGGCTAGGGGGCCAAAGTCCCATGCTCTCTGCAAGATGGCTTGCTTAGCAAGCAGCCAACTCCACTTGCCAAAAGCTGCTGACTGCGTGCCTGACAGAGATATCTAAAGCCATCACTGATTTGAGAACACCAACGCCCATACAGCAATGCTGCTCCTGAAGGAGTTTGCATGCTCTGGCTCGTTTACATTGAGCATTGGCACTCCTGTGGTCAGTCCCTTGTTGCTGCTGGCTCTGGCTCTGAATAGAACTGTCAAAATTAAATAAAGTGGGAAGACAGAACTGGATTTCTTGGCGTGCTGAGAAATGCTCAGTCCATCCCTGAGGAGCAGGGAGCAATGACCACAGGGCAGTTTGTGATGGCCGAGTGCCCTGAGAAGTCCTTTAGCATGGGCAGACGCGAGGAAGCAAAAGGAAGGCTGTTGGTGACAATCTGCTGAGCAGGTGTGCTCTCACCTGGTTCTGGCTGGCAGATCTCACCACCAGCATGGGCACTGCTCCTGGCTCCATCAGCAAGGTGAGCTCATCCCTCAGGGCAAACCCTTGGCCATGGACCTGTATTTACAGTAAGACAGCCAGCTAGGATTTGGGAGCTGTCTTGTCATGAACCTCCCTGCAAGTTTTATCCCACAAGTTACCCAGGCTGCGAGCTCCAAGCAGGAACTTTGTGTGGAGTCTCATTCTTCTGTGGGTGTGAGTGAGGGCACCAACATTGCCAGCAGCAGTGAGGTGGATAAACATCCTTCTGGGCATGGGGGGAGCTGTGAGTGGCAAATTCATGGCCCATTTCAGGGTGTCTTAGCACCTGCAGCTCCCAGATATATGAGTTTGGGCATTTTGGGGGTAGGTTAACCTATGCGTATGATTCAGTGCATTTTAATACCTCTTTAATTTAATATTTTAAAAATTTCCTCACTTGACAAAAATGCCAAATGTTCTTCAGCTTGGGGAGAAGATGCCTCTCTGGCCCTTTTAAGCATTTAATGGTAAAGGGAATAGCTCTGAATGTCTCTATTGTCAAAGAAAAATTTCCATGTGAATCTTTACTGAGACAGAAGCGGTTTACAGGACAAAAGAAAGTTAGAGAAAAATTTTTTTTAAATTTGGAAGTAGTGATAATTATATGTTTTGTACCTCACGTGAGCTGTGTGGGTTTTACAGTGTTCTCATAGAACAAAGCTCTGTCATCCTGGCTGGCAAGTGAGAGGAGAGTAGGGAGGAGCAATGGGACATCCTGGCCATGGAGATCATAGGCGTCTGCCCTCTCAGGACCCTGAGTCCTCCTCTGCCAGCCCAGCAATCCTCCAGGTGAACTGTGCTAGAATGAGGAGCCTTGGAAATGTAGGACACTGGCAACAGGAGCTAATGAGCCTTCCATGATCTTATCTCCATTTCAAACCCCTTATTTTTAGTTTCGGGTTGCTTTGGGTTCCCATTTGTGCAGCACAGTGCCTCAGGGAAGCTAGCAGAAGCCTGGGCATGTTTCCACTAGGAGATAGATTTCCACTGTAGTTGGCCTTTTCTACTGCTAAATGCTTTGGTTTTGATGCATCAGCATTTTCCTATGGAAAAAACATTCCTTTGGAGAATTTCCAGTCAGAATGAAACCAGGATTCAACACATTGCAAAATCCCTCCAGAACAGGATTTATTCTCCGTAGTTGTACTTATAAGCAATTTTACTCTCCCTTGGTTTCTCTGTATTAAAATAAAATAATAGACAGATGCAAGTATCACTGGTAAATACATTTATAAATACATTTATACATTTATAAATACATTTATAATGAGGATATCTATTTTTGCCACTGGAAAGATTATAAAGTGTATACACATTTAAATATAGGACCTGGAAAGGAGGTAAAAATCTTTCAGATTCCTGTGTGGTGAAATCGTGAATTTTGAGACCTTACTTCGCAGTGCAGCAATATTAGCGGTCATGGAAAATAAAAACAGTTTAAACAATTCAGTATTTGCTTTGCATTATCCTTGTAAAACAGACTTAAATCTAGGCACGTATTACTGAAAATCATAAATTTGATCAGACACTTGTGAACATATGTTTATATTCGGCTTCGGTTGATTTTGACTTCATGTTTCTTCTGACTATCTATGCTGGGCCAAAACATAGCTCAAGCTGTTGGAAAAGAAGTATGGCCATAAATTGATGTAGGTGTGAGCAGCAATAAATACAGCCCTTCTCTCTTGTCCTCTGTAACACAATAGGTGTGAAACAAGTCATTAGTTCAGACTTACAAATGTGGGAAGGCAACTGTACATTTGTCACGCAAATCCACATCCTTCCTTTCACAAATTAGGTATTCCCTCAAAATGAGCATAATTATATTGTTTGATTGCATGTGTAAATAAATGTAGTCCCTTCCTTTTTATTGAATTAAGAGTTAAATGCTTTTGAACCCCTCTGTTCCTACAGGATTTGCACAGGATCTCTCTCAGACCATGTCAGCTTCCTACCTAGAGTTCAGCTAACCCATAGATAATCTTTTTGCCTTAAGATGAGGTAGCAAGTTAAGGGTGATTCAGTGACCTTTGGCATCTCTTTTAAAGCAGCTGAAGTCAAAGGATGAGCTCTTTGCACAACCTCATCTGTGAAGATTCCTTCTCTGGTTAAAACTGAGGAGGGAAAAGCTTATCACTTAAGTTGCAATTCAGAGACAAACTTTTGCTTATCACTGTTATTGTGGGCAAAGAAGGCAATGCCATTTGATAGTTGTGTCATCCTATGAAAAGAGATCTCCCTGTGGAAAAATATCCTCAGGTTGTCCCTGCAATGGAGATGTCCCTGCTGGTGGCCTGGTTTGTGTCTGGGGAGGATGGAATTGCAGGTAGGCTAGAATGGGCTGAGTTGATCTCTGACTACACAAGCTCTGCCACGCTCAGATCGTGTGTTTTGATGCCAGTGAAGTTAATGGCTGGCTGAGCCTGCTGAGGGAACTTCTAGAGGTGCAGGATTTCACCCTCCTCTAACCAGCATTTCCCTTGAAATGAGACTTTTGCAGCAAGTAAGACCTTAGCCCTTCACACACTTAAAACAGCTTGTTGCTTAATGCTGTTTTATTCCTTTGTATCCCTCCTGTTGGGTCTGCCCTGTTTTTTATGCTGTGTGGTGGAAGAGGAACACTCTAATAGTGATGGGATCAGGGATGAAGCTGAAAAATGAGCAATAGCAACAGCAAAAGAAAATCTCTTTATGTGACATGTGCAAAAAAAAAGAAAAACAAAGAAAACTGGAAAGAGGAAAAAATTGTGTATTATACCTTTTATGGTTCTGAGCTGCAGAAGGCAATCACAACCACAGGAGAGCTACTTGGAAATTTTTAAGTAGCTGTTTGCTGACTGTATGTAGATTTGGAAAGAATAAACATTGTGAATTATGAAATTTAGTTAGCCTACTTTAACTACAAATAAATCTGAGACATTAATTTCCAATCAGTGTCATCCAAAGTCCAAGGGTGTTTAGATTCAGAATGAATTATTTGTGTCTTTCTCTAATTAGAGACTCACCTACTTAGACGATTGTATGCTGAGGGAGCTAAACCTGACTTTTTCCCTGTTTAGAAGTCACACCGAATATAATTTAAAGAACTTACTCTCAGCACCAAAATCAGTGTTCCATTTCCTAAGAGACTTGGCATTTGTAGCATGGAGTTCATCAAAGAAGCTGACTCAGCTCTAGCTGAGTTGAATGTTTGACTGTTGGGTGTCTTCTTTAGATCTCGGTTAGGAGGACAACTTGCTATGAGCCATGGGGACAATAAAACCTAAAAACCCTCCGAAAAGAAGGGTTTAGCTGTATTAAGCCATGGGAGTGACAGAAGGACACGGGGTCACAAGAGGATGGGCTAGCTCAGTACATATTTAGTGTGAAATTAGTGTGAATTAGTTTATTTATCTTTGGCTATATCAGTATGTATTAGTGTGAAAGTGCACCTGCCTCAAGGGACCGCTCAAAGATTCTGTACTCTGCGTTCTTTAAATACAGAAGGCAAAGTTCTTTTGCCTTTTAGGGAGCAGAAGGAACCCAGTATCAGTGCTAAAATTTCCAGGGGTAAGACTGAGTTTACTTTTCTCCTACTTAGACTGAAAAGGAGCCTTTCCTCTGGCTAAAAGCAAAATTTGAACTGATCTATGGGGTACAAAGTTCTCCCAAAACCTCTGATATGGGTAAGATCAACTTGTTACAGGACTAAGTCTTTCCTGTGAAGACTTTGCTGGTTTGTAAAGTACTGATTTCGCACATCCACTGTGGGCTGGGTAATTTGCAGGACATGCTTTATTAGCCTATAGTGGCTTGGAGCATAACTCAGCTAGAAGTTCACTGTTGATTTTTCCCTAAAACCTAAAAACATTTCAGGTTTCTTAAGCAGTCATCACATTATATAGGCAAAATTATAGAGGTGAATGCTTTCATAATAAATTGATGCTGTCATAATTTTGGATGAATATGGATGTTCTTAAAATTAATCCAAGATGCCTGAACTGTAATCCACACTGGGTTCTTTTTATTTATTCTAGGCTGCAAATACTGCAGGTATTCCTAGCTCAGGGTGGTTACCTGGAGTCTGAAAGGAGCCTCATTCACTGTTTCTAAGCAATCATTCAAATTGCTTTTCTACAGTAACTTCCATTGAACTTACGTTTTGGGTTTTTTCCAGTTTAATGGAACCTTTGGCTCAGGTTTTGAATGCAGATGGTTTTACATAAATCTTTAATGAATATGTTGAACCTGGGTCACTTGAACTGCTTTCAGATGATTTAACGTTGACTTCTGCTGTTATCAAGAACCCAACTTGTGACCAGGCACCAGTATTTTCCTTTCTTGCAGAAAAATTATACTACTCAGGAAAGGAACATATTACTCCGGGAGGGAAAATTAGCTCATCATTGGATAATAAGTAGCTAAGTAGGGACAAATACTTTTCCCTCTCTCATATATACATATGGTTGTTAAATACTTTGGAAAAATATCTTGTTTTCTGAAACTGATGAAAGTTTGTTAATAGTAGAAGTGGTTTAAACCAATTCAGCTATTCTAGCAATGCATGCAGAAGTTTCGGAAAATTTTCTGCAATTTATTCTTACTGTGGAAAAAATGCTTTGTTAGCAAGCCAGCTCCTGCTTCCAGCACCATTTTAGGCCAAATGATCTTGAATTGGTCTGAGAATCAGCTGTGTTTTTTGGTTCAGATCAGAATGGACAGGCTGAGCTTTGAATAGTAGCTTGAGCTTTTCAGCGGTTAGCTACTGCTTCAATTTTGTATTTAAATTACTAATGATCAGTTGATGATTACTATTCCATGAGTGTTTAAAGTCCCAGCGTCCCATTTGTGAAATGAACTGGTGTAGAGACCAGCAGAAAAGTAATCATAGCCTTAATCCTCTGTTCTGTCCTTGGCACAATGAAAAAACTAAGGAGAAGGTGAACACCCTCATTGCACGTTTTGGCTGGGTTTATTAATAGATTTGCATTTATTAAATTAGTTTTTACTAGGCTTTCATTGTGTCATAGGTCAATATTCTATCTGTGTACTCAAAGGGTGGTTCTGGAAGTGGAAAGCAAATTCTTTTTACAGCCATGATTTATCCTCATCTTGAATACTGTATCACATTAGCCAAACATTTATAGTGTGAGAGATGCATGAGTCAAAGTATTACATTAATAGCTTAAACTGAAGATGGGCCAGAATTTTTCTGTGGTGTCCTCTGATGTGTGTATATAATGGAGAGAACAAGCAAAAGGAAATTTGAATGTGGTAAATCAAATTGTTGCTCAAGCCACCATCAGGAGCCAAGACAAAGTTTACACAGCTGCCTCTCAGCAGCGGTGAATAATAAAGTATATTTCCACCACCCTGTAGACACAAGTAATATTTTTACCTGGGTGAACAGCAGCACTTGGCTGAAAACAAGTGGAGGAAGATATCACTGGTTTTTGGGTTTGGTTTGTTTTGTTTTGTTTTTTGGGTTTTTTTGGACCTGAGTAAGGTTTTTGTTAGTTTCCTCTCGTTTAATTGGGGATTATTGACAATATTTGCTTATTTGGGGTGTGTTGTGCTGGTGATCTTCAGCACAGGGTTGCTCTGCAGCTCATGAGGAGCTGCACTTGTCCTTCTCTGGTGGCAGAGGGAATCCTGCAGGGTGGCTGCTGCATGCAGTGGGTCTGGCACTGACACAGAGTTGGGATTCACTGTCCGAGCACTAACATCCAGAGACTCAGGGCATTACTGGGGTGCCCTGTCTAGGTCTCATGTCCAAAGGGACAGGTTGGATTCAGAATGATGTCCAGCTCTGCCATGGATATTTTGGATTATTACAGACAATCCTTTTATTGCTTTGTTTCCCAGTTTCCCCACAATAAAATGAAATAGTGCTATCTACCTTCTCTAAAGAGTGTGGCAAGTCTGCAAATAGGAAGTAGGATGAAAGGCAGCAATTTTATTTTAAAATATTGGCACTTAATTCTTGAGTATTATCAATGATTTCTGAATACTTCCATTTCTTATAATCAGGTCCATTCAACCTCAGTTCACCTCCCTGTGGTGACGCCTTTAGACGTTCTGCTCCACAGCTGCCACAGAGATTTCTGTAGGGCTCTGGTACCGTTCTGGGCAGATGATAGCCAGGCTGTGAGATAAGCAGGCTCTCCGTGGATGCCTCTCTGGTTTTTTGCATGTATTGGAAAGAGCATCAGAAGGAAGTGAGAAGGAGGGAAGAGAAAGCACAGGCATTCAGAGAAACAGGACAGTGTCTGTGCTGTAGAGCTCTGATATTCTGCTCGTCTGATCCCTTACAACAAAATATTGGCATGTTGTAATCCATTCAGTTATTCTCTCAGTGTGAAGCAGTGATTTGCAAAGGCTTGATCACAAGCTTCAGCTTTCTCTTCCCCTCCTCGGTGTTCCATCTCCATTATCCTAATGTGTTCATGCAGAGAGCACTGCTAGCCACCATCAGCTGTCTTGCAGAAGGACACCAGCCAGCTGACAAGCACTCCTTTCCATGCTGTCATGTGTGACTCTGCGTCTTGCTTGCCTTTAAACTGGTCAGTCTCGCCGGACAGAAAAATGCTGGGCTGAGAATCAGTTGCTGCACATGTGTGTGTGACAGTACTCCCTGGAGTATATCAGCAGCTGGCTGAGAAATTCAGAACCGCTTTCTCTAGGAACAGGAGATGCTTTAATGTATTTAGAGAGGGGTCTTATCAAGGTTAACAAAGCTAGCTGTACCCTCTGCACCCACATGTATAATTTCCTTTCATCAGGAGGTAGATGAGGGTCTCTGCACTGCTCTCCCTGCTGTGGGTGCTGTGCTCTACAGGGCTCTGCACCCCTGACTTGTGCTCAGGGTGAGGGATCTGTGTTCGTGGGTAGCTGATGATGGTTCTGTTTGTCAGTACTGCTCTGTGCAGAGCTGGGTATTTCTATCTACTTGTCCCGGGGTAGAAAAGTTGAAAGTGTTAAAAATCTTGTGTTTTGGCTTCTCGGATGTCTTCGGAATCTGCACAATACCGAGTGAATCAGCCAGGACAGAGCTCTGCACCGACAGAGCTGCAGTGAAGCTGATTCTGAGCAAGTTCATTTTGGCATCCTCATATGAGGAAGGAGAACTCCCTCAGTTGGCTTGAAGGAGGTGCTGAAGCTTGGAGCACGAATTGCCAGGTCCCAGACGCAGTTCATGCAGAGAGCAGGCGGCTCCAGGGTGTGACCCAGCCTGCATCTCTCTGCCCACTGACCAAGGAGGGTCAGGGTCTGACAGAGGCGCTCAGTGGGCATCTCCCATCCTGCAGCACAGCCAGAGGGCAGAGCTTTTCTACACGCATTATTTAGATTTCCTATTACTGCTCAGACCACAGCATTCCTTTTGCTTGTTTTGGCTAGGCCAGGTATCGACTTCCCTTAAGTGTTTTTTGATTAAATTGTTTATTAACACAAGATTATTGAAGAGTATTGCATCTCCTCAGTGCCACGTTGGGTTAAAGCACCAGCCAGCAGGGTCTTTAAGCTTTGCGCATCCTCACCGTGTGGTACTGTGGTTAATGTTGCAATGAGAGACCAGTCCCTTGCCATGCAATATTAAGCAGAAAAGCATATAATTCAGTATTACTACTCTGGTAGTTAAGCACGTCATGTTTCCATACTGAAATACTAATGTGAAGGGAAGAATAACCCAGATCAAGACTGTCAGCTTCTGAAGTGTTTTAGCTTCATGGAAATCACATGAATAGCTGCAGATCTGACCCACAATGATATAGCCTGGATCACCTGACATATAGCAGTGACATGAAGTCTAGGGCTTGTCACTGTTTGGGCAACCCAAGCCCTGCCCCTGAAACATGGAGATGTTAAGTTGGATAAAGAACTTGCTGTGTGCAAAGAAAAGACATTTTTATTGCTTTTAGCAGACATATGGTACTCATATATAGTGTAAGTAGCAACAATAGAGAAGGTTAAACAATTTTGACTCATATGCAGTGTTTGGTTCAAAGGGTTTTGAGTGTAATTTCAAGCAGACAACGTGAGGAACAGGGTGGTATTAAAAGACTGCCAGGGGAAAAGCCATATGCACACACAAGATGGAATAAGTCTACAAAGAAAAGTGGTTTTTATTCAATATTTTGGGGTTTTTTTCTCTCCTGCCTTAACTTGAACTCTAACCACATCCAATAATATTTTAAAGGACCGTCAGCCATTCTGCATTGACTTGGGGGTGGTTTTGGTAGGAACCCTTTTTTTTCCCCTCATCTCAGACAAAAGGGGGTGATATTTCTCCTGTGCTTCTACTGTTCTTGATAAATAATCCAGGATGTTGATCTGTATGTTGGGGAGCTTATTAATCAGGGAATTTGTAAAAAGTAGTGACTCACCTGAACCTTTAAGCTAAATATCAGCTGTGATTCACCTGGGCTCTCCTAATTGCCTCGTTTCAGGCTGAAGACTTCCATCTGTTCTAAATTTAGTTACCATGGGAAAATAATAAAGTGCATGTACATATATTTGTTCAGCGATACTTGACTTTCCCCTCTAGGGGAATAGGTTCATAATTCTGACATATTTTTATCAAAATAGGCAACTTAAAAAAAAATTTGAAATTTGTAGACTTGCAGGAGACTAATTATATTTGCCTTAAGTTATATTGCCTTATAGTATATTTGACTTATTACATTAAACTGTAAAGAAATACAAAGGAAAAAAATCCAGATATGGAAAATTACTTATCCTGTCAAAGAGATTGCAGTTATAGAACAACCATCTAAATCTTCCACACCATTGTGAAAATTGCCACTTAATTATTTCTAGTTAAAAAGAAAACAAACCATAAAGAGAAATTCTTGGGACATAGCAAGTCAAAATAAGGGTGCTTTTGCAAAACAAATAAGATTTTCACATGAGAATCACTGTTTCCAACTCAGCCTAAATCCTTTCAAGCTTTTAAAGAATCATTGTAATTTCCATGCATTCTCTTCTGCTTGTTGTTTAATCCTGTGTAACTTGCAAGTCAATTACTGCACTGCAAGTTTGTATTTATGCACCTAAAGTTAGGCTGCTTTATTTGCTGAGGATGATAATAATTCACTCAGCTACTGGCAAGAAGACAAATTTCTTTTGTACTATTTACAGTGTGCCCATACATTGTAAAACAGAAAGAAAACTGAATTGTCAGGGTGAAAACTATTTGGATGTTAATATTTCTACAGAGAAGAGCACTTAGGGTCTGGTGTAAAATTCTTTACTGTTGCATGGATAGAAATCTTGTCCAAACAAAGTTTAATGCTGCATCATAGAGCCTATGTAAAAAACAGCTGAAGGCAGTCTTGAAATCAAAATTAGACTGGCAGGGGTGTTACTACCTTTATTGCCTTTTTTTGGGCAATAAGGATTTTGAGGTATTCCTTGTGTGCCTGGAATTTTTTAGCAATACTGGCTTTGGCTGGTGAGGGTAGCGCGTCAAGCACAGAATCTGTATCTTGGATATCTCATCTCACACCTTCTCTTCTTGCTTAACTTTATGCTATTTCCCTCATGCCTTTTTTCTCTTTCTGCCAAGGCATTCAAGGTTGACATCAACTCCTAAAAGTTTTGTGCCATCTGAGATGCTTCTATACCTTGATAACTGTACTGTTTATTTGTCTCATACACCATTTTTCTTCCTCTGCTTCTGCTCTTTAACTTCACAGTGCCATTCAAGAACTCTAATCTCTTCCAAACCCCTGCATGAGTGTCTGGAGTTTGGTAGCACTTCCTTCTTTCATATTTTTAAAAGTTTAATCACAAGACAGGTTCCCTTCTGAAGTCTTTCTTTTATGGGGGTGTTCTTGTTTTATTTTCTTTCTACACTTGAAGCCCAGGCTTCCTCCTGACTCAGAAGGGATTTGAAATTGGGTGCAAGTTGTCTGTAGATGAGAGAAAGGAAGTGGGATTGAAGGGGTAAGTTTCTACTGTTTTCAAGATTTTCTATATAGCTTTAACACCCATTAGTTGAAAGAGGATAAGAAATTATATTAGAAGTGCTTTGGATGGAGCTTTAACAGTGCCTGGATTATAGGATTTTCTGTGGGCAAAATATACAGTAGAAATTAATTCATACAAGATGGAGTATTCATGAAACTTGAACAAATTCTCCAGGGGTCAGGCCTTTTAAGTGCTGTCTTCACTTTTTCAGGTTTAAAAATCGAGTCCCCGAAACTGTGAAGTCTCGAGTCCACATTCTGTTGGATTCCATGTGCTCACTGGTATTATTGTGTGTCCGTGGAAGGCCAATGGAACACAGTTTTGTCCTGGCCTGTGGGACCAACAAGACATTATTTCTTGTCTGACAGAAAAATCCCACTCCATTTGTGGACAAGTTTGTGTGAAAGCAATGCTTCAAGAGTTACAAAAAGATCACAGAAGAGAGACCTTTTCCCAGCTGTGAGCAGATGAGATACTGCGCTTTAGAAGACAAGGCAAGCGAAAATTATTATCAGGGTTAAGTCCAAATTTAAACTTGACAGCATTAGGTCTGGCTCCATCACCTTGCTTGCGTGGGACCCAGCAGTCTCCAGCTCCCTGGTGAAGGGACGCTTCCACAGAAGTATCCACTCAGAATTCAGTTTTTCTGTGTGTCCCAACCCAGCCTTATTCATTTTCCTTTAGGGATTTCACTAGCAAAGACTTCTTAAGAGCCTAATGAGAAACACTAGGCAGCCTCCACAATTGCTGTTGGGATCTTCCCAACCTCCTATGAGAGACACCACAGCAAGAGGGCACAGCGTCATTTTATGAGCAGAGACACATTTGTGCTCCTTTCCCTGAGAGGCCTTTCATTGAAAAAAGAAACATTTTTAATTTTTTTCGGGGCCTTCTTTATATTTCCCCTTTCCTCTGAGTTGCATCAGGAACTTTTAAGCGCCTTTACTATACTCTATCCTGCCTTTTTGCCTGGGAACCCTTCCCCAGAACCTGCTTAGGTTCACAGATTGCCAGTGTTATTAGGACTCAGTTTTACTTAAACTGTTTCTTTTCTCCTCATTTCAGATGTGTGATGACTTCTAGCATGGGATTAAAGTGAGTCCAATCACACTTTGCTGGTGAGGTTTGAGCACAATAGGCTGTAAGGAAACCACGACAGACTGTCTTACCTTTGTATGCAGACTGTGTGTGGCAAGAGACACTTTTGATAAACTTTTAAATCTCTTAAAAATAACACTCTGGTTGAGGACACTGAGGAGATGGTCAAATCTGATTGGTTTGTGCCCTTTATTGTGGTATAGCAAAAAAGGTTATAACAAATAGGTATAATTTTAAAAGCTAAAATGTCAATGTAATTAGTCTTTTTAGTAACTTCTATTTGTTAGCTTACATGTGACTTCATAATTGCAACTAAACCAGATGTGAGAAGATTCCAGTTATCAATCATTTTTCTAAAAGAAAAAACAGTTTTATTTCCGATACATTCAAACAGATTCAGAAGAACAACATCTCATTCAACAATCCTGCAACCTTTTATACTATTTTTTTCTCTCTTTTGCCTTCAGTGCACAAGCATTCACTGCAGTATTAATGACATCCCACAGCCATGGCAATGGCAAAGGTCCTGCCAATGTTCTTTGCAGCTTTGCCACTTTGGTGAGTGCTGTATTTCTCCTGTGCAGAACTGCACAAGTTTCTTGTCTTTGCTTTTAACAGACAGTTAGCAGACAGCAGTTTCTGCTGCTTTTCTCTCAGCAGAAACTCTACTTCAGCAGCTGTGTGTTCTGCTAAGCTTGTCGTAGGAAGTTCCTGGAAATTTCTTCTCTGTCAGAGCTTTCTGCTTTGCTCTTTGACACAATAATCTTTAAAGCATAATAGTCCCACAGGAGTATTTCATGCATGTAAGCCCCAAATGATATGAGATTGGCATGTGGAGCTTCTAAACCTGTGTGAATGAGAAATGCCTTTTTTGCCTATTTGGAATTATGTCAACTGACTTCATCTTCTCTGCTTAACTTTATAGATGTGATAAGTGAGCCTCAAATTTTGTGTGTATAACTGCACAGATTGGACTTCTTTTTTCTTTTTTTTTTTTTTTTAAATCCAGAAGCATGTAAATGATTTACCATGGCATTCCATTTGTGGTTTGGTGGTCTTGGAGGAGCTGTTTTGTGGTGATTTAGTAACTTCTCCAGACACTGGTGAACCTTATGCACAAACCTGTCTGACTGAGGTTTTGGGGTGTCAGGTGAAACCAGGCACGTGGTTCTTAGCTCAGGGACTAAAACTGGGCTTTCAGGGGCAAGTGCAGATGGGAGGAGCCTTTCTTGAGACAGTAGATGATGCACATTTTACAAATCCTCCCAGTAAAGATTACTTGCTTGTTTGCTTTCATCTTGTAGCTAAATTCAGTTCTAATAATTATAAGTTGCCCACTTAAATCCCTTTGCTGTTCAATTAGTTGTTCTATTTACCTCACACTTATTCTTAAACCATAACTCTGTGTTTTCTTCAACAGCTGTCGTACTTCAGAGCAGACTAACCTATTTAGCTTAGAGAGGAGTATGAGTGGGACTGTTTCATATGTGCTTTTTATGATTGCAGTCACTTGCAAACTGCTTTAACTTCTATGGGGATAAAAGGCTACATAAATCTCTGATTATGGTTATTATGACTATGCTAACAAGAGCTGGCTGAGGAACAAGAAATTCTGTCTTGCAACAGCCTCTAAGGTTTTGAAATTCCCCATTGGAACAAGATCAAACCTTTACTGTCTGTGAAGTAGAGCTGTTGAAACATCCATTTTAAGATTCCCAAGTCAGACTTTTTTAAAATTTGGCATCTTTGTGATTTCACTTGAGATCCCATATACCTACCCTAACTAAACTCCAAATATCATTAAATAACATTTTATTCAAGGGAGAATGTTTTGTCAGAAACCTTTTCAAAGGCTGTAACATTCATTTCTAGGGTTTCCATTTGAAGGAGAAAATATTCTTAAGCTCTACTTGGGGAAATGGGAGCTTACTGTATTTCTTTATTTTTAGAGCTTTGGAAACAGATCATAATGGAGGTGAGATTATTAAACAATTGATAAGGGTGTGCATTTAGGGTCTCTACCTTAAAAGAGAGCACACACCCAGTTTGAATGTCACTGTCCCTTGGCTTTGTGCTCTGCTTGCTTTCTTCAGTCACTCATGTGACACTTGCCAATTTTCAGTAACCACAGAAAACAGGTCTTTACAACACCCAGGGAGAAGTATCAGATAAAGCCAGCATGCAAAATGCATTGTGCTGAAACGGAATTATTAGGTGACCTCTGGGAGAGTGGCCAGGGGGAAGGTGGATAACTATGTGTCTTGAAAATAAATTGTCCTTCCACTCCCTCAAAAAAGGAATGTGTGAAAGATGTTAAAGGTCCTTTACCAGCTGGAGCTTTCAAACGTGTTAAGAAAGCAGAGCAGCTGCGTAAGGTCTGCGAGGCTGCCCACACATAACTGCACTTGAGAGCACAGGGCAGCTCAGGCAGTGCTCAGATGAGGAAAGGACAATTCTTTGTAAATTATTTTGCTGCTGTTAAACAAGCTTGAATCCAGATTTCATTCTGTGTGTCCTTAAACTTTGCAGGGACAATGTCTTCAAATATTAGTGTGTTTCAAATGGGCATACTTTTGTTCTTTTACACAAAAGTGGTAACTACACACACCTCAAATGTGGCAGGGGAAATGAAATCAGGCTGTATGCTGTGTCCTTGGAGCCTCTCCATACTTGAGAATGGAAAGTTCCCATCAGAGTCGTATGGGACTTGCCCATTATGTTTTTTCTTCATGAACCATTTTGAAAAATGGATGTGTTCCTTCTGTCTGGTAGAGACTGGGAAATATTGTAGAAAAAAGTCTGTTCGCAGAATTAAAAGAGAGACTTTTACCTGCATTCATGCCATGATTCTCTTGGTTCTGCTTATATAGCATCTATTTCTCCCCTATTCTTCAACCTTCTCATGCAAAGAATTCATTGTATTGATTAATTTCCAAATATCTCTTGTGTTTTCGCCATCTAAAATTTCAGCTACTTGCCAGCTTGTAAGAAGCAAAAATATCAAGTAGGGATTGCCTGAGTTCAAGCTCTCTTCTGTATTTTCTGGATGAGGAATATTTTCAGCATAACTAATCTTTTCCACCAACCCTTTTTTGGAAACATGGAGGGCAGAGATAATGGTCTAAGTGAGAAGGGGCAATAAACTTTTTTGACTTTTTGTAATATAGTGATGTGGTAGTATCTGGGATGTGTCCATGTGGTCTGGTTGTTTGATGTTGAGCACTCCTGTGTGTTTCAAAGCTGCAGCTAAAAATTCCCAGGAGCAAGAGCACAAAGAAAGTGACTGGAAGGAACAGTTTGAATAACCAGAAATACCCTTCTGAATTGTTTCTCCCAACTCCTTCTTGTGTTTCCATTTTTCAACAGTTTCTTTTCTCCTGTTGGGGCACCAAGTCCCACAGAACAGGTGGAGTGACAGCAATACTCACACACATAAAATTAACAGGGCAGACATGAACATTCCGGTGGGTTTTTTTTGTTATTGCTCTTTGTTTGTTTTATTGAGTTTTGGGTTTTTTGTTTTATTTGTTTCTATTTGTTTGCTTTTTGTAGCAACTAGTTTCAACATTTCTTATAACTAGGCTTATCTACTGCTCCTCCAGCAGACAGGAGTGTTTTGTTTGCTTTAGCTTGATGCCTAAATCCTTTAAGCCTCCCAGAAACTTACTCCTGCATTTCAAAGAGCTCTGTGAATACAAAATGAAGACAAATATAAATATGCAGAGTGAACTGTCATCCTCGCATTATTGCTTACTTACTGTTCATTTGCCTGTAATGATTTGAGTGCCTTTGTCTCAGCTCATTTCTGCAGTCTTGGTGTTGCTGTTCTTGGTCTGCTGCTCTTATTGGCATTCCCAATTTCCCTCTAGTAGCTTTTTCAGGATTTCTTCACTTCCAAACCTTGTAAAGCTTGCTCTTCTGCTCTATGTCATTCCCAGTCTCTGTAGCAAATCTAAAGGATTTGATCTGGAAACATGAAGTTCCCATTTAAGGATTAAAATAAAGCTTTTCCCGAGAGACTTAGAGCAGGGTGGTATCATGGGTGAATGTACTTTGGAGCCCAAGAGAAGGCTGTGCTGCTCTCCATCCCTCACCAGTTACCCAGCCTCATAAACCATGATGATTTAGTCCCCTTGGGCTCTCCTCTGCTCTCAGGTGTAGGTGCTGCTGGTCAGACTAGAGAAACACAACCTGCAGTGTCCCACAGACCCTCCCTGTCCCACTGTCCCTTTATTTCTCTCCCTTCGCTGCCTTCTCTCCAGTTCAGATCCAGGACCCGGCTCCACTCAAGTTCTCTTGTGTTTTTTCTATCATTGACTGATGGAGGGAAATATTAGGAAGACATCAGACCCTTGTGGGTTGTGTAGATGGCAAAATGTAATGGCTTTCTGTAAAACGTAAAGCAGTTGCATGGTGAAGCCATAAAACCAATAAATGAATAGGGTCATGTTAGCTAAAGGACTCCAGAGATTGCCTTTGCTGCCACTAAAAGCTGTTAACATGTCACTGCAGGAAGTGACAATGTGCCCATGTAAAATTAATGTTATTTAAGGTAGCTTCATTACATAGGAAGTTAATTCCAGAGCTGCTGTTTTAATGGCTTAAACATTCACAAATTAACCCCTAAGCACTTTGCTCATGTTAGTGCAGCATGCAGAATAGATGCATGTTAACAGTGCTTTGAGACCTTTTCTAAAATTTCCCTAAAGTTCTTTTTCCTAAATCCCTTTGCATTCAGTCCCCCAGGAATCAGTGAAGATGCTCAAGCTGCTTGGGTAAGCCAGAAGGCAAGTGGGTGTCTTGCAGCATCCTTGAGACCTTTCCCCCAAGCAGCTGATGCTCCTAGGGTGTGTGCCACAGCCTGCCCACCTTTCCCTCAGCCCAGGTTTTGGGATCTTATGGAAAGGTGAGCTGTCTGTCCTTCACTGGCGGGATGAAGAGGACACAAATTCACAGGGAGGATGTGGGGCTTTATCCTCATCCCGAACAGCTGTGACCTGTGGTGTGTGCTCTGTCGATGTGATGCCTCAACAGGGCTTACCTGAAACAGAGGCCAGACAAGGCTAAGAGAATAAAAAGCAGACAAATTTATCAAAGGCCTTTAGGTACATTCAGGGCAAACAAAGCCCACTTGTGAGGCTACACCCAAAATGGACACTGAGTCAAGAGGTCTTCACATTTTATGAGTTTTGTCTCATTAGCATATTGGGGCTCTATTCCCCAATTCCACCTTCAGGTGATGATGTCAACCACCCCAAGCCTGCTCCCCAAAATTTGCTGTTGTTTACCTATTTCGGGGCTCTGAGGCAGCGAAAGTGCCATTGGGTTTCCACTCAGAGGAATTGTTTTGGCTAAAGGTGCTGGGAACAGAGGTTTTTAGCATTTTATATGAAGCCTAGAACTACACCAAAGTTACAGTTACACGAGGAACAGAAGCTAAAAATTCTTAAGGCATCAAGTGCAGCCCCAGGCCAGCACACAGAGGCGCACAAACCCGAAAGCATCTTCCTCACCACTGGAGCTCCGAGCTGCTCAGCTGGAGCCCACCCTGGCAGCAGGGTGAAAACACAGCCAGGGGAGCTGGAAGCACGAGGGAATGTAACCCAGTTGGCTCGTGGGGTTTGCAGATGGAGTCCCCCCGGGTTAATCACTCAGCAGCTAGAAATCAAGTGGAGCTGTTCCCTGAAGTGCACTGTGAAAACAGGAGTAAAAGAAGAAAAATACATTAAGCCAATCATTATAACAAGGAAAATAAACATGCAGATAAATCATAACAGATCGAAAAGCAGTAAGTTGCAAGGACATGTTTTCGTTGGTTTTTTTATAGTTCCCACTGAGCTAAGAGAAGAAATTAAAAAGAAAAAACTTAACTGATGTTGAAATCAAATTGCAGCATTCAAAAGAATGTGATTAGAATATTTGTTTATCCACCCACCTCAAACACTCTTCTTCTCTTGGGGACACAAATATTGCAATCATAAGAACAATTTTAATTTACGTGGGAAATACATCTTCATTTTGCCATACTTATAATTTGCTGAAGGGAGATGAGACCCAGTGCTAGAAAGTACTTTTGTGGGAAGCTTCACTTGATAGATTTGAGGGAGAAAACACTGTGTGATCAGTAGGAAATTGCACTTCTACTGCCAGCAGTGGTGTCGTAGGTGTGTGGTAAATCCTTATGGCAGTTTTCACGCATATGATTGAAGTGTTTGGAGTTGCTTGTGCAAATGAAATGAGTGGGATTCTGCCAGTGCTCAACAGCTGTGATGAAGTGGAAAATATCACTCGTAGCCATATCCATTGTCTTAATTTTTCATGTGCTTCCATTAAAGAACTTGTAAAACAAAACTTCTAAGTCAGATGGAGAAAATAAACTCAGCTGACATGTCATCCTTCTATTTTACTCAATAGTCTTTAGAACTAATGTGAATAAAAATACTGCTGTGCTCTTTTTTGCAACTGTTTTCACTACAAAAAGTGCATTTGTCAAAACCATTTTTAATGAAAAATGAACCAAACAATGGAATGACAGCTAGAATAAGTGAGTGAGGGAAGGCAAGAACATAAATGAGGAATCAAAATGAATTTTTCTCAAGGTTATTTTTTAAGTTTTCATTTGTGACATTTTCTTTGTGTTGGCATGGAAATTATTACAAAAAATCTGTCTTAAAATGTCAATATGGGAAAAAATATTCCTGGTCAGAAATAAATCAACACAGCACAAGTACTTCAGATCCTACTGGGAAGTTGCCTTGAGCTCTTCTGAAAACACACTGTGTGAATTCAGGACTTTACTTTTCTCTGTATCTGTTTACCACAGCATTAGCTATAATTCTGTACCAGAAGATATCTGCTGGGATGGACAGAGCTTTCATCGTTCCCATTCTCTCAGAGCAAAGGTTTTGATTAACCCCCATGTTTCCATGTATCTTACCCAAGGTTGGTCTCTGTGTTTCATTTGTTGTCCAAAATCTACCCTACTTCCAGATAGCAAAAGGCGGTGGTTAAATTTCTCCTGTAGAAAGTCAGGTTCATGAAAAGCTGACACTTGTTAACGTGATGCACTTCAACGAACACAAATGTACTCCTTTGGGACAAAACCCAGTTTTTATTCTAGTTCTTGAATTTTTATGTGGGGCAGTACAGTGATGTTTGCAAACGAGTTCTTGTTTTGTATCCCACCATTTCTCTGGTGCTCAATTTGCCTTTTGTTATTTACCGCTGAAGATTTTTTTCTTCAAATACAGCTGCAGAAAAAGGTGTGTGCATCCTGATCCAGTTGATACAGAAATTGAGGAAGTTTCCTCTTTCTTAAAGCTTTATGCTTTAACTGCTAAAGAGTATGAGAGAAAACTTTAGAGAACTGTGTTTGAGTGCAAAGACAGTTCCCTGAATGACCCATAGCAGAAAATTTACACCGCATTGGTTTAATTCCATTAGACCCAAATATGTGTTTCCCATTTCTGCCTGAGAGCAATGCAGTCACATTAGCAAATGCTGTATCCTAGTGCTCTCGTGAGGGCATGGGAGCACTAGGCTTAAAACCAGAGACACCTAAATTGAGATTTCTGAAGTATTGGAAATAGCACGTCTCATCTTGAGGTTTAGGCTCACAGAATACAGAGGTGTAAGCTTTGGTGGAGTGTCTGCTTAGCGTATGAGTCTGCATTTTGATTGTAAAGACAAGGAATACTGGCCTGAGCCAGCATCTGATCTTTGTCACTTGGTTTAAAGAAATGCAGGGTTCTCTAGCAATGATGCTCAATTCTCTATTCCTACTTTGCTCCAGCTAATTATTTTGAGTCTTCTGGATTTACCAAGCTTTGACAAAATTTTACCAGGTGTCAGAGACAACAAGTTTAAGAAAGCAAAGATTATCATTTTACTTTATCCAGCTTTCTCACGTCAGCAGTATTCCATTTACCATCATAATTTTGCTGGTGAAAGAAGTGTCAGACCCAAATTTTAATGTTTACTTTTTTTTATAAATCTGTTAAAAAATCTTTTTCATTGGTTGTGGTGGTTCTCTGGTTAAATCTTCTTGCTCTTTAGTGACCTTTTGTGCCACAAACTCTTTCTGCGTGGAGGGAGATGGATTTCCTGGTGTAACTGAGTGACATCGAAGAGCCTCTCTCTTGGTTGAGAGTTAGCAGCGGTGTCATGGGAACAGACAGCATCAGGAGGATGGAAATTTTCCAGATGTGCTAGACTTCCTTTCGGCAGCTGGGGTCTGGTGAGTTTAGCAGCCAAATCTGCAAGTTTTCAGCTAAAATGTGGGTTCTCTCTGTACTGGGTAGGAAACCATTTTCCCTGCTCCCTCCACATCGGGAGACACGCTTGGTCTATCCTGGTTTCGAGGTGGCAGATAAAGGAAGAGTTTTCCAAAATGTGGAAGGCTACTGAAAAATGAGATTAATAAATAGTGGGCAGAGTGAGAGATGGTGGGCTTCAATTGCTGCAGGAAGGTGGTGATTTAAATTCGTTGTTAGGAAAGCTTTTGTGTGGCTGGAATGGCAAAGTGTTGCATTCTTACCCTGGATCCTCTTCACACCTGACCTTGTGCCGTTTGTGGCAAATAGAGCATTTGCAGGTCTCTGTGACATGACCTCTAAAGGTGACTTCAGACCCTGTTTTGAATTATTCAAGTCTCTCAACCTGCATAACTATGGATTGTCACTGGCTATTGCTCTGTACATTAAAGCATCATGCCGTTCACTGCTCAAGAACAAACTCGTGCTTTCTCTCTGAACTTCATGAATTTAATTCTGTTCTTTCCTGTTGATATTGGCAAGTATCTGTCAGAGAGAGTACCCTGTGTGTTTTCACTGTGGCCATCTGTCCTGGTATTAACAAAATGATTGCATAATCCAAACAACAGAATCCTTTGAGAGAGGAAGAAAAAGAAAGATACACACGAGTCATGTGGCTGACATGCACCACAGTGATCCAAATAATTGTGGAATAAGAAATAATAATAATGTATTAGATTTCTCAGTGGAAAAATGCTTGATCTTCTAAGGAACAATTAAAAATACAATATGCAATAAAAGCACTCAACTGTAATACAACTGTGTGCCTCAGGCTCCCTAGCATTTATAAAACAAAGTCATCTTGGTGTATTTTAAAACTGAGAAACATAATTCAAATGCCTTCTTGACAAGGAGAAGAGACATTCTTTCCCATTTGACTGACTTTCCTATCTGCCCTCTCTCTGCTGAGCACGCAGGGAGAGCAGGGGCCAGTCCTGCTCTGCACCAAGAGGTCAGGGTGGCTGGGGCTCCTCATTCCCCCAGCTACTGCAGCATGTTCAAAGCAGCATCTGTGGACATTCATATTAAGTGGTGTCTACCTAGAGTGAGACAGATGGCAAATTTGGTTTATTATTGAAATTATTGAGCTGTTGAGTCATATATACTGCTTGAAAGAAGGTAAGGTTTTAACATGATGGAGAGTCTCAGCTGTCACTGACTCTAATTAATCTGTTGGGAAAAGATTGAGAACTGCTAGTAGAAGTACAGCTGCTCAGGAAATACTATTAAAACCTGCAGGCATTCTCTGTTCTGTTATAAAAATCAGTCCATACAAGTGAATTCACAAAGTAATTGCAAGTTGCTTTGCTTTCTTACCTGAGCCTAAGTTGAACAAGGCAGCAGCACCATTTCTGAGACCATCCTAGAACTGTAGGTGGGGTACAACTGTGAGCTACTTTGTGACACCCCTGGATTTAAAATGGATTTGTGAGTTTGAATGGGACAAGTGCATGTGGTGGTGATGCTTGTGACACTTTTGTTATTAAGAAAGAGACAAATTCTTAAGTTTTTTGGTAGTGAAGAATGCAAAAAAAAGGATTTGTTCTAGAATCCCTAGAGAAAAACTCGGTGACTTGCTGTGTCCTTTTCTAGAGTAAGAGCTAGGCTCATCTTGACTGATGACAGACAGCCAAAAAAAATTGTGTTAAAGTAGGATGATTTCATACAAAAAAGGATTATCTTCTCCTGTTTAAAAATTAAATTTTGATGATTGTAATGATTCTTTTAATCAACTGCAGAAGTGATAACATTGTAAAACACTTGAAAGTTGAAAAAATTGGAAAGAACATACCATTTTTTTCACCTCCTTTTTTTTGTTAGTCTATTTAAGCTTTTATCCTATAATTCATTATTTGAATGCTAACTATTTGGTTCAGGTGATATTTATAGCACAGATAATTTATTATATTTGGTAAGAATTGTTTTTTCTAATGGTTTGTCTAATTCTGTTTCTTTTAACTCGGTAATGGCTGGGAGAAGCTCAGCCCATTGTCAAAGGCAGAGGCAGAGAAAGAGCAGTTTCTGATAACTGCTGCCTTTGATGTTCATAGCCCATGTTCCAAGAAGAGCACACAAAGACTATACCTTTGTGCTTTCAGCAATTTACAATAACCAACATAAGGTTCAGTATGCTGGCAAGCAAAACGTAATTTATTTTACTCTCCCAGAGAAAGACTTTCAACGTATGATGTGTTATGGTTACTGGATAAGAGGATCAGGGGTTGGTGTGATTTATATATACTCTCACAAACGTTTTGCCATTTTTTTCCCGTATATGGGAACTGTGAGGATAAAGAGGGAAGATTTGAAAACTGAAGAATATACTTTCGATCTCCAGGGAAACATGCTTGCAGATTAAAGACTCTTTGTTGCCCCTTTTTACCAACACAAGTAAGACTGGCAAAAATGACTGCCCAGACAAGATGGATGGATCTGCTGGTTGCAAACGTTTCATCTTGAGATGATATGCTGTGCTAACTTTGGTTCTCTGTGAAACAGCAGGGTGATGTGCTCTTCACTTTCCTTTTTAGTTAGAGCTGGTGTTCGAGGCAAAAACCAGCTCTTGCTGTGAGCAGGGTGTTGGTGTGAGGGGCCTGACAAGAAGCCAACAGCTCCCATGTTGCTCCAAGATTGGTGTGGGAGAGGGTGAGCAGGATGGTGAGCAGCCTGGCCTTTGCTCCCTTCTCTTCAAGGCAGTATGCAAAGGTTTGGCAGGAGAAATGCCCAGTGCCAGTCGGGTCAGGGACAGGAGGGCAGTGGTGGCAGCTTTCTGCAGAAGTCTTCTCCATTCCTGGTTAGTCTAAAACGACTTCTTGTAAGCCTCAAAGGCCTTTCCTACACTGCTGTTGTTGTAATGATGAGCATAGACCCAGTGGTAAGAAGCCTTTGTGGAAAAATAGGGGATGTTGGTTCCTTCATCTTTTTGTCCATAAAATCAAGGAAAAATTGCAACAGGCTGCTGAATCCCAGCTAAAATTTTTCCACTGGGATCTGTTCCAATGGGGAGCACACGGTGATTTGCAACCAGATAGATTGTTTCTCAAGTCTGTCCAGCTTGGATAACTCAGGAGAGGAAAAAGAGACCCATGATGCTACAAATGCTACAACAAGTTTTGGGGTTGAAATTGCAGAAGTTCTTGTGCAAAGAAAATATAAGTACAATGGAACTGAATTCAATAAAGACGAGCTGCAGTAGGGGTTGTGCCTGGAGCAGGACTCCACAGCTCCACACAGCTTTATTAACAACGAAGAGAGCACAGCCAAGACTTTTTAAATGAATTTCTGATGCCACAGAAGGGTAGTGAGGAACATTGCTTAGGGTATTGCTTCTACGAAGGCTTGCACTTCTGCCTCTCCCTTCCTTAAACTCCATAGTAACTAGGGATGGAGGCATATATTGTTTTATTGTGAAGGAAATTAAAACAGGCTCTGACTTGGAGGAAATCTTGCAGAGGAACCAAAAAGATTGTCTTGCCTTTGCTTGTGTTTATGGATTCAAGAGTCTCTCTAAGGCAAAAGGCACTTTGGGATAGAATTGTGGGAAACTTGTGCTATTCTGTTCCTTGTCCTGAGCAATGCAGTGGCTTGTGCTGGACACACATCTAGAGCTGGCTTAGAGCAAAGGAAGCTTGCACCATGTCGTGCTTCAGAAATGGGAACCCACCCTGTCCTCTCATCTCACCACACCCATCACAGGATCAAAGCTTGCCCTTAAAACCAGGCCTGTAACATGGCTCTGCTTGCTGACATTTCTGCTTTTGCTATTTATTTCTGGCATTCCCTTGGGCTGAAAGGCTGAGAGGTACAATCTGTGTTTTGACAGACTTGGTTTTTGTTTCTCATTTAAGTAGGCTTCGAAATGGGCTTCTTCCCTGCATCATCTTTTAGAATAGTGGGGTGGTTCTCTTTTGTGTTGTGGTGATTGTATTTCTTCCTGCATTGGTTATCAGGACTGCATTTTGGCTTTATTCACACCATGCACATTTGTCATTGGTTTTCAGCAACACAAATATGTGGCGACAAGAATGAGGTCCTTCAATGTGGAGGAGGTGATGACCTACAGTAATGATTTCATCTTTAGCAGACTGGGCTAAAGGGGCGAGTTTTTACCAGAGTAAGAGAATAAATGTGACGTATAAATGGAGCACTTGTGCAATCAAAACATGCTCACCTTTCTTCAGCAGGATTTAACCTTTCAGGACCATTTTAGCATATGCTGAAGTGATGCTGATCTGTCAGAATCTGCTGTCCTCAGCACCAGAAAAGAGATACCGGTCACATGTGGCTGCTGACCTTGGCAGCTCTCTCACAGATTAAATGGGAGCTTAGGAATGATATATTTCTCTCTGCCCTTAAGAGCCAAATGGCTTCATGGTGATTTTAATTTTTTTTCTTACATTTCTGAATGTGGATAAAAGCCTGAAACTTTGGCCTCAGTGTACACAAGAGATTTGAAATTACAAAGGCATAAAACAATACCCACAAGTATTTAATTTCAACTCTTTCACCTGGTCCTTTGTTTTTTTGGGGAAGGGGAATTGATGTGGGACAGTTTTCAGTGTTTGAGTTTGACAGCACTGTATTTTACAGATCCCTGGGGTAATGACTGCGTTCCTTTTATCAGTCTTCGCTGAGCCCTGAAATAGCTGGTGTGGATAATTATGATAGAAGCAGAACTGGACAGTTAATGTGTTATTGCTTCGAGCTCTTTGCAACTTGAGTAGGCATTACTGCATAGGTTATATTTGACTCACATTTTGAAGGTTACCTTCACATCCTACGAGAACCGGAGACCTTTTGTCTCCTGCTTTTGTTTTAGAAAAGGCTTTAAGAAGCCCCCAAGACACTCAAGAACTTCAAATTTTAAGTGAGGGGTTTAGGTTTGTTTCTTTTCTTCACAAAGGAATCTTTCTCTTATAAAGAAACTGATCCCAATATATAACAAACCTGGTATCCTACTGAACGAAAGCAGGTAACATACCAAAAGAGCCTGATTTCTTCAGTCAAGCTGTCAGTAGCTGAAAAGTTATGGACTAATGACCTTGCATCCTCTCCTTTGACATGCCGTGCAATAACAGAAACAAATATAAAAATAGCCTTCCAACCTGCAGGCTACACACTTCAAACCCTGCATGATGGCTCTCTGTTCTGATGCTCATGTTTCAAGGTGATAAGTGCTTTTTTGACATCGGTAGAGGGCAAGATGAAGGGAGGGGTGTGTGTTTGAGCAGGAGGGTGTGCTGAAAGTGGACTTCCATGGTCTTTGGGGTGTTCTGGTGAGCAAGATCAGCTTTGCTGATGGATTGCGCTGGCTGATATCTGTGTGGATCTTGGGCAGGCCACTTGGAAAGTTTTGCGTTGCAGAAAACTGTGGAACTGAATCTTTGCATGCAGATGGCAGGTGGTTAAAAATGTTATTTGGGTTTGCTGCTGCTGTTATACTTACTCCATCAGAGTGAAATCAGCCCCAAGGACTCGCTTGTGCAGCTCCTACTTGCTTGTTCTGAGGCGGAAAGAGCCACCAGAAAAACTCCTTTGCCAACGCAACTCAGTCTGTACTGTGGATTTTTTACTGACAAAGATCTACATCAGGGCAAAACAATGTCTGTAAGGGGCACCAGTAGTGCAGTGAAAGTATCACAACCTGCAGAATAGAAATGTATGAATTTAGAGCAGTAAAGAAGTATCCCCCACACGCCAATGAGGCCCAGTCATGTGCAGAGGTGCTGGTGATTGACTGCTTTAATTTGAAATCAGAAGTTGTCTATTATGGATGTCAACACAAGAACTGGTTGAACATTCCCACAAACATATTTCTGAGAGGAAATGACGTGGGTGATGAGTATTGGAAACAAAACTCAGAGCATCTTTTGAAATGTTTGCAGGTTTATTTATCTAAAGGCAAACAAAATAGATCAGGAAATATCTTAGCTCTTCCATGTCTCTTTCTACTTGTCAAAGGATAGGAATAACAATAACAGTAATCCCAGGAAAATCTGAAATGCAGATATTAAAAATAATAAGCACAGTTTAAAATGTCTGAAGGACTTTTCGGAGCACTCTCCTGGCTGGGTTATTTTTTCCTTTCCTGAGCTGGCTGGAACACAGCCCCTGTTGTGCAGATTCTGTCCCTTCCAGGCAGCCGTGCTGCAAACACTTTGGGTTTGTCACCCCTGGGTCCCCAGCAGTGACAATTCAATCCCTCCCTGTGTGCTGCTGATGTAGGGCACTGGCTCTCCTGCAAAGCAGCCCAAGGGCCTCCCGAGCACACCTGCAGCTTGGGCTGAGTGGGGAAAGCTGGGCTGTGCACATCCTTCTTCCGCAGCATCCGCACGAGAGCAAGCGGCCTCGGGCTGCCGGGGAGCTCGGGCCCTATTCGGGCTGCAGATCCACATCCTCTCGGGTGCTCCTCACATCTGGACCCAGCCAGGGCTGGCACGCAGCTGTGGGGTCACACCTGCACCGTAAAGGGCAGAAGGGGTCACACCTGCACTGTAAAGGGCAGAAGGTGCTGCTGCTGCAGGTGTGAAGTTGACAAGAGCCAGGACAGAATTAAAGATGTTCGGTTTATTTTTTTCCACTAAAGTTAACGAGCTGTGGCTCTGAACTCTGAAATAATTGCTGCTGTTGTATGAAAAGGCCTTTCGCACAGAGTGATTCTATGGAATAGGAATTTGTTTCCAACATCACATACTGCGTTTTCTTTGACCATTGTTAGTGGCTGTCCTAATCACTGCTTCTAAGAGCAACCAGCCAAGGCCTTGCCCAGGATTTTTCCAAGAGTTACCACGGGTGAAGAGCCCAAAGGGAAGCAATTGTGTGTTTAAAAATGGCATCAGTGTGGATGAAAGCATCAGCCCTGTCTTGTATATTCACCAGCTGGGGGAATGAGCAGTATGTTTTATGCTGAATGTTGAGGGATCAAGGGTGGCTAAAAGCCATAACCTCTCCAGCTTTCTATTTTTTTCAAAGGCTCATTGTTTTCCCTGATGTCATTAGTGTTGCTATGGAGTTTCACAGTGCTCCACTTGGAGGCTGTTCATGCAGTTACTTACACACACACTTAAATGACTTAATGAAATGTATACAAACTTTTATTGAGATGATCTCTGCTTTATTGATTGCCTACAGTCTGCTTGGTAAGATATAAACATTGGGGAAGACTTGGTCTCTGTCATTTGAGAGTTACAATCAGATCTGGCAGAACTAATCAGACCAAAATGCAGGCCACAAGAGCATTGGCTTAAAACCCTCAACAAAATAAAAAATCAAACCTTCTTGGTCTGAAGATTTAGTGAGTGATGGATACTGCAGTGGTGGAAAACGGAACATGTACTTCATTCAGTGTCACTATGTGCTAGTGTTGAGGGTTTTTTTCTGTGCCAGGTTTGAGAAGAGGGAAGATTAGTATTCCCTTCCCCTTACTGCTCCCCAGGTGCTTGGGTCACTTTACCTTGGTTCAACAAGTCAGAATGCAGTAGGTTAGCTGTGAACATTTACTTAGTTCACAGAAATACAAGCTAGCTTAAGCTACAGTAAAAGGTGTTAAAGCTATTGTCTCAGGTCAAAAGCATGCTCAGAGGCAGCTCCTCAGTCTCAGCTGGTACCCAGTGGTTTCCAGTTCATGAATCTGAACTTTGGCCTTCATCTACAGCTCTGTTGAGATCAGGCTCTGCTTAAGGGATTTGCCAGCATAGCTATCCTAACAAAACAGTCCTTGTGTAGACCCATCTTTTGTAGAAGGGAAAGTGCATTTGCTGTTAAAGTTTACCAGTTCTGTTGAGTGAAATAAGCCAGACCAGCAAAAGGACTTTGAAATTCTGTGCTCTTGGCCTTTGTCTGCCAAAGAAATGTCAGTTATACCTAATTAGTTTATTTATACCAGCAAGAGCTCATACTGGGGGGTTGGCCTTATTTTCCTTTAGATTCTTGTAATTGTTCCACTTGACATTGAACCTGTGAATGGAAAACAGGGAAGATGGGGACACTGACAGAGTGTGTGCCACAGTCCTGCCCTCCATAGCGTTTCAGCAAATTGAGCATCCTTCTGTACTGAGTTAAGTAACTCCATTGATTTTAAGAGGATTTTTCACTTGAAGAAATCTTCATCAGATTCAAACCTGAAACTGTACTATGACAGAGAGAAATCAAAGCTCAGGTTCAGGCTTGGCTACATTGAAGGCAAATACCACTTGCATGCAGGAGTGCTGTGATATAATGTGATTTTGTCCATCATATATGCTGATGACAGATTTGAGTGTTTAATCAAAACCCTGTAAGAAATCATTCATAATGATATAGGTCTGAAAGCTTAGATTATTGATCTTCAGGCCATCCAATATCACACATAATTTACTGGGGAGGTCAGTGCTGTGATCTCTAACTTCAGTGCTATCTGTAGCATGTAGCTTATTAAGCCTAGAACAAACATTAACGGGGGATCTATTTCTCAGATTTGTCATTGTTCTGATGCCAATTCCCCTCATTACTAGTCTGAATGCTGCAGAATCCCTCAAAGATGTCACAAATGCCAGGGAGCTCTGACACTGCTAACTTGCCTGGAGCACATAATGGATTGTAAGGAAAGGCTGTCTGCCTGTCCATGGCTCCAGTCACACTGCCATGAGGATGGAGCAGCATAAAAAAGGCTTTTCAGAAATCTTTGTCTTGTTCTTGTGCTACAGAGGCTAAACATCTTACCCAGTGAGGCAAAGGCTGCTTTTGCTCACACCCAGGTGGCTTGGCCACCTTCACAAGAAGCTGGATTGCAAAGCCAGCATGTGTTCAGAGCAGTGAGAGCTGAGCACGCCCAAGGAAGCTCCACCTTTGCAGCCTGGGGTGTACCAAACCTTCTGAAAGCGCCCTTGAAGTGCTCTAGTGTTGTCGATAAGCACAGGTAAGGTTATGAACACTCCCTGTTGCCTACCTGCTGTGATGCTGTGCTGTATTTACCCTGGGTTCATGTTTTGCCCCTATTCTCAGATCTCTCCAGTGAGATGCTGTTAGCATATTTACTGCTCAGAAGTGTAGAAAAGCTTGTCACAAATTCTGGCTCTGCACCCTGCAGTGCAGATGGAAGAGAAGGCCAAAGCCTGGCATCACACCCTGCACTGCCTTTCCGTCTGATGATGATGATGAGTATCAAGTCATTCCTGCCACAGTGAATTATACTTCATGTGTTTCAAATAGAAGTATATATATTTATGACTAAACAATAATGTAAAGTGTAGATTTATTAATTTAATAGACCAAGATGCTGTGCTTGTAATAGGACTGGCTTATTTAATTGCTAGCCTTAACCTGAAGTTTAGCACATTCAAAAGATGTGGCAGCCAGAGTCTGAAAAGTAAGAATATATTTCCATGCACTCTGCTTTTCCCTGCATTAACAAATGTGCTTGTACTCTGACAATAGTTTCAGGCCAGGAAAACAGGACTGGAGAAGGGAAAGTAATTTCCTAGCATGAACTCCCAGTGGTACCATGGGGCAGGGAGATGCCTGTCGGCTCAAGGCTCCACAGACAGGGAGGACTTGTACCAACTCCTTTCATCAGCATTATTGCATATTCCATGCTGGGTGTCTGAAGTGTGAGGAGCAATAAGAACTTGCAGGACTGCTGAGATCTCCAGGGAAGAGATTTTTCATTATATTTCTGACCTTCCCACTTCTAGTTGGTCTGGCATTTGTGTGAGGACAGTCTTTTCCTCTTTGGTGGTTTCAAAGCCTGCCTGATCTGCACTGCTAGAAAGTTGATTAGTGGGAGAGGTGCAGATGAAACATGAGTGGCTTGTGTGGATTTCTGGTGTTTGTTTGAGAAATATCCTTTCAAAAGTAACCCAAGATGGACCCACATCCTTAAATCTGATCTCCATCCTGAGCTACAGAAAATCTTCAGTTGGTTTGGGCTCCTGCAAATCTTAGCTAATTACAATGGTAGCAATAATCTGAATATTGGTTCCTATCACCTGCTATCTTGGCTCACAGAGGCGGAGAAGGCTGTATTTTCTCATTAACTCTCTTGCTCTCTTTTCTTTCCATTTATGTTTTAAATTAAATAGCGGTCTGGCTTTTGGGCAGCTGAAACAAAGGATTCCCCACGCTGGTTAAATAAAAAGTCCTTTCACAGTCACAGCATAGAAGAGAAGAGCTGAGAAGAAACAGGACACAGCTAGGGATGCACAACCCCTGGAACTCCCAGCCCTCAGTGAGACTCACTCCAAGTTTCCCAGCTGAGCCCTGAAATGTGTGGAGCTCTGCTTGCCCTTTTGTTTGATGTCCTCTTCATTTCCTGTTTGTTAAGTGATCTGAAAGTAAAACAACCAGCCAACCAACCAAGGCAAAAAACCCCTTTCATAATTATAAACGGGGCCCAGCTGTGTAAGCTGGGCTGCACAGAGCTACACAAGATTGCCAGAAGGGCCCTTGTGCCTCACATCCTTCGCTCTGTGGGTGCTCAGCCCTTGCAGAGGAATTGCTCTCTCCTTCCTCTGACTGTCTGCCCTCTTTGGGAAGCACTGCTAGCACTCAGATTCATTAACTCCTGAACACGGTCCCTTTTTCACGTCAGTGTCTGTCAGAGCTGCTGCTGCTGGGGATGAGAGAGGGTAAGTGAGCACAGACAGGAGTGCCACATCAGTCATCTGTGCGAGTGTCATTGCAGCAGCCAGCGAGATTTCCCACAGCACCTTTTGATATTAGCTCTGAGGGTAAATGACCCGCAGGGACATGACCTGCCCGCAGTCACAGCATGACTTGCAGCGGGCGTGTTACAGCCAAAATAAATTGCACAGAGTATGGCAGGAGTGACCTGTGAATGATGCAAAAAAAAGAAACCCAAAACTTCCTCACCTTGCCTGCTGCTACAGGAATACAGGCTGTGCAAAGGGTTGTCTTGAAAGTATTTGATTTGCTTTGGAGGAGAGAGAAAAAAGTAGGAGAAAGTCAAACAAGAGGAATCAATATGTACTGCTGCAACAAGTATAAGAGTTAGACTACAAAAACTTAAGTCTCTGCAGACAAGGGGTAGGTAAATACCCCTCAAGCACCTCAAGTCCAAGTGAAAATGACAGTGCTTAATTCCAGAAAAAATCTATTACTGTCTGAACCCCGAGTGTACTGACAGAGGCTTCAGTCTTTTCAATAGACTCAATAGTACTGAGTGAAGGGGGGGGGGGAAATCCCAAACATTTCTGTACATTCAAGCCCTTTTCAAAGAATACAGCAGGAGAAATTCAGTGAATTGATCTTTCTCAACATAACTTTATGAAGGGTAGCATGGGTAAGGAAAAATATGGTTTACTAAAAGAAAAATGTCACCTTCTCACCTACCATTCATAATCTCCTAAGTACTTGATTGCTATGTCTATAGATAGAGGGTTTGAACACACAGAATAATTTTCAGACTGATCCTCTTCAGTGACTTCTACAAAGCCACTTCATTTTTTTGCTTCACCTTTGCCATCTGCAGAAGGTTTTCTGGCAGAAAACACTACTTAAGAGCTATTTTGTGCATTTCCTTGCAGAAGCTGTTCCAGGCAGCAGACAGCCTTGCCGCTTCCTCGCCATCAGCTCGGCAGGGGCAGGGCACAGGCTGGGGCTCAGGCACATGCAGTGACCACAAAGGTGGCTGGGGATGTTCTTGCTGAATGCTGAATGCTTGCCCCCCAGCATGTCCCACCAAGGGAAGCCTTCCCACGCTGAGGAACGCGAAGAAGGCACTGACAAAACGGGCCAGCATGTCTCCTCCTGGGCCCAGCTTCCCTCAGCCCCAATGGGACTGGTGTCCTGTGCTGGCCAGGCCAGGTCAGAGAGCTGCCCCACAGTGCTGGCCCTGTGCCTGGCAGCCCCTGCAGAGAAGCTGATGCCACTGGTGAGGTGAGGGCACTGAGGCACCCCCACCTTCATCCAGCATGGCTTCACCACATCCTCACGGAGGGCCTGGTGGGTGGTGGGTGCAGCTGGGGGCTCCGGGTGGGCAGCTGTGCAGGGGGGCTGGGCAGCTGTGGGCAGCTGTGCAGGAGGGCCGAGCAGCTGGGGGACAGCCCTGCTCGCTGGGTGTCTCCTCCACCCCACTGTCCGTGCTGGAGGGCACATCAGCTGTGAGTTGTGGAGGGAGCTGGCCCTGGCAGCAGCACCTGCAGCACAAGGAGAATCATACAGGAGTATCTCTGCTTTGCTTCTCCCAGGCTCCCATGTGAGACTCAGGGACTCACGGCACTTCTGCTGTTCCCTCTGTGTGCAGTGAGCTAGGACTAGGATGAGCATCCAGAGAATCTTGACACTGGTTAAAATACAGAGACTTGGTCTTCTGACTCAGCTCCTGGATTGCACCTTCTCTTTCCTTAATTCCCATAGGAAACCAACATAATAGCAGTGGAAAGTTACTTGTACTTGATGCCTCCCAAAGTTTTCTTTCTGCTTAAAAATATGTCATTAACTCCTTCATTTTGTTCATGCATTCTTACTCTTGGAAGGGTCCATGGGCTTGGGCAAGGTATATTTTTTCTAGTAAACACTGTATCTGTCTGCACTTTGAACTTCCACACATTTTTTCTCAGAATCTTTCAAAACAGCCCAAATCTAGCATTGGATGCTTGGGGTCTTCCTTGCCTTCCTCCCTCTCCTCATACTATATTTAAAATCCTTAATTCCAGGAAATCCAGATGAGATGAAAGCTTTCAGCTCTAACATTCTAGATGCAAGTCTTATTAAATTCCAAGCCCCAAACAAAGCAACACTGTAAACTGGGAATAAAACTGAAATGAAGACAATCAATCACTCTCAAGTCAGTTCAGCAGCTCATACAGACACATTCTCTGTGGGCTCATCACATTCATATTAATGGACAAATTTGCCTCTTGCATTATATTCCATACATTACTCTGTGTAATTAGAAGCTAATTGGAAGCAGTAGGCAGCATGCCAATATTTGTAGCATTCAGAAATCATTCAGAGCTTCAGTATCTGAGGAGAAACCTGATTATTTCTCAGAGACATTTCTGACTATGTCTACAAAGAAAACATTCTTTTGGGGTCTCCTTCCTCTGGACTTCTAGGTTCTGGGAAGCTGAACTGCTTGCAGGTGCAATGCCAAGTTTGTAATTAAAAGAAATCCTTGTGGGTCACAGGTTTATCCAACAGAGGTGATTGTTAGGCCTGCCAGCTGCCCTAGGCTGAATCTCCGCGTTAAGGAACTGCAAAAGTGTGGTTATCCTGTCCGTGAGGAAAGGCTTAAAGGTGGTACTTGGAAAAGACAGCATGGAAAAATCACAGACCTGAGTATTGTCCAAGCCAAGGCTGCCTGTGGTTGCAGGTGCAGGAAGGGTGCCCTGTTCACAGGTTATATTTGAGACTGGGAGTTTGACTGGGAAGCTGAATGTGACATTTTGCAAAAGGAAGAAGCTCACCCCTTCAGAGGAGTAAGTATTCACAAGAGCAGTTGATGCATAATGCTTGCCCCACATTAAACACCCCCAGGGAGCTGTTCCCAGCTAACTGTGCCCTCAGTTATGTTTGTTACACAGAAGGCTTTTGAATAGCAAGGATTCTCCATGTAAAGGAAAGCCATATCCTAAAACAGAAATCTGCTCTCTCCAGGCCTGGCCTATTTTATATTCTTGGCTACAGCTGTGAGGCAGAGACACTGTCTGCAGAACAAAGCTTGGAGCCCTTTAGTGGGATAGAACATTTGGAAATTTGCTCACCTGTCTGCAAATACCTGCCTGTGCAGCGGCACTTTGTCCAGGAGCAGTCATTGTTATGGACTCAGTATCTTTTAACTCTGTTCCCATTATCACACTTTTCCTGCTCTCATCCCCTTGTTCGCTGGGCGTGTCTCTACCTTTGCTGCCCAAAGGCTTGTGGCTGTGTATCCCTGCCTTGATTGAGAAGGAACAGGTAATTTACCTGTGGTGGTCCCACACTTCTTCTTCCCCGAGTTACTGTTTCCGCTTCATAGAAGCTCTGTACAGAGGAGAATAAATTATGATGACTTCTAGCTGCAAATTTTCTCTCAAATAGTTTCCCAGGTTACAATGTATGAAAATTTTTTAATCTGTAGAGGTTTTTTGTGAAAACAAGCTGTCTGAATATTTGTGACTGGAAACTGTTTTCATGCCAGAAATCAGTCTACCAAGTTCACCCTTCTTGTCTGTGCATAAGGATGATCATCTTTAGCCAGGTTCCAAATAGGTTCCTCCAATAGGCAATGGGGAAAAGCTAGAGAAAAAGACATATCCCATCTTGTAAGTCAACCTCCCTCTTTCAAAATTCTGAAGCGGGAGAAAGAAAGGAAAAGGGGATACACAGAACTCTTCCAGAAGCAGTCAAGTTTCTTTTCTATTTAGCCATTGGATTACATTAATTGGCTTAATAAACTTTAAGCACTGGAGACAATAAAAGTCTAAACTTCTTGTCATAAGGTCAGTAGTTCAAATAGCCTGATTTTTCTCCTGACATCTGATTCTTAATTTTCTCCCTGCTTATGGCCAACTAAAAAGAGTTGCCAAAGTTTATCGGCCGAATTGGCTCATTTAACCAGAAGTGAATATTTCACCCACACACTAAACCACTGGGATTTTCTCTAATGCAGTAGATGTCATCTATAATAAGCCCCTATTAATAATTAATTGAGTTCCTATTGGGACTGCCTGAACAATTTTTTTTGCTTCTTGTCAAACACCAGCACTGTGCAGTAGCCTAATTTAGTCTGAGTGTGTCATGGGCAAGTACATCAGTCCTGTGTGATGTGACCACCCTTTCCCCATTTTCTCTGTGACATGTTTTGAAGCCTTTAAAGAAGGGCCCATAAATGCAGATCTGTCATGCTGTCTTGAAATGTTGAGGGCTTAAAGCCACTGTGGTGACAAAGCAGGCATGTATGCTCTAATACAAGGTGTTTTAATATCCCTGGTGATCTTGCTGTGGTAACACACCTTCTTCCAGCTGAGGGTGCCACAGCCCTTGTGATTTCTCTGGGGCTTAGGACTTCAGGTTTCTGGATTGTTCCAGGGAGTCGGTCAGGGGTTTAGGGTGCGTGGAGTCTCCTCTGGCCTTTGCTCCTTGAATGCTCAGGCCAGGATAAGTAGTGTCACTGACCCGTGCTGTGCGCCCAGGGCTCTGTGATCCCCTCTCAGCCCTGCTCCATGGGAAACAGTGTGGGCAGTGCCACGTGTCCTTGTCACCCACTCCAGCTGGCTAGGGAGCACCTTTAGGGCAGGTTGTGGTGAAAGACAGTGAGACCAGATGCCTCTGTTACACCCATGAGTCTGGAAGCTTGTGGTTTCCCACGTAGATTTAGAGGAGCTTGACGTGGTGCATTTAGACCAAGCAGAGCCCTGCACCCTGGCTGCCTCCTGACACTCCAGATTGCTCCAGGATCCTGTTTATGGCTGCCTCCTGACACTCCAGATTGCTCCAGGATCCTGTTTATGGCTGCTGTCTGAGCCACGGACTGGGCAAGCGAGGACTGATTGACAGCGCTACTGGCAAGAACCAAGAAATTTCAAGTCTTAGACTTAGCTGGAGGGGTTTTATCAACATAAACATGGCAAATCCTAGCAGAGTCCAGCACTTGTCCCTGTTGGCCCTGTTAAAAATAATAATGTGTTAAGCTGGTCGAGTAAGTGGACTGCACACAGTCAATCAGTATGGGAATTTTGATATGACTCATTTCTTACACTTGCTTTTAGTTACAGCTGTACTAAGTCTCAGCTGTATAAAAGAGACCTAAATCAGTTTCAAAAGGAGCAGAGGAGGAAAGTGTTTCATTCTCTGATCAGCCCTCAATTTCGAGCCACTGTTTTCTTTTGTTCAGAGATATGCTGGAAATAATATTCAGGGAAAAAAAAAATTTAAAAATTACCGAGGGTCATTATTATTCTTTAGTTTATTTGTTATATGTCACTAATGTGCAGCAAAATTTATTTTTTTTGTTTGGGTTCCTAAGGACAAAGGTCATTTGTTTTGCCTGAGGGCTTTAGTCATCGCTGAAGTTATTTTCCTGGTTCCAGCCCTCTTCTTTCCAGGACGTGTCCTGCTATTTGAACTATCCCTTGAGTTGAATAGGCTTAGCTAAGCTGGAGTTTGTGTCCTGACCTGCACCCAAAGTTGCATGAGATTGTGTTTTAAAAAACAAAGCCTTGAGGATTCAAGCAGCTTTAGTCTCCCTGAAGAGATAAGGAATACATAGAATCTCTGAATCTACATTCTTTTTTCCTCGACTTGAATAGGTTTTGCTCTTTTATCCTGCTGGGATAAAAAACTTGTGGTCTCTCAGGATTTCCTGGCTCATGAGGAACCTCAGCTACTGCAAAGCCCATAAGTAGCTGCACATCAACAACTCTGAAATCCTGCGGAACAAGATTCTGCTGGGTCTAGAAGTCCTGGAGCACTGAGGACAGGAGGATGGGGCTGACAGGGCTCACACAGACCTGCTTTGCTGAGGACTGCTCATTTTTCTGAGATACCCTTGAGGTACCTTAAGGTAATCTCCCTTCAGGTGGGAGTATCCACCAAACTTATCCCTTTTCGCCTAGATAGGACCATAAACCTCACCTTTATAGAATCACAGAACCACAGAATGGGTTGGGCTGAAAGGGGCCTTAAAAATCATCTAGTTCCACACCCCCTGCCTCAGGCAGGGATGCCATTCCCCAGATCAGGTTGACCAGAGCCCTATCTAACCTGTCTTTGAACACTTCCAGGGATGGGGCATCCACAACTTCTCTGGGCAGCCTGTTCAAGCGCCTCACCACTCTCACAGTAAAGAGCTTCTTCCTAGCATCTAATCTAAACCTGCCCTCTTTCACTCTAAAACCATTGTCCCTTGTCCTGTCACAATCTGCCCACATCAAGAGTCCCTCTCCCTCCTTTTTATAAGCCCCTTTTCACGGTGCATTAAAAAACCTGCAGTGTCCATTTTTTTGCCATCCTATGTGTCTTCATAATGTGTAAGTGATTTTAGGAATCACTTTCTTCAAATCCTCAGACTTTGCTGTGTAGCTGCAGTGCTAAGGCTTTATCACAGTTTGTTTTCCCTGTGTGAATGAGTTGTGTGTTTGAATCCAACCTTTGACTTCAGGGCTCTGCTGTGCTGTTACTGTGATGCCTTTGTAGTTCCAGACTTAGCTGGAAATTGCTTCTCAGAATTTTTAAATCCCCACTCAAATTTTGTGAGGAAGAGGGTCTTGAATGGAGATACAGGTTTGGAATATAGGGTTGAATTCTAGTTCTCACCCTGACTTCCAAGATGAGCAGTGTTTTTTTACTGCTGCTGTGTGCAAGGCTGAGGAATCCCAGTGAAAGGCACTACAGAAGTCGACTCTCGCCTCCAGTGGAAATGACTACTGGAGGACCAGCTAAGCTGCTTCCTCTTCCTGAGTGAGAATCACTCACTTCAGGCATTAATTATTCAAAGTTGATATTTCTGCACTATTTAGGAAGAATCTGGTGGCCCAAATGGCTCCAAGAATAGCTTTGCTTTGTTATTTTTTAATGTGAACATTTTAGTTTCCTTCATCATCCAGGGATGTTCTTGCTGAAGCTGTATACATCACCCCGCTGAAAGCACATGAAGCATTTAACGTCTTAGCCCAGTGTTTTTTACCTGAATGTTCAGGGCTTGACAGACAGCAATTTCTAAGGTAATAGTATCTAATAATATATGTATCAATGTGTATCTCCAGAGGAGATAAGGATTTTAAGACTTTGATGCTGTTTTTGTAAACAAGCGGTCTGCAAGGTGCCTAATCCATGGGTTGCATGTGGGATGCAAGCCTTCCTGCAAGGTAGGAGAGGCTGCAACTGCTGCAGGCTCCCCCATGTTACAGAGATCCACCACCTGCAGCCTGATTTGCTTCCCTGAGCACTTTCTGGGGGTTCATTGCAGCAGTGCTATCCATCAATAAGCAAAGCTCTGCAGTGGCATCACTGGTCTGGCTTGTTTAACTTTTTGAAACTTGGCTGGGAGAAAGGCTGTCAATGTAAGAATGCAAACTGGGAATTCCGATTGTTTCATCCTTACTACCCCAAAACGACCACGTGCCCAAAGTCACCCTTTTTCAGCATGTTTGGTTTTCACAATGGACAGCAATCTGAGAGTAATTAGCTGCACACTTTCCTCTGAATACTTGTTATTGTTATTGAATATTTTTATCATGTTGATGGCCCAGCCTGAGCCACACAAGTGCGTAGTGGAAGATGATGGCTGCTCCATGGGCAGCTTCCAAAGGCTGTCGGAAACAGTGGGTGGCCAGGATGAGCTGAGCACGAGGTGAGAGAGCTGTGGCTGTGTAAAAAGCATTTGTCACAGCAGAGCAGCTCCCAAGCCGTTTTGTACCATTTGTAAGGGAGGCTGTGAGAAGTTTTAGTTTTACTTTAAGTGAAAGTCTGTTAGCCTTTCACGCAGCAAAATCGTTTGGTGGGCTCACAAGGTGGATACATACGGGCTGAAACAGCATGAAGACGTTTCCTGTTTTCATCCTGTTCTTGAATGCCAAAAATTTGGGCCTAAACCTAAACTAATAGGTGAAGTATTTGGGAATATTATAATAAAGCCATAAGTAGCTTCCAAATGCTTCAGCTTCCAGTCCTGTGTCTTTTCTGGTCCTCCCACCCCTCTCAGCTGTGACCAAACTCTGCTGCCAGTGAAACTGTAAGCACAGTCTGAGCAGAAAGGCTGATCCAGAACAGAGCCTTGGATCCTGCAGGGTTTGGTGGTGATGGAATGCAAGACATCTAAACCCTACACTTCACAAAGATAACAAAAGCTACATGCTATCACAAATCAGCCTCCAGTGTCTAGGGTCACTTATTTCTCTGCAGATGAATTAAAAGTGGAAGGTAGTCCTTTCAGGATGTTTTTTGGATTTGATAATGATCTATCAAATATTGCCTAGTTACAGTTCCATACATCAGAAGTTGTATTTAGAAGAGAGAAAAACATTTCCCTGTGTAATATATGATGTATTAGAATGTACACAATACTAATTTCTTTGGCTTTCCCAAGCAAATAATTGGGCTGGCTGATTTTGTATGCCCACAACTACAGGCCAGGATCATTGCATTTAGATTATGCATGTTGATTTATTTTATGTTATGTGAATACAGAAGTGCTGGAAAATATTTATTGATTTAGGAGAGTGTCCACTCTGCTGCAAGTTTACATGTGAACCTCAAAAGTTCTGCATAAGATCACTTGTTTTTGTGTGAAGTTGCAAAATGTGAAGCTTTGTTAAAATTATACACAAACAAAAGCCACACATCTAATTAATATTTCCAAATATCACAACCAAAGTCCTGTTTCTGAGGGGATGAAATTTGCTCACCGATGTGCTGTCCCTTCCAGCGATGTGAGACATCAGCCTTTATCTAAGCAGCAGTCTTTGTGGCGTCAGAGGGAATTTTGTCTGGTTTAGAGGATCTTTGCAGAAGCTCTTCAACCCATTTTTGAATGCTGTGGCTTACCAGGACTGTGTAAGGGTTCTGATACACACTGACTGCTGTCTTTCACAGCCACAACTTTCTGAAATGTCTTTCTCCAAGTCTTCAGTATCTGTCTGTAGGCAGAAATGGACAGACAGTGGGGAGGAGGAAAAAGAAAAAGAAGAGAAAGAAAGAACTTAACCATTATGGGGTTTTGGTTGTTCTTTTCACCTTTTTTTCCAAATATGATATAATGGACTCTGGTTTCTCCTTCCTGCTGAAAACCCAGAATAGGGAAAAACCTGGAGAAATAAGTGAGGCCCTGTTTCCTTTTTATAAAATCTTACTGGCAAAAGAATGAATTTAACCTTACAGGAACTCAGCAGTGTTTTGGCACTGTATTCCCTGAGGTCTTTCGGTTACCAAATAAATCAGTGCACACAAGAGCCAAAGAGCAAAGTGAAACTTAATCTCTACCTGCATGTCCAGAGCAGCCGCAGGCTCTGCTGATTAGTTTCAGCCCCGCAGTCACGTCCGCCAGGGCTGGGAGCAGATAACGCATGTTTATTTGATAGCCGAACCACATTGTGCTCTCATTAGCTGAGAATGATTCATGAGCTCCGAGAAGACTTTTCCAACTCTTTGTAGCAGCTAAACCATGCCTGCAGTCCATGTGAACCCTGGGCTCATCTTAAAAACAACCTTCCTCATTCCACGCCCTGGAACTCTTCTTGGTACAATCGCATTTACTATTTTCACTGTTTGTCCCAGCACTGCAAGTGGCGGCTGTCCCAGCCAGGAGAAGCCACGGGAAGGTGTTTAGGCCCCAGAAGCCTTGCAAAATAGTAAAACAATGACAAAAGAATTTCGTTTTACAGACAATTTAATATTTGTAATTGCAAATAGGTACAGAATATCAAGGCTCCTTAGGAAATTTCTTATAATGAACTGTGCTACATTCCCAGGCTTAAAAAATTTTATATGGATTCTGATTTTCCAAGCTATTGTGAGTTGCAAGTTACTAAAGCTATAGAACAGTTTTCAGTGTTTAAGATACATGTAATTACTCCAGGAAAATGGAATACTGCAATAAAAAGACCTTGAAAAGCTATTAGTGTAACCATAGGTCCCAATTTGCATTCTACAATAAGCCACAATTCAGATGACAGTTCATCTACAATGCTGGCATATAAATAAGAAGAAAACATTAAAAGGCTTTCCTTTTAAAAGTGTTTTTCCTTTAATATGGAAGCTTTCAGAAGTCAGCAATAACTTGAATTGCTGTTACTCGAACTTTAAAGCTAGCTTATTTGAGAAAAACCTGTTGAAGAATTGTTCCTTTCTGGAGGTGGATAGAATATAAATTTGTGGATAAACTTCGTAATATTTGTCTTTTGCTAAAACATACCAAATGTTTGGTTCCCTCCCCTGATACAGTGATAGACTGAGGGCATTCCTCTCACAGAGCCAGCAAACTGAGGAAGGTAAAATGAGGATGAAAATTGCCAAAGACTATATAAGAAGATGCCAATTAACTCGGATGAGGGAATTCAGTGTAGATGTAAATATCGTTGGGCAGAAAGGAAGATGTTCCCAATGTTTCTGTGTTGGAAACGCACACTGGCAAAAATGGGAACCTCAGTGACACGTTATGAAAAGCAAACATGGAGTTAGGAAAGAAATTACCAAGTTGCAGCAGTAAAATCGAGACAGTGAAAGACAATTTCATAACAATGATCAATTGCGTTGGGCTTTGCAGGGGGGGAAAATGATAATTTGGAAGTTGTTGAATGGTTGGAGAGCTGTTTTCCACGGAGTGTATATGGCTTTTCTACCCACTGATCTCTCAGAATCCGAAATGCTGGGCAGCTGTACCTGCCCGGGAGCCGGGGCTGTGTCCGGCTGGCCTGGGGCGCTCCCAAGCGCGGGCTGGTGTTGACCTCTAGTGGCTGTCTCGGGGACCTTGGGGTGCGGCCAGCGGGCTGGACAGGTCACTCTGCTCCCAGTGCATCGCTCCGTGAGCCCTGTAGGGAATACCTGGGCACAAACTCATGCTCTGCGTTTAATCTGCTGATGGCTTATGGGGACCTTTTCCCAGAGTGGGTTTGTTTTCCACACGACGTGTTGCAGCTGTCTGCTCTAGAGCAATAAAAGCCCTAAAAAAAAATCCCTAATTCATGTCTTCGTGGTCTCCTTGCCCTCTGTGAGCTTCCTTTCGTGATAGCCCCAATGTTCCTGGGCCCTTTGACATGACGAGGAGCAGTCCTCGTTCCTCAGGAGCATCTCGGGCAAGGCTGCTCAGGAAGGAGAACAGGACGTGCCTGAGCTGAGCTCTCCCCAACCATTGCACGAGAAACCAGAATGAGACAATTTGCAATGCATATTTTAGATCTGCACTTCTCTTTCAGGGAAGGCATTAAAATTTTTATTGAGGTGGCACGAATTTCTGACCATCTCACATGCTTCTGTGAAGCAGCTCTTTCTGGAGCTCTTTCAGAAACCTGTAGTGCTTCCTGGTGTTTCTGGCAGCGCAGGCAGAACCAAAGGGTCTCTTGTGACCCTTGTGTGGGAGTGACAGCTGTTCTACACAGTGGTGGCCCCAAGGGAGCCCTCGTCATGGCATTGCCAGGCTGAAGCTGGAGGTTGGCTCTGTTCCTGGGTCACAAAGCAGACGCTCAGCCTCACTAGAGTCTGTGAAGGCTGTCAGAGGGTGGCAACGTTCATCCCAAACCTTATCTCATAATTCAGCTGTAATTGAATCCAGCCCCGAGAGCCTCGGTTTGGAAAATGAGAAATGGGCTCTCTTACATCTCTAACCAAAAGTGGGCATAAATAATTGATAATAGATCAAATTTGCTGAAATGTATAAAGGATGTCATCTGTCTTCTTGCCAGCTGTTATGCTGAATAACCGAGAGGTTTTAGTGGAGACAGATGACAATGTTTAACATCAGATGCTTCATGCACATTGTTCTTATCATTGTTTGTCGTTTGGAAATTGTGCTGGGGGCTAAGGGAGATTAACAATGGGAAAGTGAGTACCAGGGAAACCAATCGAGCTCTCTGAAATGGAAGAAAATGGAATACTGTGTCTGGCACATGTCACAGCAGCCCTGAGGAAGCTTCAAAGCTTGTCCTCCAGCTGGGAGCCTGCTGCTGCAGGGCCTGCAAGGCTGCTGAGCTCTGGTGCCTTCCTCAGCCATGCCCAAGCTCCACTCTAGAGAAACTGCAGTGCCAACATCACTGATCTTTTGAAGGGAATGCAGCTCTTCACTGGGCTTAAAGGTGCTTAAAGCCGCAAAGTAGCTGAACTACAGATGATGTGCCTGATAACTTGTATTTTTTTCTGTTATACCACTTGGCTTAAATAAAAGATTTCCTCTTCTCACACTTAAAGAGTGAGGTGTGGAAGATCATGACTGCTTGGATAGGAGTATGAGTGTGATACAATTTAATGTCAATGAAATGATGAGGCAATTTCCTCTCTTCTTGTTGGCCTTTCCCTGCAATTAGAAGCTGTTTTATAGCTTGATTTCCATGTGTAGTTTAGGGGCTCATGATCTTAGATGATAGGAATCAAACATTTTCCATGAGCATTGTTTGGTTATATTTGATCTCATTTGCAAATTAACAGCCGATATTCAGCGTTTCTGATCTTAATCTCAACTAACACATTCTTGAGCAAAGAGCTGCTAGTTCGTGGCTTTTGTTTATGGTGGTCTGTATCACAGCAGTGTCTTCTGCTTTCACCTTGTGATTCAAGACATCAGCTCAGCGGGTGAAATCCCAGCTCTTGAAAACCATGGTAAGAGTCCCCTTTGCATGAGCTGATTGGATTTCAGCGTTTGGCTTGAACAGCTGCTGTAAAACTTTTCATGATACATTTACCCTTTCCAGCTTCTGCCATTAGACAGAAGCTGGCATGGAAGACTCAAGCTTGTTTGTTAATTGATAAGCAGACTGTTAAAAGTGCTTGACTATTAAAAGTGAATTTAAAAAACAAATGCAAGAAGGTGATGGCAAATTCATCTAGCTGAAAAGCACATCTTAAGGATGGGGCTAGTTTTGTTTAAACATGAGGCTTGCAACCTGCGTTGCTCCATCATCAGCGATGGGATGTTCTTGTTGCCCTCTGCTGTAAAGAGTTTTGCTCTCATAAATGTCAGAGTTTGTGTTTACAGAAGGGAAAAAAAGTGTGATTGTTATTTCTGTGGTCTGATTCTGGCAGGCTGCCTTCCTAGTATGCAATCTGGGTTGAAACCAGAAACCTTGAACGTTGTAACACATTTGTTGACTTCTGCTTCCAGTGCTTTTATTGCTTCTTTAACAGGTGTGCATTCAAATGAAAACAATGTTCTTTCAAAGCCACAGCTGCTGTTTTCAAGAGAAAGCTAAAAGATAATTGTAGACAAACCTGTATTTTGTGTTTATTAGTAACAAAGTCACAGTTCTGGAAATCTTTGTGAAACTTGTGCTGCATTTAATGTTGCTTCTGAAGCTGTCTTCTTAGAATATGCAATTATATAAACCCAGGAAACAGACAAAGGGGGGAATGGCGCATAATCAGATTAATTTCTGTATGTTGTTGGAGTTATATTGCTGGAGATGCTCTGATCAGAGAAACAGGCTAAAGAAATGGCGAGAAATTTGTACATCAGAGGTGTACAGGTACTGCTACTTCCTCTTATCTCCCCCTGCTGTGTTCCATGACTGATATTGCAAAGCACAGATTTAACCAGGGGAAGCTTCATTCACCCCTTTGCAAACACTAATATCATAATAATCAACCCCCATGCAGTATCATTATGTATCTGAAACTTGCACGAGGAATACCTTTTGTACTGAAAATAATTATTTCTTAACTTAGATGCCAATCACTTCTGGTCTTTCTAGCTGTGGGATATCTCATGGATGAACTGGAGTCTCCCAAAACTATGGAAATAATCACTGTGTAAGTTTGAGCTACGCTACTTTTCAATGTCACAATTTAGGCTGGTTTAAAGTGTTTTCAGAGTGGTTTAAAGTGTTGCGCAAAATTTGCATTCTCTTTTCATTTTGAAGAAACATTCTAGACATCCTAATCAATGGCTATTAGTACGTCTTATGTGTAACAGTCCTTTGTTCATGGTTATATTCAAGTACAGCTTCCCTAGCCTGTAAAAATTTTTTGTATTTATTCAGAGCAGCAAAACCCTCATACTGCTCTTGAATATCACTGAACACATCTCTATCAGCCTCAGTTTGACTTAGTCTATCTTCCTCTTTAAAAAACAATAAAATGTTGTTATTCAATAGTCTTTTTATATCCCAGGCTGTTAAACAATGGTCTAATGAGGAAAAAAGTTGTGCCAAATGATTACCTAATTTGTAAAACTACTCCAAACAAGCAAACAAACAAACAAACATCTGTTGATTCCTTGCCTGCCTATTGTGTTACATTACAGTGGAGCACTTGTTTTTGTGCTTCATTTTCTTTTCTTTATTTCATGGGCAAAGGCTGGAAGGAGTCATATCTCTGAGCATGGTGCAATACACAGCCAAAGCAATATTCCCACCACTTAATGGAAACAGCCAGATGCTGAAATGCCTGCTTGACTGAGGTGGGAACGCTAAAGTTCACTTCTTGTCCTTGGAGGGGAAACATTTGGGGAGAAATCCAAACTAGATGAATTAAATAGCAAATCTCCTGTGGAGAGGCTGTTGGTGTTTAAAGTCAGAATTCTGTTGACAGTAACAAAATAATGTATTTTTGGGGGGCTTTCCTCGTTTTGAACAAAGACATTTTCACATTTAATTGGTTCTTTTGCCAGGTAGACTTCAATTGCAGTGAGACATTTTGTTAATGCAGATGTCGTTGCATGTTTTGTATATCCATGTCCTTGAAGTGTGGTTGTTATAGCAACAGGCTTAACTATTAAACAGGTTTTAGTCTTATATCTGCTGCACAGAAATAAGTTAATTAGGTTTTTGCAGCATCTTTAAATATCATGCTAGCTAGTAAAAGAGATGAGTATCACTTATCTCCCTTAGTATATTAGCTATGGGGTATTATTTTTTCCCCAAAGGCATCATCTCTAAAATGGGTGTGTTATTAGTCTGTCTAATTTTTTTCTGCATGAGAAAAAAAGGTGGGAAAATAATATTTAATCTACATATGCAGTGTTAAAATGTGCAAAAATGGTTACATTTCAAAGAGCTCACAACCTGGATAATTTCAAAACCTGAATTCCAACTGTAGCCTTTTATCATTGAAAGTCTCAGCCAAACTTTGCACCTGCACTTTATATTTCCCTGCTCAGTGCTAGCTATCACTGCCATCACAGTGCTCCAAGCCTGTTCTGCAGACTGTTCTCAGCAAGGACAGAGTTAGACAAACAGTCTGGTGAAATGGGTACTTTGGAGATTCTCTTTTGGATCTGCTTTTCCCTTAAAAAATTTATTGAAATTAAACTCTGCTGTGTCAGCTCTCAGCCCAAAATTTACCTATTAACAGAATTAAGTGCATTAGAATCTGGTTGTGGGAGTGATCTAAAATCTGTTTTTCCCCTCAAGCATCAGGATACAGGAAGGGGAAGGTGGGGGAGTGAAGGGAGAAACTTCCAATTTCTGTTTGCATCAAGAGATGTTCCCCAGACAGGAATGATGCAGCTGTGGAAAGCTTTTTCCAAGGGGGGCCTGCAGCAATGCTGAATTCCTGTGGCTGCCTCTGAGCAGGAGCTCAGGTGGGGCTGTGCACGCTGTGGGGTTGGGGCACCCCTGGGGAAGGACAAGCCCTGTCCCTCTGTGTCCCTGTGTCACAGGGACACAGGCAGCCTTTCCTGGCTCCTGGGCTGCTCCCATGGGCAGGTGATGGGGGGCAGGCACAGGGATGGGGAGCAGAGCTGTGGTGAAATGCAAGGTTCAGCCATCAGAAAAAGGGCACTGAGAGGTGCTGAGGTCCTTTCTGCAGGCAGCAGAACCTACTCTTAGGTACTGCAGCTCCTGGGCTTCCATCTGGCATCACCTTTCAGAGGCCTGGGCTGTTTTCTGGGTTACAGGGTTTTGTTATATTTGGGGTTTTTTTCTATTTCTTCTTCCATTGAGACTTCTGAAAAAGGAAAATGCTGTTCAATGTGAAATAATTACTTGAGCTTGTACTGCAGTGTGTATAACAGCTTCTGTTGTAGGGCCTTTTGAGACAGCTTTGTTGTTATTCTGTCTCTGGGAGTGAAGCATTTAACTTCACCAGCTATGGGATATTGCAACATCTTGATACCAAGCCTTGTGACTAAAGGTTTGCCTTGGATCCCACATCTGAAAAATGCAATGAGGGAAGCCCTTCACAGACCTGGGGAGGGCTGGAGAGGTGGGGGTAGCAGAAATGAAGGGAGAGGGGAGAAGAATTTGGGGGTATCATTTTTTAAATTAAGAAACCTGATGTTTAATTATTTCAATTACTATAGTCATGATCAGATCAACAAGTTAGGAAAAGAAATTTTGCATTACAATGAGATAACTCCCAGTTCAAAAAGAACAGCAAGAGTTGTAGCTGTGTGTGCATTTTAACATCTTATTTGCCCATGGCACCGTGGTAATTGAGTGTACGCAAATGATCTGAAATTAAATTTGCGTATTTTTGCACAAGTTAAATGTGTGGGTTTTTCTGGTACATATGGCCCGGAGCCGCACCAGATACTGACAGTCTTGTTACTAGGTAGTATTGATCTATTAGGTAGTATTGATCTACAAGAAATGTGAATGATATTGATCAATTCTAATTAATTTTTTTTCATAAATTAACTTTCCTTCAGTAAACTTCTATGCTAAGAAGTAGTAATAGGGGATCTATTAAAGCTTGAAGGACTATATATTTACTCTTGTGGCAGAGTGCCTGCAATGTATCTCAGTAATTGTGTACCAAAATCAGCAATTTTGCAGGGTTTGAATGGCTATAACTCATTGATTGTCATGTGCATCACCCAAATCTTTCTAGGGTTAAGTTACTGAATCTACAGTCCAGCTTTTAATGGTAAGAGGACAATCAGTCTTCTGTGACTATGTGTTTGGTTTGAGGGGAAAATGAATCTAGGGGGAAAGAAGCAGCTTTTTTTTTTATTTTCTATTTTACTTGGGTTAAAAATAGAAATCTCAGTCGTGCCTTTAATGACTGTCTGCAAATTGATGCCATAAGTTTGTCAATAGCCAGCTTAAAAAGCAGGCTTTGCCAGAACTCATGTGATACACTTGCACAATATGACCTTTTATTTTTAAAAAGGTAATTTTCAGCTCAGCTTCCAGACCCTGGAGCTCCTTGGTGTCAGAACTGTGTAAGATTTGTTTTGCAAATCTCTCTGCATCTCTCTCGGCCCATTACTTCCCTGTAGCCCATTTTACAGACAGGTGTGGTAGCTGGATGTTTCTTTTCCTCCCCATTAATGGGCTCCTAGAAATCAGGCCACCCTCCCGAGCTCTCCTGCCCGCTGGGCTCAGCAGCACCGTGGCTTTGCCTGCATCACCTCCACTCTTCACTGGTGATGTGCTGCACATCTCTGCCGGAGGAGCCTGGAAATTCCACATTGCAGGGGCAGCTCCTGGGGTTTGAAGGGAGTCCTAGCCTGGAAATTCCACATTGCAGGGGCAGCTCCCGGGGTTTGAAGGGAGTCCTAGCCTGGAAATTCCACATTGCAGGGGCAGCTCCCGGGGTTTGAAGGGAGTCCTAGCCTGGAAATTTCACATTGCAGGGGCAGCTCCTGGGGTTTGAAGCGCGTCCTGCTCTCAGGCTGGTACCCAAGGCAGCCCTTGCCATCCCAAACCTGGGGGTGCAGGAATCCTGCCTTGCTCCCACGTGCCCTCAGGCAGCAAAATCCATCTCCCACCAGCTGTGACGGTGATTCAGCAGGAGCTCGGCTGACTCATTTAGCTACAGAGGAGATTAAAATCAATTCCTGCTTCGCAGAACGACAAGCTGCCCTTTCATGTCACATTAATCTACAGCCGGGGCTGGGCTGATGAAAAACAGCCCAGAGTTGTTAGCGCAGCCACGAGAGGGAGCCCACAAATTCTGGGAATGAATGCCGCTGGGATTTATGGAAATGGACCAATATAAGGGTTTAAATTTCGTTATTAGAAACAGCTGATTCTTGATTCAAATCAGTTTATTTTGTCCTTTATTAAGTTTGGTTTTTTCCTGAAGTTGTCTGAAGGTGTTAGCAGATTGAACTTACAAGTTGAGGCGACTATATTGAGGCTTCATTCGTGATCATTTTGTTTGTTGTACTTTGGTTAAAATTTAACCAAATTCTGCTCTTAGGAAAAAAAAACAAAAAAACAAACCCTGTAAAATACTGAAACATTCAACATGGCCACTAATTGCGCTTTGTCTCACGTAGCATTTACATCGTAACCTTCCTTTCTGTGTAAATGGACTATACACACAAACATAGGGGAATATGTGCAAGGCTACTTCCATTTCTTTTAAGCTCCTATGGAGCTACAGAGGAAAGACTAAACTCAAAAGGCACACAGTCTTTGTCTTTTGTAATGTGTTACAAAACAACTCTCTGGAGAGCACAAGGAAAAGGCTCTTACCAGCAAAACCAGCCACTAATTGGTGGACAATAGAGGGATTTTTGTCCCCAGCCAGCAGGAGCTGCCCATCATAGACTGGCCTCAGGTCTATGTGACATTGGAAGCAGCAATGCAGCTTGTATCCCGTGTTACATCACTCTGAGGAACTGTAGACCAACATATATTCTGTAAATTATAGCCAACATTTAATCACATCATAAGAAATTGGAAAAAGACCCAACCAACAAAAACCAAGCCTGAAACTTTCCAAACAGCAGAGAGAGGCTGTGCTGCTGGTATGCTGAAAGGAATAATTTCTCATAATTACAATTTAAAACTTGGGAGGATTTTTTGTTGTTTGTGGGGACTTTTTTCCTCCCTCCTTTTTTTTTCATGTACAAGCAAGCTGAGTGTTTCTCCAACACCATATACATTTCTTGGGGGATCTTAGAACGGAAAAAACACTTGAAGGAAAAGAGTGCAGTAATCCTCAACGTTTCATGTAACTCTGGAAACATTTTCAAGGGCTTTTTTTTCTTCCAACTTAAGTCTCTAGAAGTCTCTAATTGGCTTCACCCTGAGATTATTCCCATCTATGAGTCTGATGTATTTGCCTCTGTGGCATTCCCAGTTTGCTCCTTGTTTGCAGTGGAGCTGAGGAGCTGGCTGGTTTATGAGGGATTCCCAGCATGATGATGTTCCTCTAACGTCCTGTAAAGCAGGAACCCTCTTGGAGCTATAGGTCGATTTATTGAACAGTTGGGAAGATGCCTTAAAAGCATTTATTTCCTCTGACTGCAGCTCCCACACAAGTCAGCAGGCTCATTAAATAACCATTTGAATGATATACACTTGGGGGTGTATTTCCCCATATCCTGCCCATCCAAAAAAAGATTCTAAACATGCTTTAGTTTGATGTGGCTAAAGATTCTGAAGTAGGATAAAAGAAGGCAGGGTTCCCACTGGCTGGCAGCAAAGGAAGAGAAGGTGGGTGTTCCAAGAGCTGAGCAAAGCTTGAGAAAGCTGCAGGAAAGACTACTGAGGTTCAGCCAGTCCTCTCATATCCTAAGGCCTTGACCAGTTCATCTGCCCAGGCAGAAACTCGGGTTGGTCTTACATCATGTTGTCTCCGAGATGAGGTAACACTCACCAGACGTGGGATGTCCCAGGGTCTACGGACCAGAATAGTCTTTCCTTTTCCATACCTCAGGTTGCCTTAGTGAAATCATGGATACAGCTTTTTCCAGCCAGTTTCCTGGGGCCCAACCCCCTTGCTACTTCTCCTATGCCTCTATGGTGACTTCACGTGATTGATTTTAGCTGCCTTCCTGAATTCATCCCCTCCATTAAGCAGATTCCCATACAGTTTTTCCCAGTCAGATCTGAGGTCTGCACAGGCTATGTTGGATTTGCTTTATGCTGTGTAATCTGTACTCCCCTTTGCCTCATTCCAGTGAGGCTGGATGATATGGCAGAGAGGATCCAGGTTGCTGTTACATTGTCACTCAGGATTGACTTCTGCTGACTAACGCCTAAGAAATTGCATGAACTTTTTATGAAAAAAAATGTGCCATATCGATGGAATTTTCAATCTTGTTCAAATGTCAGGCAATCTGCTTGCAGAAATTAACGTTCTCATCTCTTGACTCCTCAACCTTAATAACCAACCTTTTAAAACTGAGATTACTCATTTAAATCCAATTGGAAAACATGGTGATGGTAAGGACAAAAATGTCAAAGAAGCTGGAGAGCTGAGTTATATTTGCCAGACACATTAGGCTTTGAAATCTGATCATTTCCTGCCGATTACAAGTTTGGAGCTGTTTGTGGAGATCAGTTGTATTGGCCTAGATGCTACAGTTTGATATGAGCTCTTGTATTTCCTTGTGAAATGTGCCATTAGGATGGAACATGTTGTGCTCCTCTGTTTCTGGTTGCTAAGTACCCATTCTTCACAGCTGTACCTTGAGGTAGAAATTTAATAACCCTGAGATGTTTACTGTCTCTCCTACAGAGCTGCAAGATTTCTAGTAATAGGAAGGAGTATGTAACCTTACAGTCAAACAGTACTTTAATCATTTGGATAGAGGCATATTATGGGCAGGTTTTCCAGCTGGAGTGGTATGTGTGTATAGAAATTAACTCATGTTGGCTGGTTTAGGTGTTGGTCTAGTATTAATGTGACCCCTTGGGAAGTGAACTTTTGCAGACAAATACTGTACTGGAAGGAAAGGGTAGGATAGACAAAAAAAGTGATTTTAAATTCTAAATTGCTATCTTTCCTGAACTAATACCTTATATCTCTGAAGATGGCTTGCCTTGAAGCTTAAGATGTGAGCAAATATCCATGCTGTTATGTAGTAATACTTTTTAAAACTCTCCAGTTATCTCTCTGGAAGAAAAAGATATATCACTCCTATTACAATGAATGCAAGGGATCCATGCTTTTGGATCTGAGGAAAGCCTAAAAGCCAGCTACAATTTATGTTCTGTTTCCGATTATGAATTCTCTCGACCATAGCTGTGGTGTTGTGGAATTTTCAGCTTTTACATTGATGGGGACTTGGCACATCAGAGCAGAAGGTATCTGCTGGTTTGTTTTCTCAGTTGCTTGGGGAGATACAGAGAATACCTGTGTGCCAGACAAAATAGAAACCTGTCATATAAGGCTCCTATTTGTTGGATGAAATCTTTGCCCTGCTTCATAAGATGCTGATGACTTTGATACCTTTTCCCATTCATGGCAGGGAGGTTGGAACTAGATGATTTTTAAGGTCTCTTCCACCCCAAATCATTCTATATTTCTATGATTCTCTGATTTCCTGGCTAGAAAATTATAAAGGTTTGCCTCCCCTTTGTACCTTCATGCCTTGCCCTTGTGTTTCTAGTGAGCTTAGACAAGAAGCCCACTTGCAAAACTTGGAAATCCAGACATATTCACATGTGGGGCTGTCCAAGGACATTCTAGTTTGAACTTGCCTTTGCCTAGATTCTCATCTGTGACAAAGATGCAGTTTATTTCTCTCCTACATATTTGCAGTAATGTCTATTGCTAATGTTCCAAATTAAATTAGAGCAAGTTTGCACATTTTGGTTTGCCTCAAAATCAGGATGACAAAATAGCTCCCTAAAGGAAACAAGAGGGATTTTTTTGTTTTGTTTTTTAAGACGAAATGAGAGAACAAAGGGCTGTCTTGCAGTGCAGGGATCTGTAATGGAAGAAGCCCAAATTGCCAGAAGGAGGAAAATGCAGTGCTCCAAAGAGAATGAGACAATTGTTCTTGATGAGCTGTGCATTAAACATGACTGTCTTCAAGCAGAATCAGAATCAGCACATGTGATATTTGAATTTCAGTAGAGTACTCTTCCATTGTTTACCTGTGTTTTATTTTTCCTCTCAGGCCTTTCTATCTCATCTGAAGAGCTTGGGATTTTTTTGGAAATCTGACAATGAGTTCCCATTCCCGTTGTTATTAAGCACCTCAGAATTACAGGAATCTATATAGGAACACTGTGCTCCTTCACTTTTTGTGGATAATTAACTGCCTCAGCTATATTTGGACTTCTTTTGAACTGCAGAATTATTTACAAGAACGATAGATGATCAAGTATTTTTAAAGAAAGTTTAATAATAATGTACATCTATGGGTAGCAACTAAATTCTTAATTTCCTGACTGGGTTTGCTCCAGTGTAGGAGTATAATTTTGCTGTCTAAAGTGGGATATTGTGGTGAGCATGCAGTTTGTCATCAACCCTCCATGAAGCGGCTGTGTTCAATACTCAATATATTTTCTAAGGACCCTGTCCTAGGGAAGGTTATCAAAGACTTTTGCAGGGCTGTCCTGTGTCTCAGAGGAGGGGAAATTCATGGTGTCTTTCCTCTCACTGATCAAGTTCTTAATCTTCAGAAATCTTTGCAAGAACTTATGATAACCTGAAATGGTCCCACTTTGGGTGATTTGGTGAGATGTTTTACATCTCAGAATAGGTTGAGCACTTCCTTTCCCCTGAAACAGCATCTAAGCTTTAGTTGGAGATGAGATAATAATTAAGGTGATCTTTCCCACTGCAGCAATCAAAGCAGCTTTTCAAGCCCCTTTTTAAAGTACTGTCTATAAAGCTCATAAACACATCAAAGAGTTGAAAATAACTACTGTTGTTTCCTTATTGCTTTTTCTCCAGTGCTTTGAATTGCATCCTCTAATCTCCTGGATGTCTGCTCACAAGCCTTTCCAACAAATGTCCCTTGTGCTCTGTTAAAAACACTGCTTTACCACCAAATCCTCACACCTCGCTGTATATTATAATATCTTCATTACAATAGCTTTAACTGGAATTTGTAGCTGATCTTTGAGGCTTCCCTGCAGAATCAATGACTTTTTCCTATCAAAATCAATTGTTTCCCAAAGGCTTCCTTCCCTTGCTGGGAATTCAATGCCACCACAATGAAACTGATTCGTTAATTAATTCCTTTGCCATTTTGTTGGTGGATTTTTCTTTCAAGGTGAACTATGTTGCTTAACTCACAGATGCAAATGGCAAGCAGGGTGGACCCCTGCTTTGTTTATTCTCTGGGTGTGTGGGAAGAAAGAGCAGATGTGTGGGTCCTGAGAAGCTCATGTTGCCTAAGGCCACACCTGATTTTCAGCACAGGCCTGGGCCAGGGGTTAGAAACTGGGAAGAAAGGAGAAGACATTTCAGCTGAATAACTCATTTATCTTCTCTGTGTTTACCTAACTACTGTGCAAAAGCCAGGCAAATCTACCATATAATCCTCTCTAGAGAGAGATGCAAAGAAGAAAGATGGGTGTTAGGCTGTGAATAAAAAGGAACAGTGGCTTGGAACAACCCAGAAGTGTTTACCCACTCCACACAGCAGAGATAAGAACAAAAGTGATAAAGAAACCTAAATCCCACATCAACAGCACAATATTAGAAGGGTGATTAAGATTACAGACCTGAGGGAATGTACGTTGCAATAATGAAAGTGGAGCACCTGAGTTTTAGGCTGCCCAGGAAAATGGGCAGGTTGGGCTGACCTGTGCAGGGTCTGATGGAGCAGAGGAGCACAGACAGATCCCAGCAGTGCTGGGATGCTGTGCAGGTGCCCTGCCTGGAGCTGGAGCACAGGCTTGCCTGGCATCTGCAGTTTGCCCCATGGGTAGTGGGGCAGCCCTGTGACAAACAACCAAGCAATGGCAGCAAAAGGGCACTGCTTTGGAGCCAAGTAAGTTGGGATTCATATCTTGACTTTTGGTTTGTCTTTTCCCCTAAATTCTACCCCATGTCTGCAGAAATGGTTGTGTTTAATCAACCTGTGCATATTCCAGTGCCAATAGCTGTTCATCAGCTTCTTGGCTCCTATATACAAATCTACACATGCCGTACCCTGGTCAGCTCCATTTATAACTGAATGCTACAATTAGCTAATTCATTAATTAACCTGAGGATTTGTGCCTCTGGTGACATGCTTTAGCTTTGCTGTTCAAAGGAGCAACAGAAAACTGTTCAAATTCCTAAGGAGGCTGGAGTAAAACCATTCTGAAAATCTACTTTCCAACATTTACTATGTCCTTGAAGGATGAATTGAGGCCGGTTGGCAAGCTTTTCTCCACAGAGATGACAAAACTGATAACATTTCATAAGCTCCCACTCTGTATTTCTGTTTCTTGTCACTATTCTTGGAAAGCAGATTTTTTATGGGTGCTAATTATACCATTAAAATGCCAAGTATTCATATCTTCTCTAAGAAAATTCTGTAATGCACACACTCACTTACACTTCTCTGGATCCCAGCGATGTGCTGGTGGGTAGGTGTGACCCATAATGAATGAACACTTGCAGTCTGTCTAAATTAAGGAGAGCAGACTAAAGCAAAGATGATGTAAGAAGCATGGCATACTCTCTCCTCCCTCCCCTGACTGGCCAGGCTTGAGTAAGCTCTCAAGACCAAGAGGACATTCCCTGAATGCCCAGTCGTGTCCTGTCATGGAAAGGTTAGAGGTCTCTTGTGCTACAGAACATGTGTACATGTGTACATGTGTACATGTGTACATGTGTACATGTGTACATGTGTATGTGTTAGGCCCACAGCTTGAATGGAGCTATTGGATTTTGTGCTTTCCTCTGTTTTGGAAGAAATTATGCAAGCAAATTTCTTATTCTTTGTACCACTTCTAAAGTCTGGTGTAAAATAATTTTCAACATCATCAGACGGGTAGGATGTGCTTCCAGTTCTCAGGATTGTCTCAAACAAGGCATGGCATTTTGTGTCTCTAACCCAAATGGTTTTAGGTCCTGAATTAGAGTCAATTGTAGTTGCCTACTCTTCAGTCCCTGACTTACACCTGGCTGTTAAAAACTGAAGATTTTTCTGCAGACCTGTCCAGTAAAATGGGTCGTGAAACAATGCCAGATAAACACCTTAATATGGGCCTATGAGGTGTTTCAGCTATTTTGATAGGCTTATGACTGAAGCCTTGATTTGCAGCCCTGTTTGTGATGCAGACATCCCCTTCAGATCTGGCTTTTCCATTTCTCATGTAGCTCTCTTGTTGTTCTGTGCCTGCAGATGGAATCCCTCATTTGAGGAGATGGAAACACACATGAACAAATGCTATGTAGTGATGTAACAAGGCTGTTTAAAATAAGCTATCACATCCACAAGCCTGGAAGATGATTTGGATTGAGACAACGGACCCAGATGCCTGTGAGCTCCATCTTTCAAAACAAAGAGAAGTTCGTACAAGGTCTCAGGAGCAAAGAGCCTGAAGGTAAGCCCATCACTGACTACAGAGGGGCCACAGGACCTTCCAGCAAAGGGGCAGGGAACAACAGCCTGTTAACAGCAGTGTCTGTATCTCTGGAGAGTGTTTGCCATTTCTTCTTGAAACAAACTTGAACACATGAAGTATGAAAAATTACAATTTGATCTATTAAATGTGTATATAACGGTTAGATGTACTTAATGACCTGCTGTCTCACTCCACACCATGCCGAGAGCAAACAGCAGGTCACAGTGGCTGGAGAGGGCTGGAGGGGAACAAGTGTGCAGCCAATTGCTGTGCCAAAGTGGGAGTCAGACTGTCCTGCTGGAGCTGCAGCCAGCCTGCCCTCCCAAACCTGTCTCTGCTTTGCATCCAGCCTCCCTTGTGGTTCCTGCTGCCCTTGCTGCTCTGCAATGGCACATGGTGTCTTGTACCAGGCACAGAACAAAGCATCTGCTGCGAGAGAAACATCGAGAAAGCAGGGCATTTTGAAACTCCGTGCCGTTAAAAACTGCTCAGCTGCTACCCAGCAAGGTGCAAAGGGACCCTGTCCTTTAGGATGAAAAGCACGAGTCAGCACAAGGCACAAGGGCAGTGTGGAGAGAAGAAATATTGTGTTTCATTGACGTTTCTGGGTGAGTCATTCCCCCTCGGGCTGACGCAGCACCAAACACTGCTGCACACCCCAGAACATGTCCCAGCTCTCAGCAGCCCTGCTGGGGCTGCAGGGTGCCCTGGTGGCTCACGGTGGTGCCTTGGCCATCAGCTGTGCCGGGGAGTGTGGGGGCAGTGGGTCTGGCCCTGACCTCCTTCTGCAGCCGAGCCCTTGGCAAAGTCCTGCTGACATCTAGCTGGAGCCCGGCTTTTCTAGAATTTACTTGAAAAGCTTAACAGCAAAATGCCCAAACGAGACAGGAAAATCTTTTTGTGATGTGTAGACGTGCTGCTGCTCGTTCCAAGAGCCGATCTGGATCTTTCCCATTTGCTGTCTGCATCAGGCTGCAAATCCCTGCCCATCTCCTGAGCAGCAGGAGCAGCTCCAGCTCCTCAGCACTGCCGTTGCCATGGCTTTGCCCCAGTGTAAATGAGATCACAAGCTGGCTACCTGCCACTGTATATGGGTTTTTGTGAGAACTGGATTGTGCTTGTCATTGTTTGCTTGGGTGTTTCTTCTCCAGCAAGGTTAACAATAGCACTACTCACAGAATCCTCACCTTGAGAAAGATGTGGTGTTGATGTTTCCTTTAAAAGGGAAAACTAAAGGAACTTAAACAAATTAGAGAACCAAACAGTCCCTAAATTTGGACACCGTGTCTCAGGGTGTGTTTTCAATGGTTTTGCCTTCAGTGAGATGTCTAATAACTTCTGTTAGCACTTGGCTAGTCAGAGCGCTGGGAGGCACAAGGTCCAAGATCAGTTCTCCAAACCTGCCATCAGTAATTCTGGATAGATACCAGTAAATGGCTGAATCTTTTGATGCTGATGCTCCCCTTAAAAAAAAATAATTAAAAAATTTTAAAAAACCCCCAGAAAATACAGAAAAGAAAACCAAAACAACAACTGAATGTAGTTTTTATATTTTGGCTCTTTAGATGGCACTGATGAGGCCCTGATATGGCTCTGCAACAGCCCTCTACCAGGAGTACCTTGGGAAAAATCTGTCTGATTTTTAAAGCAGCAAGTGTATGAGTGAAGGTAGGTGATGTAGGTGTAGGCACAATTGCAGGAGACATATTTGATGTGCAAAGAAGTTTTTTCTATCCCTTATCCCCTTGTCTTATGTGGCAATGAATATTTTTTAGAACAGGACTTTTCCATTTTGTTTTGTGTAGCACTTACATACTGAATGCAGTATCACATGTGCACAGCATTCAGGACTCATATGCTATGAACTAAATTACGGGACTATCTGAACAAAAGCTACTCCTTTTAAAATGTTACAATGTCTTCCGAAAAAGTTAAAATTCAAACGCATTAATAGGTGTGGCACCTCTAGAATTCTTTATGTGAGGATGTGTCTTCCCGTAAGAGAGTTATTTTTTATTTTCACTATCCTTTTATGGAGGTTTAAATTATCTTGAGTTATTCAATAAAACCCACAAAATTGCTCTTTACGCAATTACTCAGAGAGAGAGTTCCATTATGTGACAGTCACACAGACACATAATATCCCTTTCATCAATAACTTTCTGCTACTTTTTTCCCACTAAATGTCTGAGAAAGTAAGGCAATTTCAAAATATCCCAATAGAATTATGCTGGCCTGGGTGCTGCTGATGCCAAGGGAAAAAGTCTGGGGATTTCTGCATGGTCCAACGAGGCCTATTTATTAGGGTAAATAATGTGGATGTGCCTCACCACCCTAACCAAAATTCTCTGACCTGACTTGCTTTTGTAATTTCAGAGCATCTGATTTCCTTTCTATCCTGAGCACTGACTGTCTGATGAGTGGTTTTTCCAGCAGTCTTACATGCAAAAGGTGATGATGGTGATGACATCAAGCATTTGAGACAGATTTTGTCTGAGGACTTGATGGATTTTGAGGAACACTAACATGTTTGATCTTGAGGGACTCAGGTTTGGAGTCTAGCTCTTATAGGTCCTGTAATTCCTAGACAGATCAGATTCTTCTGTCTCTTGATGTCTCTGTTTCCAGGCTACGGAAGGAAGAGATTTTTCCATTTCACTGGGGTACTGTGAGCATAAATATGTTAAAAAGTCGTGAAACACTCCAATAGTATGGTCATGGAGGCTCTATAGCAAGGATGGACAGAGAGCCAAGAAACCTTTCTACATGGCTCAATTTAGTTTTTGGGAACTAATGAGATGGAGCCAAGTCCTTGATGGTAAAAATCAGAAGTTTCACTGATTCATTGAGAATCAGGCTGGTTGAAAATTTTGCAGATATTTCTATGATTAGAGCTTCCTAGACATGAGAAGGAGACTTTCCTGTGTGAGTCTGTGTAGGGTGCATGAGCAATAGTAGGATTTCAGAACCTGTCTCCTCATCCTGGATTCCAGTGAGATGCTCCAACACAAACACCTGCTGTGCCTGGTCAATAAGGCCTCAGAGATGTATTAAGTCTTGAAAAGCCCACAGGAAGGAAAAAAAGGTTGAATATGTATCTACCTCTGAGAAAAATGGCATTTTAAAATACATCAAAGTTTTCTTCATGGAAGATTATGGTTTTATTTTTTATGTTTGCAGGTCGAACTATTTTCAGCCTAAAATCCATTAAAGGGTTTGCTGTGCTGATCTGGCTGAATGAATAGTTTAATGATAAACAGTCAAACATGGCAAGAAAACATGAAAAGCAGCAGGTGATGGTCCCCCAGCAAGGCTGTCTGAAGTCAGACTCAGTTTTGAAGTGCTCTTTAGGTTTTACTTTCCCTTTCTAGGAAGCCTTCTGGCTGGCAAGGAAGATTTTCTCTCTCAGAGCTGCCTGCAGCCTGGTTAAGGCCTGGCAGGTGGGTGAGGAGGGGATCTGCTCTTCCTTAGCTGCATCCGTGAACCCCATTTGCTTTTAATTCCTTCCTGCTAGGCAGGTTTCCCCTGGAATCCTAGTAAAATTGTTCATTTGGTACTCAGGCTGTGGAGAAAGTGTGAACCACATGCGTGGAAGCTGTAGGTTGCTGTGAATTTTCCCCGCACTACTAATGGAAATTCAGTGCTTGAGCCCAGTAGTGAAAGCTAATTTGGTTTCATAATTTTGGCAGAAAATAACGTGTTAAGAGAGCCAAGGTCATCTTGCCCTGTGATTAAAAAGCCTGTGAGGTCTGAAGAGGCGGTGGGGGATCTCTCCTGTCTTGCATGGAGACTTTCAGCCATCTGCTCGTGAGAGTTTGTCCTCTGCAGTGCTGCAACACGGCAGCTGCAAGATGAATGGGAATGGAGAAAAATGCACCTTATTCACCTTCCCCTGTGAAGAATCGGCTCCTTACAGCTGCACATTGGGGCAGAAATGGCACTGCTGATACCCTGGGTGCCTGCAAGCTCAGAGAACTTAATAGTGATGGAGAAGGAAAAAACAATATAAAAGGAAAAGTTAGAAGTCGTAGAAGGGAAGATGATCTGAAAATTTACATGCAAAGCAGGAATTATTCCTTATTTGAACCAAAAATATAAGGAACAAAGTTGCAATGTGTTTTCCTTTTATCAGAATAGAAAATATTTCCAAATGCGCTCATAAAGAACGACACTTTTATTTATTTATTTATGTTTCTTGGAAGAAGAAGAAAGCAAAACATTTTCAGGAGGCTATGAACAGAATAAAGCACTAAGGATAGGCTTTATACTGGATCACATTTCCAGGTTTTTTCATTCTGTAGATAAGCCAGGTCTTTGGAGTTTTCCTGCCTGCAGAAACCAAGCTCTGTGCTGCCTGTGCTGCCTTTGCCTGGCTCCCTGATGGCACACGTGGGTCTGCAGAGCTCCTTTCCTCTCCGGAAACAAAGGGCTGCCAGGCTTCCCTGCTCCACAGAGGAGACCCAGAGGGTACCCCAGGCTTGAAGGCAGTTCCATTTTCTTGAATCACTTGCACCTGAATGGAGCTACCTGAGCATGTGCCAGGAACCCATCCCTGAGAATTAGGCACTGCTCAGCCTTGGCACCTTACCCTTACTGTTTAGGTGGTGGCTGTTTCTTAGGAGCAACCATCACTTTTGACTTTGTATTAAGAATGTTCTAAGTCTTGAGACTTTTTCTCTTTGATGGTGAAGGATATGTTAGAGCTAGCCTTTGGAGGCGCAGACCACCTGGGCTCACCCCCAGAGATGACTGTCCCGCAGGCAGCAGAGCAGATAATGAAAAGCCCGGCAGGGAGGGCTGGAAGTGAGAGCAGCGCAGGTTCACAGTGAGTCACGATGCAATGCTGGTAGCAGCAGGGTGTGTTTGTGACAGGGTGAGTCAGAGCATGGAGGGATGAAGGCACAGCTTCTGGAGACTGGAAGTGGTGGTTAGTGCCTCGATACTTGAGACATGTCCTCGAGCTGGCTCTGCAGAGAGGAGGGAGCTGGGGAAGGTTTTGTTAGGACACTTGGCCTCCAGCGTGGCTGGACACAAGCAGGCTCCACACGGGAAGTGGTACCCCTGGCTTTAGCTCGGCTCGGGACCTGGGTTTCCCCTTGGTGAGGTGTTTGTACTTCAGTCTTGCTTTGTAGCACAGCGAGAGCTGGCTTGCTCCTGTCTGCAGAGCCAAAGTCAGCTATTTCCCTGAAAGAAGTGGAAAATTCAGAGCAACAGCCATACTGCTTTATCTGCCTGCCAAAGTAAAGCTTTTGGGAGCAGAAAGAAGCAGGCCTGGAAGAAGGATGATACAGAAGCAATAACAATGCTGTCCCTGATCCTTCACCACTTCTTTTACCACCTGGATGCTGCTTGATATGGAATTTGAAGTGCCAGCTTTTCTTGCTGCATTTCTGTGTGCCATCTCCCCTGTGGTGGTACAGCACTGAGGCATTGCCCCTTGACTCATGCAGCTGCTGATTTTCTCTTTACAGAATCCCTCCCACCGGAGAGGCAAATACTGATTTTTCTGATCAGTAAAAGAAATAGCAGTCAAGTGAAGATACAGCAGAAATATGTGACATGAGTAACTCTAGAACACCTCAGAAACCAGTACTCCCCGTAGGCTCAGATCCACCAGAGACCATTGCCCACTGACCAGTGAAGGTCACAAATGCTTGAGCAGGATGGGGCTGTGGTCAGGGTGTTCTTTCTCCATGGAGCTCACAGGGCTGTTCTCAGTGCCCTGAACCATTCTATTTGTTTCTCTTTCACTTCAGCAGAGTAACTCCTGAGCCCATGTTGAGATGCTCCAGCTCTCGTCCCCTCCCCATTTTCATCTGTGTTCCTCTTGTCACCCCACTGTTCCCATGGCCACCAACATCAAAAATCACCCTTGTCACACCAGTGGGTGCAATCTGTTTCGCTTGGGTGAGCTGGGGTCATAAACCAAGGGAACTTAATCAAAAGGTGATTTTGAAGTAGTCTCAAACAGTTTCCCAATGCAGCCTTTTCCCCCCTGCCCCACACCCTGTTTCTGCTGGAAAGGTAAGTTGGGGAGACAGGGCATGAGGTGCCACACAGAAGGTCCAGGGCTGCCTCACGACTGTCTCTGGCTGGAGCTGCTGCTGCTCTGCCTCTCTGTTGCTAAGGAAGGTTTCTATGGAAAAGGCCCACCAAGAAAGTGAGAATTAGAGAGAGTTAATGTTAAAACAGATGAGCTCGATATTGTCGGCAGCTGGCTTCTACAGGGGAAATAATCTGCTGGAAAGGAAGAGTGGCCATCTCGGGTGCTGTGTAGAGCAGGAGGTGCAGCTGGTGTGCTTGTCAGTTCGCCTCATTTTAATGTTGGTACTTTGTGGTAAACGCAAATGTTAAATGAAATGTTGGTTGTGAGATATTCTCATTATAGGAATGTTCTTGTAGGATGATAAGCTGCAAGCCCCAGCCACACCTCAAAAACTCTTGCTGTCCCATAGGTGTGTCCCCATCAGCTGGAGTAGAGAGTGGGCAGGCAAATGGAACTTGAACGCCTTGAGTAAAAATGCTCTGGCCAAAGTGGAACTCTGACTACACACAAGACATCCAAAAATCTGGGTCTCCCTGAGGCCTGCCAGTACCTCAGACCCATGGAGCATCTTCCTCAGCAGCCTGTAATAGTCCCGCAGGGGTGCTGGTCTGTCTTCTGTGTGTGCTGCAGTGCTTGTGTCTCACCCCCAGTGCTCTGAGGCACCAGTGGTTCCACCAGCAATGCCTTCGGGCAGTCAGTCTGGTGTTTGGAGCACTCCACAGGAGCCTGCTTTCCCACACCTGCACAGGTTTGAACCACACTATTTCTTCTCAAGAAAGCATCTCAGCCTTGTGCCAGGTGGAGGTGACCTGGGAGGCACAGGGCTGCTGCAGGTGGCACCATGCCCTGGCAGCAGAGGCAGGGCACTGGGAAAAGGTTACGGAGAGCAAAGGGACACTTGTCCCTCTCGATGGTGAGCATCATGTTCACCTGAGGTTTGGTCCATCCGAGGCTGGACCTGTCTACTGCATTTGTAATTCAGTGCAAGGACAGGGTGGTTGGTTGATTGGTGGATGCATGACGTGGCTGCCTGGGACAGCAGGAGACCAGGCTTTGTGCAGGAGGGATCCTCCAGTGCCACATCCAGAGCTCCATGAGAGATCAGGCCCCAGGGAGAGTGGTGAGCCCCAGCAGGGTCAGTGTGCTGGACTGAGAGCCAGCACAGTCTGTTTATCCAATCTAATGTATGGAAAATGGGCAGATCTGGGTTCAGAAAGAGGTTTCCATGCAGCTGAATGGTCCTTGTAGGCTGGAGCTAACCCTGTGTAAATGGACCGTCGCTTACAGTTTCACACTGAAGTGGGACTTCTGAGATTGAGGATTGCTTCTAGGCAGAAGGTATATGAAACCTCGTGCTACTGAAGCCAGTTTTCCCCCTTCAGCTATTTCTCAGTGCTGTTGGTCTCCCACCTTTAGCAAGCTGTACATTTGCTGGGGGGGAATGCATTATGAAATGGTATCTGCTATGTCCTGTGACTGCTTTGCCTGCCTGTAGCCTGCCTGCCCTTCCAGAAAGCTTGGGATAAGCTGCCAGAATTTCCTTTCCTTGGGTGGTACTGCTCTGATTTTCTTTCCTCCTGCAAGCCTACGGATGGTGCTGCTAATTCACTTACGACATTAACCTGGCCAGAGTCTGTCCCACTCCTCGCTCATGGAGGCAGAGTCAGAAGATTAAACTCTTGAGGTTAAATAAGTGACCTGGCAGTTTTGCTCAGCATTTCTATCTTGCCCTGTGGTGAATGGATGGTGGTTGGCCTTTATGCAGCTGCTAAGAATAAAGTGGCTAGAGAAAAAGCCAGCTGCTATTTTTGGTCTATGTGATGAGAGAATAGTGACTCGGTCACTGTGCCTGCCCTCCAGCCCTCCCCAGCAGGATGACGGAGGGAGGCAGGGGCAAGCAGAACCACGGTGGTTTTCCCTCCCACCCCCAGAGGCTGCAAGTCCCACAGATTCTCTGTGATAAGAAATATTCCTGTGGTTGAGGCCCTGGTAAATTTTTACATACCCTGGTACTGCCCAGAGGCTTTCTTCCACACACCTTTTGCACTGCTGCAGAAATAACCACACAGACATGAGCGTGGTCTCAGGGACACAGACCAAGGGATTCCTCTTTGCTGTGGGGACAGGAAAGAGATGTCACACTCATCTCACATTGCCTCAAAGTTACCTTGCTACAAGATGAATAAATCTTTCCTTAGAGGAAATAATTTTCTCAAAGTTACAAAAGACTTGCTGAAAATGTGCATGTTACTGATTTCTCATGCTCTCAGATACCCAGACTTGGAAGGGCTTAATTCAAATCCTGAATGGAAAGATTGTTGGTGGGAAGTACGTTGCAGTGTGTTGGTTTTACGAGATGCAATAAACCACCACGATGGTGTGCCAATCCTCCAAACTGCTCCATGGGATGAGGACAAATACTGCATCCGTGATCTGGGCTCTAATCATTCTGACAGCATCTTACCCAGACATGCTTACCACAACTAAGAGTTATGATTTTTTAATAGGCATGATTCATAATTTAAAGATGTAGCTTAAAGACATTACATTCTGCTGCCAGAGTTGTGATGCAGAGGTTTACCCCCCATTACATATTACTGCAGAAGAGACTTAAATCTCCTCCCTCAGTTAAACAATTCTCTAAATGTCATCACTGTTTACAGTATTAGCAGAGCACTCAGTAGTGTTGATCTGGGCTCTGACAGCCTGGGAGCCCCTGCAAGCAGCCAGCAGATTTACACTTTGCTGAAAACCGGCTCATTATCTCCAGCAGCAAAATTCCTCTCATAAATAGTCTGGTGTGCTCAAGCTGCAAATGGGGTTTGTATATACTGTAATAGAATCCATTTCCTGAGCACTCTCCTAGGTGTTTTAGCAGTGATTTGTTGTCCTTCCCAGAGGTGAGCGCAGCAGGGCACAGGTGGCAGCCAGAGGTGTGTGGTGCAGGCTGGAGAGCTGCCCAGCAGGATGGGCTCATGGCCACGGGGTGCTCATGGCTGTGACGGGAGAGTCACAGAGAGAAGGGCACAGCAAAGCAGGGCCACTGTCGATCGCTTTAGTGGGTCTGCAGCAAATGGGGTGCTCCAGGCACCTCCCAGCAGCCCTGCTTTCAGCTCTTGTGGCCAGACTGCATTTCTAACAGGGTTTCTCCTAATCCTGTCTGGATTTAACTGGGAAATAAGCCACGCTACAGCGTCTCCACGCTCACAAGGTTGTTAACTGCTAAAACTGTTATTCTCATTACACGAATAATTGTTCAAATTTTGCTATGTCCTTCCCTGGCTGTCCATCGAGAGCACGGAGTTCCTTGGTCTAATTATGTGTTAGTTGAAACAGTTCTTCCTTCCATCAGCTCTGTATTTGCCGTTTTTCATGTCATTGATTGCCTGTATGCTCTGAGACGGGATGGACAGGAGCTCCTGATCTGCCTTCTCTCTGTTCTTCCTGACCTGCTGTGCTTCTGGTTTGTTCTTTCTGTGCTGCTGTTTGTCTTCCTTTTCTCTTTTTTCTTCCCCAAGTTCCTGAGCTGGAAAAGAAGCAGGCAGCAGAAAATGTAAGGGGGGAAGATCACTGCTGTTTACAAGAAGAGCTAAAGCCTGTCTAGCATCAGCCACAGAGTGGTTTCCTGTGTAATTGAGGTAAACACAATTCAGCCGGGAGGGTTTTTCTCCTGTGAGATCCATTGCTTCTGGTTAGGCCTGGCCTCTTCCAGCCCCCAGATGCTGAAACACCCTCCACTCACTCCTGTCACAGAGCTTGGGTAACTGCTGCCATGCCTTCTCCTGCTGGGACAGGAAGGTGGCAGAGAGCACTGTGGCAGTGAGGCTGGCTGGGTACAGCAGGAGCAGCCATGAGACGTGATGGAGACGCAGGGATGTGTGGGGCAGAATGGGTGTGATAAACCCTTTTTCTTGCCCTTCTTTCAAAGGACTGCTGCACATGGCGCTGCCTCTGCCCAGCCTACAGCTGTGTTGATGATCCTCCAGGGGAAGGAGCCAGGGGAAATGCTTGGTTAGGTGGAGCCATGTTGGATACTTACGGGAGAAGGGCTGGCCTTTGGCTCTGTTATTTGTAGCACAATACTTTTCATTCAAGAAGGAAGGCACAAACCAGCTATAGCTCAGTTAATCTTACTAATCTTCTTTTAATTAATCTATTTCAATGGAATTTCATTTCCACTTGCACAATCAGCCTGGCAAAGGCAGATAGTCCTGCAGAAAGAAATCACCCCAGCAGAAAAACCACACTTGAGATCGAGCCTGGGAGACATGAGACAAGCAAGCAAACCAGATGTATAGAAATAACAAAATAGGAAATGGAAGAACAGTTTATGCTGCTGTCTCCTAAGTTTGCCGAGCTGTTTTGCATGTGTGACTAATGTTGCAGAGGCAGCTGCTGCTGCCAAAAAGAGCCAACACCTCCTTAGGACTGCTGCACCACCAGCCTGGCTCTGCACACGCTGGAAAACAGCAGGAAGTGGAGATGGCTGCTGGGAGTCTCTGGAGGCGACCACAGGGGCTCGGTGCTTTCAGTTCTGGTGCTTCCCAGTGAGTCTGCTTTAGGCTGTGCCTCCCTAGCTGCATGGGGAGAGATTCCCAGGTGCCAGTCCCAGGACCGTCTGTGTCCTCTGACCAACTCCCCCTGGGCAGCTGTGAGTGTCCTGCAATTGCTGCGTTGTTTTTGCTAATAACTTAGACAATTTTTCTATTTTAAACATAGGAGCACAGCAAAATCCTCCCTAGATTTATTGAAAGGGTTTGGAACTTAATGCCCAGTCCGGGCAGATTTTAACAGAAGATTTAAAAGCTTAGAAACAGGATTAGAAAAAGGAGGGAGCTTTAGAGCCTTGCCTTAGGGACAGGACATATTTCACAGATGAGGTCTCTAAAGGCCTGTACAAAGTCAGGGAGATACTGATGGTAATGGTGGACTCCCACTGAGCTGAGTGCAATCAGATTTTTGCCATTAATTTCTCTGTTGGCATTTGCAGAGCACAGTTAGGAATGGGATAATGGACTCTGCTGCAGCTCTGCAATGGGTGAAACCAGAGTGTAGTAAAATTAAATATTTCTCCAATAACAGCAAATACTCTGACTTGTAAAGGTGCTATAGATATTGCAGAAACATTTGGTAACTAATTGGCCAGAGTACCTGTGGGTACTTTTAGCATTTTCTCTCCTAGAAATTGAACTGAAAAGGCCAAGGCTGATGCAGTTATAATCCCATTTCTGTGTTTACTGTGTTATATGACCTCAGCCAAGAGCCGATCAGCCAATTTCTGACTGTGTGCATTGCAGAGCATCATTTCTCACTCAGCCTATGCCTCTTAGACATTTCCTGGGGTCAGTGTGATCTGCAGCACTGTGCTCAAGCTGACCAGCAACAGGCCTGGGTACCTCCTGGACTGCTGTGCACCCTTAGCAGTAGCTCCCAGATGCCATTTCCTCATTGCCAGCACGGGCAGACAGGCAGTGGGGTGGCTGGTGCAGGTGGGATGCAGGGAAGCCCATGCTGAAATGGGGAGCAGCCCTGAGGGTCCCAAGGATTGGGTGAGAAGAGCTTTTCCTCTTGGGAGACGTGGGGGAGCACAGCTGGGAAAGCTGGCTTGGCAGTGCAGAAAGCTCACCCTGTGGGTTTGGTTTCCTCTTGGGCATCGCAAAGAAATCAGCAGTGGAAAAACCTCCAGATTTTTCTGGAAATCCTCCAGCTATGTGTCTTTAAAGATAACACAGCCTGTTTCCTCTTTGCTGGCTCATGTTTGCTGCACTGCAAACGTGGCTGTCTACAGGCAGGTGAGGAATGTGGGGATCAGTAACTGGACAGGTCAGCCAGAGCAGGAACCGATGTACAAACTGCCCAGGAGAGGGTGACACTGGCCACCAAACTGCTGTGTGCCCTGCTCCAGTGAGATGGGATCCAGCTCTGGGCTTGGAGGAGCTGATGAAGTGCCCAGGAAGGGCTGAACTCACCTGAAGGGGTCTCGGACAAGAGCACAGAAGGGGAGGGATGTGGTCCCCTTTGGTGGCCCCAAAGCCCCAGCTGGTTGCTCCTCCAGCCCTGTGAGCATGCAGGAGATGTTTCACAAGAAAATCCCTTGGGAATCGCTTCACCTGACAGATCCATGTGCGCACACACAGATCCCCTGCAAGCACTGTGGCGTAGGGTTAGACTCAAGAACATTCTTTGCAGATGCAGTAACCCGACTCCGTGATTCATTTATCTCATGACTCGGTGTTAGCATCAGAGCCACTGCAGTCTCAGGTTCAAGGAAGAACCATCCTATAAGTAAGAGAATAATTTGCATTAAAGTAGGTAATTGGCATCTCAACACTTTAATATATCCACTTCCAATTGCATTTTGTGTTAGAGAGGATTCTGTGGGGTCGCTAATGATGCTGTCTTCCTTCCCCTTTGAGCTTTCTGCAATGGGTAGGAAACCATGTTGCAATCAGAGGGCTGCTCCCTGCAAATTACTTGCTAAATTGATCTGCATTCTTGAAATTAACTTTAAAAGTCCATTGAAGTACTCTTCCAACACTGCAAAGTTGGAAATGATATAAAATTTTAAATTACATGTGAAAAAAGTAAACTGGATAGTTCTGGGGAGCGGAACTACTGCTTTTATATGCTATTATCAGTAATGGTCCCTGACAGATTTTCTTGAATTACAATACTTCCTTAGATGGGAGGATACTTTATTCTTGATGCTGAATATTTTGCATTGGGCTGTAGTTGTGTCTCAACACATTTATATTATATTTAATTCTCCACTAATTCTCCTGCCAGAAGGAATGCAGAAAGCCTGTTACAAATGCTGTTGGCCACAGAAATGCTGGAAAGGAGATCCTATTTTCAAGCTTAAAACAGGAGAATGATATTTTCTTTTCTTGAAACAAGATATTATTTTTCCTGAAAACTGAAAGTCCCCTTTGAGTAAAGCAGTGTGCAGTTTCCTGAACATGTAAAAAGCCCTCAGAAGCTAAACAGAACTGGGAATTTTCAGAAGAGAATATAGTTCATTTTATGTTCAGATGATTCTTACCTTCAGTTCGTATTTCATTTTTATAGAAAAGCTGTAAAAACAACTTCAAGAGCTGTATAAAAATTTGTGTTGTGTGAAATGAAGTGTTTGGGTTTCGATAATGTTTGGATTCATGTAAGCCCTGCAGAAAATGTAGCATGGATAGACGACAAGCGTATCTGTCCTTACGTGGCCCCAGCCAGCACCCCCTGTGCTCCCCAGCCTTGAGGATCAGGCTGGTGATGGAAGAAACCTTTCAGAGCCTCCCCAAAGACAGTGGCGTGGCAGGGGAGGGCAGGGGAGGGCAGGGGAGCCTTGCCCAGCACAGCTGGCAGCAGCTGTCCCCCGGGAGTGTTCCCCAGCCAAGATCCAGGCTTGTTCCGAGGCAGCCCAGCTCCTGCAGGCTGCAGGAGTGGCACAGGGTCTGCAGGACACCGCAGAGCTGTGCCCTGCCCAGCTACCCAAGGTTATAAATGCTCAGTGGGTGGGTTTCAAGGGGGCACATGAGCATATTCCTTCCCATACCCTGTCAGTCATCCACTGCCTGCTGCTCTCTGGGGCACAGGGCAGAGGAGAGCCTGGGCTGGGCAGGGGCTGGTGCTGGCCAGAGATGCACATGGAACTGTCACACACCCAGACAGGACACAGACAGGGGACGGCATTTGTCTCCATGTAATTATTTGTCAGGATGGCCAAACCCTTGTACTCAAAGGAGTCAGCAGAAGTGTAGTAAGTTACCCCAGAACACAATGGGACTGTTCATAAGGAAAAGCAAACCCCAATGCTTTCTGAGCTTTGCCAAGACACAGTAGCCTGGAAAGATGAGCTGGTTTAATGTAGATGTCCACTTTTAGACAGCCAGATTGTTTCACAGTTCCAAAGGTCATAATATTTTTAGGAGAACAGCATCCCTGGCTTTAGTTCCTTTTGCTGGAGACCTGGATAAGGCTGAGATCCTTGGCAGCGCTGATTAGCCAAGGCTGGTGCCTTCCTTGCAAGAGAGTCAAGCTGAAGACCTGTCTCCTGCTGCCCAAGTCAGATCTGGTGGCAGGAAAGGCCCCCACACCTCATTCCTAACCTATGAATGTCAAGCAGGGGCTTGCTTGCTCTCTGTCCATGTTTTTTTCCTGTCTGCAGCAATAACTGCACTAAAGCACCTGCTGCTTTGTATATCTCAGCAGCATTTGTTCTAATGGGGGTATATCACTGGAGGACCTGTGCTCACCCATCAAGGCTTTATAAAGTATTGCTTTCCTTGTTCTTTGGCTTTTGAAAGATGTAAAGTAAAAAGGTCAAGCTATAAATCCAACTTTGTACTCATAGGATATGTAGGAGGACAGATAAGCCTATCTTGTCAGGCAAATGGCTGTTAAAATTATTTCCATCTCCACACATAGAAAGTCACAGCTACTGAGATGTACAGCTCAACAGGTAAAATATGTAACCTGGAATTGCAGTACATCTATTTCCAGATGCCACAAAACACATGTTCATCAAGAAGACTATTAAAAAATTCATTTCCTAAGGACATCAGCACTGGGCTATCGAGGAGATCAAGTGCTGGATAATGAATTTCACAGGCAGAACAGTGTGCACTATAAACAGGTGAGCTACAAGGCAAAGTCATTTCCTTAGGAAAAAGGCAAATGTCTCAATGGTCTTGGCATAGGATAACTATATTCTACTTTATCTTTGTAGATTGATATATCATGTATTTTTAAAAGGTCACTTCCTTTTCATATTTATAGAACAGTCTGCTGCTGCTTTTGGCTGCTTCTTTGGAGAGGCACTATAGGGCAGGAGTTAATTTAAAAAAAAATACCCAAGCCAAAGGTGAAATCCCACTTTTTTTTCCATTCTGGATATTTAAGCTGTAGGACCTGGTCAGCAAGAGCTTTATCCACAATGAAATAGATTCAGAATTTATAAAGAAGATGATTAAGCCAGGCATACTGACTCATGCACAGAGCTAAGTCAGGAGGATGGTAAATGAAACAAAAGGAAATTGTATAACCTGACTAACAAATGATTTAGCCAAGAAAGTAACCACTGAGGTGTCAGCTCAAAGACAGAAGGCTCCCAAAGCCTGAGGCTGCCCAGGGGAATGCTGATCTTCAGGCAGCCTCCAGTCCCATTTTCCCCAGATAATTCCATTAGTCTGCAGCAAGGCCAGGCTCCCAATTACCATTTATCTTCTCCACAGCACATGGTGGTAGCGAGTGACAGGGATGGGAGGCCTCCCCAGCCTCATTCATCACCTGCCTTTGGAGAGCACTTCAGTGAGCATCCAGTATTAAGTTAAAAATGTAAATATTGCCTTTAGCAGGGTTAATGAAATAAAGCTAATCAGGTTTTCTGGCTGCCTACTTGTGGATCAGATGGATGGGAAAAGGTGTTTGAGCAAATATTGATTTTACTGACTGCGCTTCAAAATTTTCTTGGAAGGTTTCTGTCAAAATATTCTTCCTCAGGAACTTGACCTGCCTTGCCACAATTTATCTTAGCATATTTTTTAATGCCCAAATTACTTAACATCCCCTTTGTTCTCATATCTGTGCCTGAACAGTGTTTTTTGTTCTCTGAGCTGATACTTCAGCCTGTTTGGAAGGCTGGTGGGGAGGGCTGAGGGGGATCTATAGATAACATCCCTGTTTGGAGATGAGAGATTTGGAGTGTGATGTGGCCAGATATACCCGAAGCAGTGATCCACTCCTCAGAGGGCATCTTGCCCTCACCTGAAAGGAACTTCACAGCCATGGCAGCACTGAAGAAACCCAGAGGGGCTCTGTGGCTTCCCCAGCAAAGTGCTCTGTTTAACTCCACAGTGAGCGATGTGCTCGAGCCACACGTTTGTCACTGTGTCTCCAAGGGTTTGCACTGGTGTCCCTGACTGTCCCCACCCTGGGGAGGGGACATGGGGCTGCCAAGCAGCACCAGGCCCTGCTCTGTCCATGCTGGAGGATGCTGGTCCCTGCTCCACATCTTCCCTGGGCTGGGAATGAGCTTCAGCTTAAAAACAGCCTCATTACGTGGGACATCACAGAGTCGGCACGGAAACAAATAGCGCCATGCAGCACGGAGTTGTGTGAGGTTGTTAGATCCACCTGCACCGTGTCAGATATAAATAAGACTGATGCAAAGGGTGCTGCCAAAAGGGGAAGCAGACAGCTGCTTTGAACTCTTGTGAAGCATCACTAAAGTGCTGTGTGCTGATTCTAAAAGGAACAAAGGAGAAACAGTATGAAACAAAACAAAATCAGTACTTTTGTAATAAGTAATATAGTAACAAATAATAAAGTTTGAGAATTGGACAAAGGTTTTCACAATTGTGCCATTTTCCACAGTAACTTGTCTTCTGGAGTAAAAATATCCATGAGCTTTTCCCAGCAGATAAAGATCTTTTTGGATGAAATGGCTCCTTTATCACAAGGAGGAGGCTCAGGAGTGCAGAAGACAGAATCTCTTGGCATTAGAGCAGCCACTGTGCCTCGGCAATTCCTAAAAGTTCTTGCTGTTGTGGTTGCCCCAGCTTCAGACCATGCACTCTGAGTGAGGAGAGGGCAAGGGGGCTGGTGTTTTTTTAAAGAGGAATTAGAAAGTAATTTCTAATACTTTTTTTCAATAATTTTAAATATATTTAAAAATAAAATACTTTTTAAATACTTTTTCTCAATATTTAAAATATATTTAAAAATGCATTTAACAAAGTTCAGCCTGCCTTTTGCTCCCAGATAAGTAAAGTCCAAGGCCATTGGTGTGACTAAAAGCTCATGAGTTTGCACAGTACCATTTCACTTGTCTAAATTACTTAGTAGATAGGGTGGCAGTTGCAGACTTACATACAGAATAAAATTTTCCAATCTATTTTTTTCTTACCCTCTTTCAGTGTGCTAGTCTCTATCAAAAATTTCTACCTTGTTACATCCGTATTTGTAAGAAAAAAAATCAATGGATAGCGTGCTGGATCTGAGTATATTTAACCTTGCAGGTAACAGTTTTCCTGGCAGATCATATTTACATCCCAAAACTTATTTGCAGGGATTTAACACATCTCCTGATGCTATGCCACATAATAACAACCAAGGAATTGTGAGGTTATCCCGGTTTAATTATTTCTCTTTGTTTTTGCCTTTTTCTGTGTCTGTCCATGCCATCCCTGGATGGGCTCTTATATACTTCATGCAGGAGTACAAGTGCTGGTAGTATCCAAGTGGTTTCTTTTGCTGCTATGACATTTATTAGCAGGTGGCAAAGTATGCAGCCATGGTAAAAAAATGTGTTTCTTTGCAGAAATTATATGTTGCATCTCATCCAAGCAGTCTCATACTTTCTCTTAGGTCAAAGACGAGAGAGAAAAGTGGAGATGGGAGGTTTCTTTTTGCATTCAGGGTCAAGATATTTACAATGTGAAACTAAATGGTATCTAAAATTTGAGCTAGGAAAAAAAGATCCACTTAAAGGCAATATGCTTTTGGAAAGAGTTGTAATAGCTAATAAAGAATGACCACGTTTCACCTGGAGATCTCAACACACAGGTGCAGTGCCCCTCCTTTCTGTGTGTTGGCATGAGCTTAGGCCAAGAGGACAATAACACAAAAAGGCTTTCCCAAGGTGACCCTGAGCAAAGGTCTGTCAGGGGAGGGTCCCACTGTCCCCAGGAATTGCAGTGTCCCTGTGGTGGTGACGGCAGCAAGCAGAGTAGTAGGAAAGCTGTCCTGATGTGGGTGACCCCCTTGAAAAACATGTGCTCAAATTTGCATAAACACTTAGTTCTCATTAAACATTTAAATGGAGTGGCACAGAATGCACCCCACAGCCACAGCAGAAGAGATTTACTCTAACTTAAGCAAGAAGCCAAACAAATCCAGTGGGCCCAGATTTGCTGACATAATCAGGGAGACACAAACGTGGTGTAAAGCTCATTATTTCTTTTAGATCCTGTCTTAGATCCTGCTCATCCAGCCCAGGGGACTTGGAGGCTTTGTGGCACTCCCACCGAGGCATTCCAGGAGAACCTGTGCCAGGATAAAGCACGGGGCTCTGCTCTCTGGCTGATGCCAGGGAGGGTTTTGGGAAGCACATCACTGAGCAGCAATTGCAGGGGCCGGGGAGTTGCCAGCAGCCCCTTTTTAAGATCTCCTTCCCTGGGTGTGTAGGACCTGCCTCGCTCGTGGCCTGCAGGATTTTATCTTAGCAGAGGAAGGCAGAGCTCTGCATGCTGGACCATGGCATTACACAGCAGGGCTGCTGAGTGCATGTGGGGAGCTTCTAAAATTATTGTGCCGTGGTTATTCACCAGGGTACGTTACGTTTGGAATCAGAGGTCACTTTGTTTCCTTTACAAGGGAAAACATTGCGAGTGAACCTGTAATTTTGAGTACACTAATTCCAAGACATTTGCAGATACCAAGTGGTTTCCTGGAATAACAGCCTCTCTCAAGAGAAACGTCAAATGCATTTAATCAGCCACATTTAGAGCTCTGCTACATCTGCAAATGAATTATTAACAATCTCAAATGTTTTTGACTGATCCAAAAGTCAGGAATAACGCGGCTCTTCAGCTAATCAGCTCTGATTCAGGGCTTCTCCTTTCCACTTTATGCGCTAGAGGCTCTGCACCTGCCTGCTGCTGCTAACTGGGGTTCCTGTAGCTCGCACCTCTCTGGAGGTGCTTGGACAGCTGAGCAAATGCAAAGTGCAGCTGGCATCCAGCTGTGCCTGTATGGATTTCTGCATCACGGAGTAAATAGCCACCGATCAGTGCCGTGCATCCTGTGGAAAAGGCACGGGATGCTCCGGGAATGCTGCTGCCACACAGCACTCACACTGCACATCCCTTGGCCACAGAACTGCTCCACTCCCACGATGCCACGTTTGACCTGAATTGATGGAAGGTTGGGCTGGGTCAGGTGTGTCTGGAGATGCAGGTTTGAATTGTGAGTGTTCTCATTAATAACAGCAAGGATGAAGCTGTGATACGAAGCACAGCTCCTGCTCCAGCCTTGGCTCCCCTTTGTCCTGTTAATAAAATCATGGCTTTTGTTGCTTCTCCTGTAAAATAAGGTGCAGTGTAAGGTGCTTTGGGAAATACTAACGACTGTCGTATTACATGCAACTCAACTTCCTTCCACTGCGCTGTGGAAATACCCTTTTAGAAGAAAATAATTGCTACAATCTCATTTCTCCAGTCGAGGTAATTTGGTTACATTAATTTTTTGAATCAACAAGTGTTCTCATTTAAGAGCTCCAGCTGACAAAATAATGGAAGCATCAAGAGGCAGATGTAAACAAAGCACTTGCAGTAGCATATGAATTAATGAAAGAAACAAAAAAGCATTAACTCTTGTGGGTACTGATAAGTGAATTCTAGTGTGTGTACAAAGAAAAACTACCTCAGATCTTGAAGAAGGTGTTCAGTAACTTGTTATACTCAGACTAAATGCAGAATTTCTATTCAATCTGTGTGTTGAGGAGGACCTTAAATATGAGGACAAATTGAAGCAAATTTTAAAAGGAAGATTTGAGCAGAAACATTTTCATTGCTGGACAAAATCCACTGATAGGCAGAGAGTATAAACCAGCTGCATCTGGGATGCTGTCAAATCATAGCACAAAAGAGGAATTAAAAATCTGCTCCTCACTTTGCCTGAGAAAAAATTGCAGGGTGATCACTTTATTTTGTATATAATTATAATAATAAGCTTGATAGTGTATCTGTTACGGATTATCCATTCTGTGTGCATTATTAACAACATGACTGTTTGTCCCACTGCACCCATAAGGAAAACACAAACCACAGACAAATGAAAGCAGAAGCAGCCGTGGCTATTAAGAACAATTAAGCACTACACAACCTCTCTGCAGGGGGAGGCTCTGGAGTGGTTTAATGGTGCAGATCTCATGATGGGATGTACATTTGGATAATGCTGTCTTGCATATTCAGGTACAACTTTCTGCTCTTCTGCAGGAGCTTTGGTTGCATAGCAAGAGGCAGCTACAGCTACCAAGAGAGTGCTGCCTATTTGATATTTTCTCGTTTCATTTAATTTCAATATAGAGTTGGAGATGAGTTTGTTGGAAATAAAGCACTTCATAGAGAGATTAGTTGTCTACTTTTTGTGGATTGAAGAAGAAAAAGTATTGATGTCACCTTTTAGCTTGAAATCAGCTTGAAGCTACCATACAGTTCTGATAGACAAAGTGTAATTCTGTTATTTCAAGCACAACACCTCTTTCCTTGTTTATGCACATGAACCGCAATGTCTCTAATGGCTTGCCCACACTGTGAGTGAGGTGGTATTCTAAAAAGTGATGTAGTTATTCATGTAGAGATTTAAATTTTCCAAAGCTTATTTCCTCTTCTACACAGTGCCTGGCAGCATCTATCCTTTCATGCATGAGTTTATACCACTGGTTCTTTAGATCCAAAATCGTTCTGGTATCCAAACTTCTCACTGAGCTCTCCCTAAGGGTCTGGAGGCAGCCAGAGCTCCCCAGGGCTTTGGTCAGCCTGGGAGTCTGGGTAGCCCAGGGCAAGGGAGTGTTAGAGGCTGTGGCAGGAGGGGAATGACACTAAGGAATTCCCACCTGTCGTGCTTCACCATGTGTGACATTTTTTCCAGGTCCTACACGCACCTGGAATATCAGATATATTATTGTCTGGTGTATGTTCAAGGAATAATGTCTGGAGCAGGGACTGAGCTCCTGTTGGCTTCACTTGCCCGGGGTAATGGTGACACTGAAGATGGTTTTTTATTTATGCAGACTTTGTACTTCATTAGACATTGCCTCGCCAAAAATCATCCCCACCCCACTTAGCCCAGATGAGCAGAGAAGAGTACCACAGGGAAAACCACTTTTAAACTATAATCCTGGAAATGAGCTGTCCTAGTGAAAACCACATCTGACTCACAGAGTTACACAAGCATATTTCCTTCTGTAAAAGAGCCAGAACCTTTCCAGACCATCTACTGCAGTCATAACAGGAGCTCAAGAGACATTTCAAGCGTCCAGGTAGTGTGCCGAATAATAAAGGTTTTCTGTGTATTTATGTGACATATAATGCTCATTTCATTAAAAAAGGAAATAATATTTTTATCAGACAAATCCATGCTGTTCCCCACAGGGGAATTCTCTGCCTGCCTTGCGTTGGAGCCTGGCTCCTTCTTTGTGGTTGTCATTGTGAGAGGTGGATGGGGACTCGTCTGCAGAGCTTACCTGGAACTTCATCAGAGCTTCCCAGGGCTCACCTATGAAGGTTCAATTTTGTATCTTTTCAGAGCTTCATCACAGGGTCTGTCTTAGCTGGACATTTATCTTCCTCCTGCTGCCAAGAGGTACTGATATATCTCTTAATTTTGTGAAGCCCAATTTTCAGCTGTAGGTAGTGCAGTCATTACGCCGATTGACTTCACAAAGCTCTTTAGGTACCTCCTGCCCTTAAGGGTGATACCGATTGATGTTCTTATGGCCCAGAAAACCACAAGTTTAAGCTAACAATCTGTGGGAAAAATAATATATTTCAGAAGAGTCATCTGCAGAAGTATACATATGTTTCCAGTCAGTATGACGTTATCAACTGTCACAAAGAAACACAGTCGATTGTCCAGAAATAATTTATTCATCAACAATAAAACACTGAATAGAAAAAGCCTTGTAAATAAAACTATATATATATATAATGCTTTATTTTTTTATTCGATACTGCACAAAAACCACTACAGACAGTAACAAAATAATCCAGTTAATCTTAAAAATTTCAAATTATAATTGTCACTCTTCATTTATCTTGTTTTATTAACAATGCAAAGGTCATTTGTTTACATATCATACTTTTACTTCATATCATTAAATTGTTTCTTAGAACACTTGAAGCAATTTGTTGTTTGCCCCATAATTTATAACATATATCAATAAACAATATAACAGCTCTGAGAAAGATATGCAGACTGTTCAATGGTAAATAGTCTACCATAGGTTGCTTAGTGGGAGAGCAAGAATAAATCACAACTGAATTGGGATAGAAGTCAACACATTGAAGAGAAATAGTACTTGGGGAACAATTACATGTTTTCCATCGCTCGCTTGGTAATGTGATCTCTTTCAAGCTCTGATTTCTCCTGTTTTAGATACTCCAGCACCTTTGCCAGCATATCCTCGTCCAGGTACTGCCTGGTTTGTGTGTCATCAGCTTCCCCAGCCATGGAGAGCCTTTTGCTGAGTGAAGCCAACTTGGCAGCCTCCTGTGGTCCCAGCTGGTTTAGGTGCTCTCGGATGGCCTGCTCCAGGTGATCCTCTTCCTGCAGGCTGCTCTCAGCGGCTGCCGCCGGCGCTCGTTTCATCTGGTTCATGTTCATCACTTCAGGGTATTTGGCCAGGACCTTTGCCAAGTAATCGGCCAGTTCTTCATCCTTCTCGTTCAGTTTCTCGAACTCTGTTTGTCGCCTTTCCAAATCGTTCATCCAGGCAGCTTTGGGGAACAGGTGTCCTTTCAATCTTCTGGGAATGTAAGACAGTCTTGGCAAATCATTTTCTTGATTAAGATGATTTAGTAAGTAGGAGGGGTTCTGATTCGCTAAATTGTCATTTCCCAGAAGGCTGACAATATCTTCAATATTGAGGTCTTCAGGTAGATTTTCTGGAATAAGAGGCTGCTTCATGTACCCGTTTTTAGAGTTTACATTATTTTTAAATATATCGCTCTGTCCTAGATTGGTTTCAGTTATCTCATCAAGGTCTTCTGGGAATTCCATTTCCTGCTCAGCTTCCAGCCTTTCACTCTGAAGCTGCTTTTTTTCTCCAGCTTTCAACATGTCTATTAAATCCTCAGGAGGAATTTGCAAATTCCTTGAGATTTCTATCAGCTGAACTATAGACTGAGGATCGAGTTGTTTATCCAAAAACATGGATGCTCTTTTTTCCTCAAGCTCTCCTCCAGTCCTTAACTTCCTATTTTCAGCACTACCCATCAGCCTCTTCAGGTAATAATTCATTAGTTTTGAAACATCCTCTGACACTTGATCTTTATTGTCTCTTCTTATTTCATCCTCAAGGAAGCTGAGTTTTCCTGATCTTTTCATTTCGTCGTCAATCTCCTCTTCGTGTTTATCAATTTCCTCTTTGCTATCTTTTATCTCTTCCTGGGTTTGGCTTTCTACTTTTTCCTCTATGGGATTCCAATCTTCTCCTCCAACCACATCTTCATAGGCAATGTTATTCACTTTATATACATCGTCTTCATCGTCTGTATACAATCTCTGGTCCTCGTCCAGCCTTTCTTTCTTGTGGTTGCTGGGTGCTGCCATCTTGCCCAGCTCCTGGAACACCGACTCCAGCGTGGCGAGGCTCTGGGGCGTGTACTGCTCTTCCACGATTTCGTTGGTGCGCTTGAAGGGACTGTCCCTTGAACTGTCTTCGTAATGCCCAAGAGGCATTTTGAGGTACTTTTGCCACCTCTCAGGCCATTTGTAAGCCTCATAATCATCAGCTACTCCAGCAGGAAAGTTGTTATCTGAATTCAGAGCATAAGGTTTATTCTCCTTTGGGCCAGCTTTTGACTCCTTCTCAGCTTGCCGCAAGGCTTCCAGCATTACCTTAACCCATTGGGACTCATCTTCAGTCAAAGAATCCCTTACATTATCTGCGAGGTGAAGCTGATCCTTGCTTTCCTTCTGTGGCAGGAGGTAAGGGACACTTTGATAAGAGTTGTAGTCAGGGCTGCTTTCTCCCTTGTTGGTTTGCTTGCGAAGGTCTTCTATGTATTCCAAAGCTTTGATCATATCGGGATTTGGGAGCCTTTGTAAGTTTTTCATTGCATAGTCTGGGTCTTTCTGAAGCAGCTGGTGCTGCTGGAAGGAGGCTGCGTCAACCCAACAGATTAGGACAAAGCAAAAGGTGAGAGCACAGGCTGCTCCAGGCTGGAAGGCTTTGGGTTCTGCCATATTTAAAATATTTCCTTTAAATAAAGAAGAAGAAGAAGAAAGAAGCTGTCAGCAAATGGAGACAGACTTAGGAAACACAGCTATGCAAGAAATTTCTTATCTCTATGCTCCATGTACTTCATGAACATTAATTTTCCAATGGCAGCAGCAAAGTACAAAGTACCAATCCTATATAACTCAGGAAATGCCATGATCAAAATGTCGTTTTGATCATGAGAACAAAGCACCTAAATGACAAAATCAGTGTCTCCATACATTTAAATGCTGCTTGAAATACTGATATTAAAACTACAGACAGAATTATTTTTTGAGATTGCTCCATACTGCATCTAATTTCATGCCAGGATAATACTACTGAATGGTGCTAAACTGCAATAAAATTAATGTGATGAAGAACATGGCATATAAAATTACTTGCAAGTTTATTTCTGTCAGTACTGACAGTACTGAAGCTATTACTTCCTTTATTTTGCTATTTCATTAAAAAAAATATTTGTATTACAAGTGAATATCAGTTAATGACTCTGTGACTCATCTTCCTAGGGCAATGATCCCTTATATGAGAGGAAAACTGTAATTTATCATAAAAGAACAAAATAATTTTACTGAATCCTTTAAAGCCCATCTTGGAAATGAGCTCGAGTAGGAAGGTTCTGAGTGGTGATTTCATTCATTGTTTATTCATTCACTTCAGCAGAAATTGAATCAGGTCTCAGGACAGGCAGAAACATGACCACCGGCAAATTTGGTTAGAATAGATCGGTAGAAGCCCATGTCTGCCCAACTTACACCAGACACAAATAAACTCTGGAACAGAACTGGGAAGAATATGCCTCAGACTGAATTCAGATAATTACAGCATCACTGTGAATGAGGATACAGCTGCAAAAGCCCAGCCTTGCCCAGAGCTGGGCACCCTCCACACAGCCCAGGGAAACACGGCCATCAGTCATTTCCGAGGACATGCTCAGGCACTGGGATGCGGGGGCCACAGGACAGATTGGACTCTTTTCTGATCCAGTTATATTGACAAATAAAGAACAATAATGAGAAAGGAATGATAAAGATAGAAACTGCTTTGATTAATTGACCTATTTTGGTTCCTTTGGTTTTTGGCTTGGTAAAAGCATCCTGTTGAGACACTGGTGTTTCCTGACAGCCTGAAGGGGCTGTGCACACCAGTGTTTACCCACTGCTGGAAGCTGAAAGGGAGCACGAATATGCTCATTTCTGCTCACTTGTAGATTTTTCCACTCAGTTTTTGTTCTAAACATAATGTGACTTAACTAAATAATTAAAGCACTATCAGTTCAGAGAGCTGGTTTTTTCCCCCCCTCAGTACGCATGAGCAGACTAACGGACATAATAGAAAACAATTTCCCCAAACATTTCTGACTTCAAGCCTGGACACATTTGAGCATTGATTTCACAAAGGATTAGTTCAACAGCTGATTAGAAGGTCCCGCCCTCCAGATCTGAGTTGGCCCTGAGACAAAGCCAGCACATCACTTCATTTTCTGTCACAGAAAAATCACTAGCCCTGTACATAAATGTGTATGTCCATAAAAAAAAAAAAAAAAAAACAAAAAAACCCACATACACACAAAAAAACCCGACCAAAAACAAACCAAAACCAAGCCAAAACCCCAATTTGCTATTTCTGCAGCAAATAAGTGAAATTAAGACTTTTCAGCAAAGAGATTGGTTATTAACAGAGTTCATTTGATTAGCACATGAGAAGCTGTCCTTTCCAAGGAGTTGGGGAAGGGAGAGTCATTCTGTAATCATCTGCCAAGCACCTCCCACTTGCAAAGACCAGGAACTCACCCTCCTTCGCTGCACACCATTTGGATTGTTAGAGCCTTTGCAAGAGCTGCCAGCATCCCACTAAAATCAAAATGTGTGGAGCCAGGCAAAGTTAAGTTTAGTGTTTCACAAGGATGTTGCTCAATTCAATGTTTCCTTTGCAGGAATAACAGGTCATTAGCTCCTCTCTACATATTTTGTGTGCATTTGCCTCTAGGTCAAATTTACTTCTAATTTATTGGGAGATGACACTCAAAAACCTCATCAAACAGATTTGGGAATGATTTCTTACAAAAGCTTTGAGTTCGGGTCGTAAATCTTGTCATTAAATATACTGCGCTATCCAAGGTAAGAGGACTCCTCCCAGTCTTTCAGACTTTAACTCCACAATTATTTTTAAAACAGGACATTTTAGCCTATCTTTAGGAAATATTGTAAACATTGTCTCCTGTGCCTCTCAAAGGACAATATGCTAAAACAGCTCTTCCGTCTCCAGATCAATAACTGGGAAGCCAGTCTAGATGGAGTGCATATTTTCTCCTCTATTAGCACCTAACAAACAGGAAAATCATCTTTTTAGCCAACAAATGAAGATGAAGAAGGTCCTCTTTACAAAATGAGGCAGTCATGATCACTATTTTACCTGTTCAAAGGCAATACATACTGAAAAAAGTTCCCTAAAAATCAGACACAGAAAATATCTCCTTTCTGGGATGTTTCCATGGTAGCAGTAATTTTCTCTCTCGATCTCTTAGCAGTTGTTTCTGATGTGACGCTAATGTTTCCAGTGAAAATTTGCTATGAAAACTCACAGGTTTTTCCTATAGATTTGTCCATGCCCTGAGCGTCTTAGGTGAAACCTAACAGCAGTTTTCCACTGGGAAAATAAATATATTATGCACCCTTCCTCCCATTTCTTTTATGCAATAAATAACACGGGTGCAATAAATCTGCCTTGTTTAAAAGCGTCTCTAACCCTTCACCCTGTGGAAGGGAGTGAAAACACAAACGAAACAGCAGCGAAGGGTAAAAGCCCCAACCCACAGCAATTCCAGTGAATTTAAGAGGACTGTTTGCATACGGAAACATCTGGGAAGTGGCCCGGAGGGTGTTCGCATCCGCGGGAACCCACCCGCCCATCGGCTGAAGTGCCATCGCTGCCGGGAGCGCTCTGCTCCCGCCTGAGCCACGGGCGGTGCTGCCACAGATGCAGTGTATATCACGATAGGGACACATTTTAGGGAGACCTGCTCCCTTGCGAGCACCACCAGCTCTCCGTGCCGGATCCCCGCCGGGTGCCGGCCGAGCCCCCTGCACAGCCCCGGGGCTCTGCTCCCCCGCATCCCTCCATCCCTACATCACTGCATCCCTGCATCCCCACATCCTGTCCATAAAAAAAAAAACATCCCTCCATCCCCGCATCCCTGCATGCCGCATCCCTACCTGCGCTGCCGCCGCTCCGCCGCCTTCAGCACCGGACAGCGCCCGCTTATACCGCCCTCGCCGCGCGTCACGGCCCCGCCCCGCCCCGCCCGGCGGAGCCTCCGCGGGACCCTCCGCGGGCGGAGCGACCCCCGAGCCCGCAAAGGGCGGGCACACACCCGGCCACGTAAAACCGGCAGCGGGGAAAAGGGGGAAAAGGGAAAAACGGGGAGAAAAGTGATAAAGAAAGAGGAGAAAAGCCACGAGGGAAAACGAGAAGAGAAAAGGGAGGCAAGGAAGAAAGAAGGGGGAAAGGGAAGAAAGGTTTAAAAAGAAGAAAAAACAAAGACAGGCGTGATATAGCCAGTGCCTTCTGCTTTTCAGCTCCCACAGGCTGGGAAGAGGGACTTGATGGACCTAACCTACACCTCGGGGGTGGATAAAGCTGACCCTCAGCCCGGGTGGCTGAAGCTGACCCTCAGCCCGGGTGGATGAAGCTGACCCTGAGCCTGGGTGGGCGGATAAAGCTGACCATCACCTCGGGGGTGGGTGAAGCTGGCCTTCAGCCCGGGTGGGTGAAGCTGACCCTCATCTTGGGGGTGGCTGAAGCTGACCCTCACTTCGGAGGTGGGTGCTGGCCAAAGCAGCAGCAGGGGCACACGCCCAGGGCTGTGGGGAAGGAACAAAGCTGAGGACACGCTGGGGCTGGAGGTGGGTACGAGCCCAGCTCTGAGGAAGGCCCTGCGCCCCAAGGTCAGTGTGAGTGTGTGTGTGTGCCTGGCTGTGCCTGTGCCTTGGCAGGAGATGGCCTTTCAACAGCTGTGGCCAGCAGGGGTTTTTTATTTATTTTCTGTAGTTCATTGACTGAGCCACTGTAGCACATTTCTGGCTTTGTCACAGGGCAGGGAAAATTCACAGCATGGCCTTGTCATCAGGTGTGGGAGGCTGAGGAGCTCTGGACCAACTAGAGATGGGTGCTCCTGAGGGAGTGAGCTGAGGGGCGAATGACACCCCTCCTCTGGTTGCCTGAGACAGATGGAAAAACTGAAGCATGTTGGGGACATATAAGGCAGAAGGTTCCTCCTGCCCCTGTGGCCCCTGTGCTCTGCCTCTGCCAGTGGCTGTGGCATGTGACAGGGGCCAGGCTGGCACTCCCCTGGATGGGGATGGAGCCAGAGAGGGCTTACCCACCCCTGGCACCACTGCCAGGTGCTGATGGAAAAGCCCTCACAGTTTTATCTCCCTTCTCAGCACTCAGAAAGGGCAGTGCTTGCACGCCTGGATCAGTGGGGTGAGTAAATACCACTGTGCCATAAATCACAAAGCACAAGATGTAACACATTGCTGCAGCTGATGCTCAGCGTTTTAGCTTGTTCCTTCTGCTTCCTTTCTATTACGAAAGGTTGTTTTACTTTGGCTTTTAAAGAAGGATTCCTTTTCCCCAAAAATAAATCTTTCCTGACAATTTTGACCTTTTACAGCACAAAATGCAAAAAAACCCCTAGGATGAATGTACTTTCCAAGCCAATAAACATTACAAAATTATATTGTTGTAAGAACAGTAAGGTAGAAATAATTGTAGCCATGAACACAGACAACAAGACAACCCCGGCTGCATTTGCTGTAGTCGACATGGAGATCCAGAAACAGAGATCTTGTTTCACCTCACGTAGTTTTATGAGTAAAACACAGTATCAGTTTTTGTGCTGAAACTCTTCAGCAGCAGCTTTGTTCAGGCCCCAGATTGCCTCCAGCACAGCCACTTTCATTACCAGGCCCAGGAAGAAAAGAGCCAAACAAAATATTGTATTAGGGCCCATGATAGCAACCCCGAAGAAGGGAAACAGGCGTTGCAGCAGTGAGCAGAAGGCAAGGTCCAAGTGCCCTCTGAGCAGCTGGGAACTGTATTGCTGAACCCCACAGCCCCTTCAGCAAGGCCCTGAGTGCCCACAAGACACAGCTCTGCAGACACTGCCATCGCTGATACACCTCAGACCATGTACTCAAAACCAGCAAAGAAAATAATAACAAAAAACACCCAGGAGAAAGTGACTCAATTCAGACTTTCAGGGATTTTCTGGTGCCTCTGCAGGTATTTCCAACAGGCTCTGTGCATTCTGTCACCAAATGACTAATACTTATGGAGCAAATCCTTTCCCATGATATCATCCTGCTGAACCCCATCCATCTATCCCTGATCTTCCGCATTAGAGCTTATTTCAGACAACCCAAATTATTTGGCACATGAGCAAGATTCCATCCTCCTTAACCAATCACCTGGGATTTACAGCAGATAAAGTCAGGCAGACACTTGGCTTAGGTCTCTGCTGTGGCTATTCTGGGTTCAGTGGATAAAATTTTCCAAAGGCTCTCTACAATTTGGCTGTCAATGTTACTCCATATCAAAAAGTGTTGCCCGGACTTTGTGCATGTGATTGATTGCATGCACATAACCCTATAAGGAGGGCCTTACTGAATGTACTTTTTTTTGTCATATTGAATGTATGGCATTCTTTTCCTCAGAATGAGTCATGCAACAGAAAATTGGATCTGTTCTCTCATCAGAAGTTCCGTGGCATTTTATACAAGAGTAAGATCACATCACAACATCTCTGAATTTTAGGAAATTGCATTAGAATTAGCTCAATATCAACTGCTTAAGCAAAGGAGCTCGGTAATCTTGTTTTTCTGAGTGAATTTTGACCATGTTGCATCCTTTTGTGGATCCTGGGAACAGCCCAGCTCAACCCGCAGTGATTTCTCTGAACAGCTTGCCTTGTCACGTGCTCTACCTTACCTAGTCATGCATCATGAGAAGATAAAAGTTAATCAATCAACCCTGCACCTTGCAGCAAAAGGCTTTTGTTTCATTCCATGCAAGACAGAGGGTGTGGGGTTGGGAGGGGAAGCAGCAAACAGAGGCAAGAGGGTTCCCAGCCCACTCTGTTTTGTCATACCCCAGCTGGAATATCACCATCCCTAGTGATGATTGTGGGAATCATCAGTGGGAAAAGTCAGGCAGCTTGTCTTGAGTGTGGTCTGGCAAGGGCCTTGGGGTCACTGTCCTTGTGCCAGGCCCCAGGACAGCAGCACCAGTGGGGTGATGGTGGCCAGAACCACCACTGTTTATGGACCATGGCCTCCCCCACACCTGCCCAGCTCCCAGGAGAAGCTGGAATGATGATTTTGCTGGAATGACCACCCCAGCAGCAGCACAGAGGCAGAGAATTTGCCTGGCCCTTTTCTAAACACCAGAACAGTTTGCAGTTTGTGCACTTCAGCTCTAGCTCTCTCCTCCTCTAATTGGTGCCACCAAAGATCAGCACTGCTTAAAAATAAAGCAGAGTTGTGTCAATATTGATTATTTCCCCCCTTCTTCTGTTTCTAGTAGCAACTAAAAATAATGTACAATTCATTACAGACATGACATTTCCTGCAGAATAAATGCCATTTTCACATTTAAAATTCAGTCCATATCTGAATTGAATATCTTCATTTACTCTGTATATAATGAGAAAGAGGTTTTCTTTCCCCAGAAAAAGCTCATCTGCCAGCATAGATGCAGATTCTTTTAAATTATTTTAATTTTAAAATACTTGAGCTCTGCTTGTGTCCAACACCAGCCTCGTCATTTTCTGCTCATTTTGCATGCTTGAAAGATCAATCGTATTTGTATGCAAATATTTTTGGCCTCCCTAAATTTAGTACATAATAAATGGCTCAAATTTTATTTCCAAAGCCATAAGGGGAGGGGTAAATGCAGCGTTGTAAGGAAAAATAAGGGCTTTGCAGTTTGTAACCACAGTCCTTTAAAAGCAGGGATGTCGAGGCAGGCATCCACTGGCTGTAGATCACCAGGCTTTATTGAAAACTGCAAAAGAGTAAGCAGGTTTAACACCAGCCTGCCTGACATGCCTCCCTCAGGGGATGCTTCAAGAACAGGTTTTGCTGAGGAAAAACAAAAAAAACCAAATCTGGACGTCTATCCAACATTTACAAGTTCAGGATTTCAGGCTGCCTCCTTATAAAAAAAAATAACTATGAAGAGGAACCTTATGCAAGGCATGGCTGCCATTCTGGAGATTTGGGGTGTGTCCCAGTGCTCGGCAATGGGAACTGG